>OY804597.1:31507663-32107663 GCA_963680895.1 Fragum sueziense
GTAATTTTGTGTAATTTTGTGTCTCGGGAAACACGAGGGCATATTTCAATCATTTTTTGAGAATACCAGTATATATTTTAATTTTGTCAGTCGAAACTGTCCTCATGCGAGCGCACATGTATTGAATCCCACATATTGTGTATCTAGTTTATATTTTTGTACATTTAGTATTATATTACATAAGTATTAAGTTCTTAATATATACAAACTAATTTACAACTACATGGTTGTTGTACAAAGACGTGTATTGCATACATTATTGTGGGTGATATTTATACCTGTGTGCATTGTTTTTTTTTATTGCAAATATAGTGCCGAGCAGATAATCTGTCGAAGAAGCCAATGGTATCTACCCAATGGAGCCATTGTATCATGCCGAGTTCTAGATCGAACTCTAGTCAGTGAACCTACAAAAGATTCCTGTGAAATTTTACTCCAGGGTGTAGATCATGTCCTAGTATGGGGACAAAACCTGAAATTGCTCACGTTTCAGCATGTTTGATGACAGCTATTTATGTCAAAAGAATAAAGACAGTAATACAGTGGTGCTACAAAAAAAGACTGTGAAAGAACGAGCAAAGAAACGCAACAAAACACTACTCACGGCTAAACTCAGAGAAAAGGCAATATCAAACATAGCACTGGTGTCTTTTTGACCTTGAAACAGAGAAAGTACAGTTCTTGATGCAATGATTTTGTTGCGGTGCCTTCAAACAACTAGTATCATTGAATCAGGCATCAACCTTAACACTTTGTATCCGTAACACAATCGGAATTTGAAAGTTACAAAGAGGTTCCTTGCACATTTGACCGGTATGCCCTCTGGGAACTTTTAAAGTTAGTTGTATCAAGACAACGTGTCGGCCATCAAGGCACACGGGCTGGTCTGTACTGCTGAAAAGGAGCGGGCAAAGATGCTTGTTTGAATCCAGAACAATTTACAGATTAATAAATGTTTTCAGTCTTCTACCGTACGTCAGCTAATTATGGTGTAGGCTACCTTTATAAGTAGAGATATATTTTTCTTTTCGATTTGTACACCGTATATTTTATCATACATTTGTGTACTTTAATTTCTTTTAAGAATCGTTGTCTAATCTCTTCTTACTCGATGAGTATTCTGTTTTTATTCATAGTTGTACGCTACAATTCATTTATGCCAGAAAACGTAAAGTTCAACCTTAACATAATCGAAATCTACTAGACTAGTATATACTATATAGTTTTATGATAATACTTTTTTTTGGAAAATCACTAACAAGTAGAGAAACTGCTCTTGAAATAAAGTATATTGTATTTCCCAGACAACTTTAAACTTATAAAGGAAAACCAATTTAAAAAGATGAAATAGTGGTAAGTGGAATAAATATTCTACATTACGGTAAATACCTAAATCAAACTTGAAAAGTGAATAACAAGCCTTATAAGTTTAAACTTTTTAATGTTCATGTACTGGTTTCACAAATATTAATCATCAGGATGTTTGTATGTAAATTTCATGATTATTAGTAACGACGTTACAATGACGTTGTTGACGTTAAGGCGTCAGAGCAAAAATATCGAAGGGATCACGTAATGGAACACTAAAAGTTAAAGTTTAAGGGTTTTATCACTAAGCAATCGTAATACAGTGGATATATGTATCAAATAAAATTGACCTATTATCGACGTTCTTTATCTTTTGACGTAATCATAAATTGTGACTCTTGATATAATATTTTCATGATGTTACCTTCATTGTGTGTGATCATGTACAAAATATTGCTAAAACCATTCATATAAGCAATAAGCATGTATGTTTAAAATTTGACGCCAGTGTGACGTCTGAATACTAAATCGCATTCAACAGGTTTTAAAAACTGGTGCATTTTCTTTAAAACAATTATATCAAAGGATTTGAGTTATTTTCTTGTACTCTTTCTGTACAATATCCCTGTAATCGACTGTTTATGTCAATTTTGTTGTTTATTATCGTTGTTTTTGACGTGACGTCACAGGAAAACGACGCGCCTACAGATATGCCAACAAGCAGTTTCATCATTACAAAGGAATTGTTTCTCTGATTTGCGTTGTTTGCATTCTTAATACTCAAATGCACACGGATTACCGATTATCACAGACTAAAAGGGGTAATATTTGCACGGCTGCTTATTACACGCTATGGGAACCTGACCAGCGGATCTAATTTTTTCGAGCTAAAATGGCGGACAAGACAAACCTGCACGAAACAGAAGCTGCAACAAAATGAAGATTTGTCACATTTATACTCAATTTTGCACGTTCATACTCATTAATATTTGAGTACATATATTGCTTTACCAATTTTTATTCTTAAATGGACTTATTAATCTTTAGATTATTCAAAATTGTGCCGACAATCTTCAAGATGTGCTGTGCTCATCATTTTAAGCGAGAAATGCTTTAATGAATCAATCAAAAATCACACTTAGCTGTTTCTACTGTTTTTATTTTCGTGTGTGGGCATAGACTTCTATATGAAAGAACCTTTGTGTATCTCCGAGTCGTGGGAGATGTTTATTATTAGAAAAAAAAAAAAAAAAAAAAAAAAACGAAACCAATGTAAAAGAAAAACTGAACGGTTTTTTTTTCGAGCAATGTCACAATCCACTGTGCGGGTAGTTCGTTCATTGATTACAAGATTTTAGTATGGAAATTCCAGTTTTTTCTGAACGGGTTTATCGAGCAATTGAAAACTGAGAGACGTATCCTAGTGCTCAACATTTTTAGTTAATCAACTGAATGAAGGAATAAGATTCTTTAAGCAGAGCCATCTAAAATTCGCTCTTAACTTATTTTAACCCTTTCCAAAGCGTAAATTTCAATACAAAAGTAGCTGTTTACCACAGAATTGATCTTGAAAAAATATTAGATTAGTGTAAAATAGCACAGTGATTATCGATGCAAAAGGAGGAAATGCAGGTTAAGTATTTCTTCTTTTGCCTCAAGGTTTGCTTAAGCCTATTTCTTTGGAACCTCAAAACCAGGTCGTATTCGGGAAAGGGCTAATACAATTTTTGAAACTTGTTCATACAAATTAAGCAATCTCAAATCAAAGGAGTTACAGCACTGACTTGATGATGGAATAAATGAACAAACAAACTAAATGATTAATATGGAACATACTCATCAAAGCGTATTATTCACGAAATCGAAAATAAATATTGATTTAAAAATGAAACATGTCTTTGTATTCTATATATGTTTTCTTCTAACACCACTCATTGTCTGTCTGCATTACTGCATTACAAGAGTTGAGTTCGAAAATCAACAAAGGGCGATAACTCAAAAAATAATCGGAAGTGTAACTGTTTTTATGCACTGCACCTTTCCATAATGAGATCTATCAACCTAGTTGGTGCCATGATTCTACCTTCAATACCTTTCAACTTATTCTCCGGAAAAGGTTTGGTCTACAGGCAGACCGACCAACAAACCGACCGACCGGCCTTCCTACCGACCGACAAACACATGCAAAACAATATAACCCCATTTTCTTCAAAAGGGACATCATTACTGTGCCTAAAATTGAACCATTGAGCAACACAATCCGGCTGACGACTTGAATTTGACGTGTTCCAACCAAGAATTCCAATCACTGTATCATTTTGCCATCAAAAGCATCGGTGGAAAAAGAAACAAACATGGGATTAAATATCTAAACTGATCAACACCAAAGATTTCTATCTTCTACAAATATATAAAACGTTCCGAACAACCGTACATGAATTAACTCAAATCACCCGTAAATGAAATTAATTCAATCCGAATACCCGTCCAGTACGAGGGACGTTCAATTAATTATGGAACTGGGGTTCTATAAGCCATAATTATGTCGCAATTCAATTTTAAGTTTCTTCAATCCGTCGAAGATATCCTCGTTGATACACACACACTTCTGAAGTTTTGAGATCCGTTACTTATATGCCAATAAATGGGCCTCTTTTGGAACACCCCGAAGACACTGGTAAATTGCACTGCATATGTAACATGAAGGCCTATACCGACGACCAGAGGCCTTTTTCGTCATCATGGGGAACACAAAAAAGCCACACGGGCTTAAGCCCGGCTATAAGGGTGGATGAGTACGCTGTGCAGCATGTGTCTCTTTCAGGAAGTCTTGGACAAGATGACACCTGTGGACAGCTCCGCTGTCATGGATTTGGTACATGCCTCTTTAGTCGGCCCTAGACCTGCTCTTTTCGTTATATTTCTTTATTTTTCCCGACATACAATTCTTGTTTGAATGACCGGCGATAGTGGTACTATTTTAAACAGTAATTTGAACAATACACCCGATAATTTTGAAAATTACCGCGTACAAAACTTTTCCCGCGCTTTTAATTTTGTGGCTATTACGGACTTTGCCTGATCTTTTCGCAACCATTGCTTGCTAATTACATGCAATTGGTGCTCATAATAGTAGATTATTGTTCAATCATATGAATAAAGATCAGAATGCCCACATTTGTTGCATTTATTGCATTATTTCAAAATATATTTTGCACATGGTGCTCTCTGTCCTTTAGGCAGCAGTTGGGGACCAAATGGGCATAAACCATTCTGTGTTTCAACCATTTCGTCAAAATCGTATAACATATCCCCGATGAAAAACCAACATTATCTGCTATGTCTTGCACATTTATTCATGCGTCTTGTTCGGTCATGTCGGAATCTACAGCAAAATTTGCTTTGGTACTAGCTCTACCCGGATTGCCTGAGAGGGTGGCATCATTCAGGCCAGTTTTACCAATTTTAATTTTTATTATCATCCTAAAAACTGACCTATATTTAACGTTCGGATGTCTACGATTCTGATATAGTTCAATATATACATGTGATGCAGATATTTCAAAGCCTATGCGACCTTTAATGTAGACCCGCACATCCTACTTCAGTTCGTTTTACATTTTGCGCACAGCGAAATAGCCAGTGTATATGACTGAACCAACTTAAAAGTTCAATAACTTTTTAAAGAGTCAACGAATTTGTCTCAAATTTCGACCAAGTATAGACAGTAATTTTCCCGTCAAACAGCCGCAAGCACCACTAGTTCTGTAGAACCGTGTAGTATGGTGGACCATTAGTACCACTTTTAATTGAACGCCCCTCGTAAGACTAAAAAAATCAGTACTGTAATGCACGTGTTTGGGGAATTTTTGGTCTCCGTACAGTGAATAAAAACATAAATAATCCAATTCTTACATTTGCTATCATTCTGATGATTTGGATTTTCAAAAGAATAATGTAGTAGTTATAATTTTGATAATAAAATGTGTACCTAAAATATCTGTTTAATTTCTTCGGATCATTTTAAAGGTGAAAATATATATGCACAATGTACGAGCAACACCTCTTTATCACGTTTGCTTATCGTTTACGTTGTGTGTGCCAGTCCGATGAGCAAAAGACAAAGACAATAACAAAGTTGAATAAAAGACCGACCTGTTTATGCTTCAAAGTTGGTGTTATAAGACAGAAATCACAACTTATGTCCAAATAACTGATGGGTCCGTTAGAATCCACTGCCTTCTCCGCCATTTTGTTCGCTCGAAAAAATTAGGTCCGCCGTTCAGGCTCCCATAGCGTGTATTAGAGTACTATATGCAGTCCTATGTTCTCGTTTTGATCGAATAAGCTCGTGTAAGGTTGAATAGCAGTCGTGTGCTTGTCGATTCGATTGCGTGAACAGATCGAGCAGATGATGAATTGATCGAGATGCAGTCGGGAATTACACGAGTGTAATTGCAGATGATAATTTATAGGTCGGGTAAAAGGTTTCAACGCCATCACACTCGATCTCTTTTTTCAATTGATTCTCGGTCAGCTCAATCTTCTATTCGATTGCTACACGATTGCTTCCATATCGGTTTTCTATCAGATCGCTACAAGAGTTTTTCCATGTTATGTCATGTCAAAATCGAGAAGGATAGCCCGACCGATAAAGACCACCTCGATTACTTCGACCTCTCCCGACCATCCAAAACAAACACGCTGATCGGGCCTTGATAGCTTGATCGAGATGATCTGGTCGGCAGTGGAAACGTACTAACTTAATCACAACAAACACTTTAAGTATATTTATGTATTTTGATTTATACAAAACGTGAAAAAGGCTATATACATATCTTCCATTACATTAACAATAATCAATGACGAAAAGAAGTGCAGATTATGTGTAAACAAATGTGAACTGTCACGCTTAAATAGATCTTATCGAAAAAATGAAATAAATCGACCCTAGTCAGTCCACGCAGCCTGACTAGGATCGATATTTCGATATTTCTCCCTCTAAATTGATTTTCTTGATCTACAATATTTCTTATGATTTTGTTCATTTCCCAAATACGACATCTGGTTGACCTCTGCCGAGACTGCTCCGTTTCTGGAAAATTGATTTTTTTGGACTTCCAATATGGGCCCTTTTAACGTACCGGGTCACAAATAGAAATACGATATATGATGATTGGCCTTATATGTTGCTCATACAGTCCACATTGTTGGATCAGATTCGAAACCATACGTCATCTGTGTGGTGCCCTCTTGTTTGAAAGAACATAAGAGTGGCGTAGATTTTTCAAAATCCAATATTTTATTTCTTTTTCATGAATTCCTATATTGTGGGTACTCATTGGAATCGTCTTGCAAAAAATCAAATGAGAACCCACAGCAAAGATTTTGATTACAAATGAAAAATAGAACGCCTTCGTCATTCTTACCTGAGCCGCGTTCTTTAGAGCGAGATTTCTTGAGATATCTTGAGATTTCTGAAGATGTTTAAAGCGTTCTTTAGAGAAAGACTTTTAAAACGCTCATTGGGAGTCGCCATTACCCGATACTTCGTGAAGAACCCCTTGGTTAACTCCGTAGAAACAATATAAGAGAGAATTGGCCGAGTTGTTCCGAACGCTCCATGGTACCATGATAATGCTCCATATTGCATACAAATGGCATCATTTGTATGAAGTATGGAGCATTCGGAACACCTCGTTAATAATCTAGGTCTTACAGCATTTGGAACACCTCGGACAATGCTGTCGAATTATACCTTGGATGTAAGTCGTGGATCTTTTTTCAGACTGAATAGAATAGAATAGAACAACACAAAACGTTCATCTGTAACTAATGAAGTGTAACAATGAAGCGACAGTGATACTGAAATACATTTGTAGTATCAGTGTCCTCTCCTTTTTAGAATGATGACAACCTGCAAGTCCTGCAACCATGTGGGTTGTTCATTTGGATGACCTCGAAAACTACTTTATGAAGCATAAAAACTTCCGGCTAAGAAAACGCATTTTTTAACATTTCTTCATACACATACTTCCGAGGCAATGGAGCGATAGAATTGTCCGACAAGTTCCAAATGGGTCTCAAGTCGAAAAACCTTAGTGTGGCCATTTTGAGAATGATAAAAATCGGCCTTTTCGAGCGGCGTAGTTACGTATCCGAACATATTTGTGCGAGGCCGTAAACATTCGAAAGTGGAAAATTCCACCACCGAATGCGTTATACGTCGCCCAAATTATCCGGACGTTGCGCAAATCTCATTAGGGGTTGTGTACCTTAAAACGCTTTATCTAATACATCTCAAGAAATCTTAAAAAATCTCGCTTTAAAAACGCGCCTCTGATCATTGCTGTGCTTTGACCCTTCACCATACATACAAAGGATTACATTAAACCAAATAAAGAAGTAAGCTCAAACAACAAAGAATACACTTTATACTAGATGACTTTGGATATAAATAGAAACACTCCTTATTTGACGGGCGAAATATTTGAAATGGTAGCCTTTTTTGTCTCTATTTTTTTAAAGACCTAGGTCCCGTTTTACAAACAATCTTACGACCTTCGATCATGTTTTTCTGTAAACTGTGTAACAAGACATCTAATTACACAGATTTGGCAATCAGGTTTGTTGTTACAAGTAATTAAACAAAAAAATCGTACGTTCGTTAGTAAAACGGGACCTAGAATTTGACGTTCTTTATGTATTCCAGTGTCATAATGGTAACCAAATTCTAGTTTTGCCAACATAAATTACGCGTGAATCAGCTTTCAATTTGGAAAAGATTTTCTTTTTTGCGTGTGTGACTTCTTCGCGTTAATTCATCATTTGCATTGAGCCAAGCCGTAAGTGCCTACTTTTGACGAGCTTTAAAAAAATAATCGAAAGAATAGAAGAAAAGCAGAAAACGTTTATGATGAGCATTTTTCTTCTTTTGCCACAATACCTATATACCCTGTGTAGTCCAAATCTAAATCTAAGTATTTATTTACAATCATCTTGGTGTCTTTAATTCATTTGATTTTGGACCTGTATCTTTTAAAATTGCCTTATTTTCCTTTCGTCATGAGTTGTTCAAACTTGTAGGCAGCTTGCATTACAGTTGTCTCGTCAAAGTGTTTACCAATGATCATCATACCGATAGGCAGACCTTCTGAGTATCCCATATTGATGGTCATTGCAGGGTGCCCTGTACTGTCGAATGGCGCCATGTTCGCTATCATACCCAGGGCATTCTTCATGCGTTCTGAAGTGAAAAAAATGGTTTAGTTAGACAGTTAGACAGACGGGATTGGCCCTTGTTTACATTTAGTGTTCGACCTACTTTTTGACCAATGAAATTGCAGGATATTTTTAAAATTTCGTCGCTATACTTCGCATAAACGAGAATGTCGGCTAGCTTATGTGGCGTCTATACATAGCCACGCCCATATACAATAAACCGCTAGCGAACACTATAATTTAGTCAGATAGAGTCTGAATAGTAGATTCTACGCTATATAAACATTCAATGCGCTGCGCGCATATGAATATTCATTTCGCATAAAATATACTATACAGTCTCTATCTACTACGTGAACAGCGACAAATTCCGTCAGTCTAACTATGCTCAAGAGGACACATGCAGGGATACGGTTATGAGGAGTTATTGGCGTTTCAAAAAGTAAGATATTGTTGCTTTTCAACGAAATTCTTGTTATAAGCTGCAGTTACGAGGTTTCCTTTGAAAAACAGCGATACAATTCAAATGAGTATACACTGCGCATGGTTTGGATTTGAAATAACAATATTATAAGAATGCATTTATCCCGAAAAGCGGCTTCAGTGGCAGCATCTTCTCATGCCAAGGGTTCTACCTCCACTTGGTTCAACGTCCGTAAGGAACAAAGTGGTGGTATATCCCTTGGCTTTCGAAGATGCAGTGACAGTTACATACTGACATTTCTAAATAGAGCGGACTCGTTTACGTAGGCCTAGTCTGTAAATATTACCTTGTACTGTCGACGTTTCTGTGGGCAGTTTTGGTGCCTTGTAGGGCATTGTGGGCATCACCAGCACGTCATATTTCTCTAGGGCTTTATTGTAGTCTTCGGTAAGTACCATGTTCATGTTATGTGCTTTCGCGTAAAATGTATTACCGTACTTCTGTAATTAAAAGAAAAAGTCGGATTTTCTTATATTATGTCACTTGTATGTGTCTTGCGTAACATATCGCATAATTCAAGTAGGCCCTAATTTAACTCTATATAAATGGGAATGGACGTACCAGAAGTAGACTTCTACGCATAAAGCCTATGAAAACCAAGAAATACAATGATTGACGGTGACCAGAACTGATATCAAGTTAGTTAGTGTTTCAGAAGCTATTGTGTTTTGTTCTGCATTTTGAAATTCATAATTGGTTTATATTGGTTAACTTTGTCCCTTCCTATATGTTTATTGTTGCTTATAACTATGTTTACATTTAAGAAAAATGCTCATCCAACGTACACAATTCGTTAGTAGTTTTAAATGGCTTTTGACAAAAGCCAAGTCGGTCAAATTACTCGTAACGTATTCCACCCATCATTATATACTTGGTGCAATTTCGTCTCCAACTTAATCGTTTTCCGTGTCACAGAGATTAACGAGGTTATCCGGATTTTAAAAATCCTAGAACTTCGTCAATCTCCATTGCCACGGATAACGCTGAAGTTGTTCGGACTGTTTGGTAATCGATGATGAGTGGAATACCTTAATCCATTACTGCACAGTGACGCCTTTTGACTCCTTCACAAGAAATTCTTTAGAAAACATTGTGAAAAAGAAGAAATTGCTTGTGACAAGCAATTTCTTCATTTTACACAAAGTTTTCTTAGCCAAAATAGAAAGATTATTAATATTTCATTAACTTTAAATTGTCGTCTGCAACACCTCTCAAATTGGAATAGATCTAGTCAAAATTTTGTTGTCTGGTAATGGGTAAAAATGTTGTGGTCTGGTAAAGGGTATAAACTAACCTTCTTAACGTATTCACCAAACAAGCAGTTCATTTTCATGACCTCGGACAGGTCAATCATTTTTGTCTGGTACCCGGTCCTCAGTTTGTCCATCATACTTTCAACATAGTATCCTTTGTAGTGGTACCCCGCACCTGTAGAAGAAAACAAACGTAATTGGCAGAAAGGGTGTAATGGCATAAGTTATTGAACGTAAGTGCTTACTATGTTCTCGTTTTTGCTGTAAATTAATCTTTTTAGTTTGAAGAAATGATGCCCACAAAAAAGGACCATTTAGAGATTTGGTCGGCATCATTTTTTATACATTTATTCATTTTATTCGGGGCGCAATCTCATAGTAATTCAGTGACAGAAAGTGTGGAATTGTCCCTCTTCGTATAGATCGGGTACCGCCTCCCACGTTTAACTACGTCGCCTGAAAAGTCGGACGTCGTGTGAAAATCAAAGTTGCCATTACGTATATTCGGCCTTAAGTTACTATTACTATTAAGTTACGTTTGGAACTCATTGGATAATCTTGATCATACCTCGGATGTACTCATGTGAAGAAATGTTAAAAATGCCATTTCATTGCCAGACGGAAAAGGCTTAAGTTTTAGATAATCGTATTATTTACCATTTCCTTGTACCATACAACTGTAAGCTCCCTCGGTACAGATTGGCCCCCAAATAGCCGTCGCTGAAAATATCAACAAAACAATAAATGAAAGAATGATAAGAAATATTTCCTAAAGTAACAGCATAATTTAGCATAATATCGATAATTATACAACATAGGGTAGGCTAATCTTAAACCTGGTCATGCTGATCCCGGAATATTTTGGTCACTTTGGCAGGCAGAATAGAACAAGACCAGCCTGCACATATGTGCAGTCTGACCTTATTATATACTGCCGTCTTCATTAAATTTAGCATGACGAGGGTAAATACATATTCAGTTAAGAAAGTCAAGACATTCTAGACGAGGGATGCTCCCGTAGAAAGTGAAGTTGGTGTACACATTTTTTAAATAAAACTTCCTCTGCCTCTGATGAGATTCGCGCGACGTCAGAATTATTCTGGTAATGTCGAAAACATTACGACCGTGTCCAAATAAGTTCGGATACGTTACGACACTGCTCGAAAAAAAAACCCAAAGTTAAACCTTTGAATTTACAGAATCTTACCTAAAACACGACTAGCCTATATACCTTTATCATGTAGCAGAAAAGAAACATCCCCCACACCTATTTTTTCCGGATTTCATGAGTTCTATAGCCTATAGCTTTATACAAGCCTGAACACTGGACTCACGGTTATCTACCCCTTCCATCATCTATTACTTTATCATTGTCATTTGTAATAGCTCACGATAAATAACCTGACAGAGCAGCCCATGCTAATCGAATGAGATGCTCTGCCAGGTCATTTATCTATAAAGGGTTAAGAAACACAACTATATACCTTTAGCATGTAGTGGTATAGAAACATTTTCCACATTTAATCCTGCAGATTTCATGAGTTCTGCAGCCTGTTTCATGCAAGTCTGAACATCCGCCTCACAAATATCTACGCCTTCTGTCACAACACCGATCTTCTTACCAGAAAAACCAGAGTCCAGCTGAAATGAGTACTGACATGAATAAATTAAGATACGAATGTGATTTGATAAATAACAAGCCCAATGCAATGCCCTTTTCAGTAAAACAATTATTTTACACATTATTTCTTACGCATAAGACCATGGCTTTTTATGTCGGCCGGTTCGAAAGTCTCAGAAGAGCTATAATTGTTATATCATCGGATGTTGAACTTTAAGCTGGTCCATATCTCATGCCCTATTAGAGATAGAGGCTTGATATTTCACATGTGGGTACATCTTTCATATACTGGCTGGTGACCAATTCTCGCCGTGTACCAGCTCTCGCCAACTATAGCGTATCACAGTTAAGACGTGATGTTATTCAATATGGTTTTTTTCGGAGTAAAATAAGTTGATGTCAACATAACTTGAATGTGTAAAAGGACTCTTTTCGGTCTTTGCCATGAAATTGGTGAGATCTGGTACGCTTCGAGAATTTGTCGCCAGACAGTAACTCCTTAGATATTGCTAAGAATAAGAAAGGGTTATTTGATTCTCACTTACAGTTTTGACTTATTTGATTGTTGCAGCACACCTCAAGATAGTGAACACTTTCAAAGGTCGTTAGCGCTAATAAATATGAAAAGAAATGTAGAACATATCAAACAATTTACTCACGAGTTCGGAGTACTTCGGTACTTTAATGTCAGGAGGCTGTCTTGGGTCACGACCTTGGTCATAACCAGCTATTACCTGTAATCAATTTAACCCTTTCCCAAACGACAAAATTCTAGGGTGATCCAATTTGAAAGTTGCTGCAGACGACAAAATGGATGTTGATAAATTATAGGCTTTTTGTATAATATAGCTCAGAAAATATTGAGGCAAAGGGAGAAACTGCTGGTTATCAGCAGTTTCCTCTTTTGTTTCAATTTTTTCCCAAGCCTTTTCTAATAAGGACGTCAAAACCTAGTCTTGTTTGGGAGGGGGTTAAGTACTTATGATTATTACTAAATATTTCAGAAAGACATACATTATTATATTTCTACACAATACATAAAAGAGTACATAAAATTATCTAATATAATAGGATACACAATTTTGTGTGTAACGTTAGACGTTCAAACCAATAAAGAGTAAAATATCTAGCTTTACCAAGCAAATGGACCGAAATTGAGCACTGTAACTTCTATAGATAGAGCCCAAGTATTATCTATATAAGTAAAAGGCATGAGGCTAAAAGTTGGTTTAAAACAAACAATAACGCACCGGGAATCACTATTGCCCCTACACAAGCTGTAGAAATGACAAAATTGTTAGTGCGTCAGATTCTTACTAATGAGGTTCGGAGTACGATCAACTCAACGACCGATGGGAATATCCTTTCTGACATTTGTCCCCCACCAATTAGCGAATAATCGTGAGCCAAAACGGGATAAGCAGTTTGAGGATCGTAAAGTAAGTTATGGTACAACAATCTGCCTGAGATACACCCCAATTAATTCAATCCATTATCCCCCTTTTGCTAAGCTGGGTTGCAGCCATTGGTATTCATCTTTTTCAGCATTGTTTGCTTTAGGTTGGAGACAAAAGCTTTTTAAACGGTGTAGTTGACATGTTTTAATAGAAATACACAAAGAAACTATTTTCTAAGTCCTATGACTAACCTCTAGCAACAGCGCACAATCCTTCACATTTTTAGTAATTGGACCTAGATGGTCTACTGTCACTTCAATAGGCACACCGCCTGTATACGGCACTAAACCAAACGTTGGCTTCAAGCCTACAAGACCACACCAGGAACTAGGCATCCTTACAGAGCCACCTTGATCACCTGCGATCGCGCCGTCCACTTCTCCGAGTGCAACCTGCGGTATGATAAGTAACGATAAAAGATCAGGTACCATTGACAGAAAATAAGCAATCATGATTGGGTTTGAGAAAATAAGTAAGTTAGAAATAGGTTTGACAAAATAATTAGACTGAGTAAATTGAGAGCTGTTTCAAACTACAATACACGTGTAAAAGATATTTTAAAAGCCTTTTATTTAAATCCAAGGACACAGAACAAAAGAAAATGACGAACTTCTGGTTGCTAGAATTATATTCTGACTGCTCTTGTAACTAAACCTTCTTCCCTTGGAGCTTCAACAAAGACCAATATTTAGTGTAAATAGTTAAAAACAAAACAGAAAAAATAACAAGTAAATGAACACAATACCAGGTTTCGAAACAACAACAACAACAACAACAACAACAACAACAACAACAACAACAAAAGAACGAACATGAAAAATATTTTATTAAAGTAGACATTCGGGATTTAGAGATGAGGGCATGCATGATGCAAATCTTAAATTGGAACAAATGGAATTATATTTGTAACGTTTTCAAATAATCTCATAGTACTTACAAGTACGCCACATCCACTGCTTGATCCCCCAGAACTCCGAGTTTTATCTAGCGGGTTCAATACAGGCCCATTATCGCAAGTCCAACTACTACCACTAAAACACAGGTGCTCACAGTTCGCCTTGCCTAGAATCTTGCCTCCTGTTGGTAGAAAATATCGTTTGTATTATCGCCAAACCTCGTAACTCCAGCTTGATTAAAGCTGGAGTTATGAGGTTTTGCAATAACACCGACGATATAAAGAGTAGACACGTTTTGCAATATTGCTACCCCCACCAATCAAATACCTGTTCATCGTTTGGACGTTGTATCTTTCTCTGTCTCTGGTTACTGTCCACCCCCTTTCGAGTGTTACAGACAGGAAAGTGCACGTTGGAATGTTAGTAATAAATGAAACAAGTACACTATATCAAAGATCCGACTTTACAAACAACTGAGAGAGCATGAAAGTAAGAGAATCGAGTTGAAATGTTAGCATGTGAGAGTGAAGTAAAAGATAAACTGTTAACAACAATCACCTCCAGTGTAATACCTACCACAGCTCTCTTTAACTGATCTAACTCAGAGAGTGCAACAATGTTACTGGGCAAATGATTCCAGATTCTAAAACTATGGAAAAATGAATTATTTGAGGAAGTCAGAACTTACCCGACTTTGTCGTATTAAGCTAAAAGTGCGCACATTCCTAGTACATTGTAATTCTAGTTGGGATATTTCATGATAAACAATCGCGTATATAGCTTTTACTTCTAAACAAATGTAAGAAACACAAAATTGAGAAAGTAGACCGATGCAGAGAAGCAAATATCTGAAAATTCGACCAACCAGCGTTCAATATTCTAGTAACCACGCTAGAGGTATATAATATTCCATCATGGCGGATCCGTTCATTATTAGTACCTAGGCTACACAAACAGTGTTCGTGATAGCAAACCCTGAATGTCAGCTACATTCACTGATATAGCTGATACTGACAAATATTTTTGAAAGACTTACCGGCATCCAGTATTCTAGAAACAACGCTAGTGGTAGCCTATATCATGTCCCGTCATTGGGGATCTGTTCTTCATCGGTACTTTGGCCACACAACCATCGTTTTAATAGCAAACCATGAATATCAGCTACATACATGCAGCTACTTGCGTTGATATGGCTGATACTAACAAATATTTTTGAAAGATTTACCGGTATCTACAAACATGAAATATTCTAGAAACCACGGTAGAGTCCACTTCCGGTATATAATGATTCATCATGGCATATATCCGTTCTTCATGGGTACCCCTGCCACACAAACTCTATATATCACCTTTTTATTCACTGATAAAGCTGATACTAACAAACAAATAGTTTGAATTACCTACCAGCATCCAATATTCTGGTAACCACGGTAGCGTCTACTTCCGGCACATAGTGTTCCATAATGGCGGACCCGTTCATCATTGGTACCCCGGCTACACAAACATTGTCCTTGATAGCGAACTTGAATATCAGCTACATTCACTAGTTTGAATTACCTACCAGCATCCAATATTCTGGTAACCACGGTAGCGTCTACTTCCGGTACGTAATGTTCCATAATGGCGGATCCGTTCATCATTGGTACCCCGGCTACACAAACATTGTCTTTGAGAGCGAAATTGAACATCAGCTACATTCACTGATATAGCTGATACTAACAAACAAATAGTTTGAATTACCTACCAGCATCCAATATTCTTGTAACCACGGTAGCGTCTACTTCCGGCACGTAATGTTCCATAATGGCGGATCCGTTCATCATTGGTACCCCGGCTACACAAACATTGTCCTTGATAGCGAACGTCTTACCCTGCAGGATACCAGTCTTTGCACCTTGTATCTCAGATTTCCAATACCTAAATAAAATTAAACATTTACGAAAAATGGCAAACAAACCGAGGATTATGACTATCAAGACAGTATTACCATCAAAAACATTTTTAATAGCAGCGAATGTCTTATATCTCGGATTTTCAGTAATTAAACATTTAGGCTTAATGATAGATTTGCAATAAAATAATTTGAAGTTTTATGTCTATTCAAGACAGTATCGGCATCATAAACAAATGTCTTCAAAGGTTAACAGTTTACCACCCAGAAAACTCGCCTTAGTGCTAGATCTTACACTTCAAGTACCTGAACAATAACCCTTTCCCAAAGGACAAAGTTTAAGGTAGGTCGTAATTAAAAGATGAATAATATAGCACAGAAAATATTGAGACAAAAGGAGAAACGGCTGATTATCAGTAGTTCCTTCTGTTGTCTCATTGTTTTCCAATGCCTATTTTCCAAAGGACACCAAACCAGGTCTTGTTTGGAAAAGAGTCAAGAGATTCACAAGATTCTCGTGACAAACAGTTTTATTGAATTAAATATCTAAGATAACAAAACAAATTTTCAGTTAAACATAATAACACGGTGGGGATTGTGCATGATGGAATGGATAACGACTACCGACAATAGGGAACGATTTTATCAATTAAACCGTGACGTAATTTCGGACAAATAAATAGTATTTCGTTGGTGTTGTTATAAAATCTCGTAACTACGGCTTGAATCAACCCGTAGTTACGAGATGTTATAACAACACCGATGGTTTATCAAAACATAACGGTAAACTCAGTCTATTTTTTGCACAAAATATGATGCCAACTCGCCTCGCTTCAGGTAAGACATTTTGCAATAACTCTGTTATTTCTGTATCAATTTTCTAGCGGTTTGCTGCATGTACCCCGCCTTATCGAGCTCTTTCATCGGATGTATGACATATTAGATAACTCATGATACTTTTTCCGAAATATTGTCCCAACCGACCAGAAAGCGAAATGGTAACGACTACGGCCAAATTAACCACGCTTCAGGTAAGAATTTGTGCAATAACTTTCTTATTTCTGCATCAATTTTCATGCGGTTTGTTGCATGTACCCCGTCTTACTGAGCCCTTTTCTCAGATGTATTATTCATCTGGAACTTCCCTGTACTTTTCTCAAAAACCGATCCCAACCGACTAGAAAAAGGGCCTGATTTTTTTGTCGTTTTTCTGGTCGGTTGGGATCAATTTTTGGACAAAGTACAAATATTCTACAAACAAGTTATATATCCGAGGAAAGAGCTCACTTATGCGGGGTACATGCAACAAACCGCTTGAAAATTGGAGCAGAAATAAGAAAATTATTGCACAATTTCTTACCTGTAGCGAGGCAAAATTTGTCCGTATACTCCATATTCGCTATCCATCCCATCATGCACAATCCCCACCGTGAATAAGTCCCTCTCTAATAACCCAATATTAAGATTGCAGTTCGTTAATGCTGAATTATTTTAGCTAATTTGGTAATAGGTCAAGTTTCAATACTTATTTACTGCATATGACAGGCAATTAGCTTATTTCAACTAAGACCCCCCCCCCACACACACACACACAAAAGCCATCGGAAGTCGCCTTAAGAGGCAAAATTCATCCCTGTTCACTGCCTTTATCCATGCTCTGCGCTTGCGTTGATCTTGTGGAAATTGGAAAAAGTGAAGATTCTCTTTACTTCCGTCAATTATCTACAATGTTAATTTCCCATAAACCTATTGTTTGCCACCGGAAGTTAATCCGAGTCTTCTCTGATGAAAATTCGCTCTTTGATATTTGGATGTCGCTATTTACATCAGAGCGCTGTCCCATTCAAAAACAAAAGAAAATTCCGCGACAAAACTTGTGTCTTACTTTTCTTTTGTTTTAAATGGGACAGCGCAAATTGACGCTCGTTAAATTTATGTGTACGTTTCCCAAACCAAACGTTCTCCACCTGATAATTAAGAATAAGAATAATGAGAAATTCGTATTTACCATGCGTTATACTCGTTCTCGGCTTCGGTAGGTTTGTAACCCGGCGTCCTGGGATATTTTACCGGTAGTGTGGGTGATATCATGTCATATAATACGTCATAGTTCTTGTACATCCCTTGGAGGTGAGCTGAAATGATGATCGACACAATGCCCTAAGGACAGAATTTATTTTGGACAGAATTCAATTTTAACACAATTCTTTTAGGACATATAGCCCTATATAGGACAGAATTGTGGACGTTAGAGTGAAAACAAGGTTTGTCTAACATTTGATATTGAACTCGTCCAAAATTTCCTTTAACCATTCATTTTATCCAATTTTCAAGCTGAATTGTGGACATTAGGATGCAAACAAGGTTTGTCTAAGATTTAACCAAATATTGAACTCATCTAAGATTTCATCAAGACAATAATTCTGACTAATGTCAGGTTGTTTAGGTACTTCATCCTTTTGACAATGGAGAAACTCATCCGGTTTAGGCCTACTTGATAATTCTGAAAAAGTATTACCATCAAAATCTTCGATTTCTTCCTTGGTACAATGTAGACCCAATGACTCTGAAATTTCTTCATAGTCCTGTAGCTTAGGACGCTGGAAATGTTTAGCTCTGAATAACTCTGAAATGGGAGGTTTGCTAGGGTTACGATTCCAATGAGTACCAACAAGATAGTTTATAATGTACAATGAAAGACAAATTGCATTTTGAAAAGCCTAAAAACTCTAAACTGTGGCTACGTTGGCATTCAAATTACGCATACGCACGTGCATGTAGTTTAGAAGATATAAGCTAGAAACAGAAGCAATTTACATTCAGATTTTCGCGTACAGTAAAGCAGATAATAATTGTAATAAAGTAAATATTTACCAGTTTTCAAGCGAGCTTTGTATTATTTTTTCTTGCCAAGAAGGCTTTTGGAAAGCATTGAACAGACTTCCAGAATAAAATGCTAAAACCAAACTTTCTCTTTTTTCCCTAATCGTCATGTCCTAATAGATCTATTCATTTGCATACATCTATAGAAAAAATCCAATCGTGTACACGCATTTGACATCAATTTGAACCAGTCTAAATTCGTCATTTGGGAAAGAGTTAGTATAATCAAATGCAAGAAAATTTAAAATATCGTCGCTTTTCAACGAAAACCTCGTAACTGCAGCTTGTTTTAAGCTGCAGTTACGAGGTTTTTGTTGAAAAGCGAGGATATACACTCACTGTTTTCAGCCATTGTTATTCAACTTCGCCAGTCAACAAACTGTATAAAATGCAACTGATTAATACATCCAGCAAAAACAATGCTAGTCCCTGTTAATGCACATTTTCGTCGCATTTCAACGAAAACGTTGTAACTGCAGCTTTAAACAAGCTGCAGTTACGAGGTTTTCGTTGAAAAGCGCACCATTTGCAAACACTTTATCAGATGAAGTTTTATGATCTGAAAAAATCACCAGGTTTACACGAAGTGGATCCGACACAGGCGGGCTTCTTTGAATAAACTTTAAATCAACACTACTCTATATAGCTCACGATAAATGATCTGGTAGAGCAGCCAAGGCTAATCGAACGGGGTGCTCTGCCAGGTCATTTATCGGGAGCTATATACGTGAACATACAACAAAACTTTCCCACACAACGAAATTCTAGACTGCTTCAACTTGAAAGTTGTTTCAGAAGATGAATTGGTTGTTTATAAAGATTGAATATGTGTATTTATTTAATTATGATACATTTATCAGCATTTTATCATTTTGCTACAATATTTTCCCTGATATTTTCCATTATTGACATAAAAAGTGTAAAATGGTAAAAATACGAATATTTCACATCCAACGAAATCAATGTCAATACCTGGCCCCGGTTTCTCGAAAAAACTAAAGTACGTTCTCATGCTCAAATCTGAGCACCGTGCTCAAATCGCACGAAATCCACATGAACTTCAATCGAATACCCTTCAACGTCGGAGAGTATATCTTTGAAGTTGAGCATGTTCTCATGAGAATATACTTAAGTTTTTTCGAGAAATCGGGGCCAGGTATTGCACATTTTTTATTAGATGTACATTTCCAACTGAATAATTAACTGAGTTTTAACGAAGTGTATTCGAGATGCGGTTCTTAATCCTTTTCCCAAACGGCAAGAATTTAGACTGTTCCAAATTAAATGCTGCTGTAGACGTCAACATGGTTGTTACATGTACTAAAGAAAGCACTTACGAACTGTATAAAACAGACAATAATGAGAAAAAGGGAGAATAAGCCAGTTATCATCACATACTTCTTTCATCCCAATGTTTTCCCAAGCCGCATCTTTCTATTCCGAATCTATTTCTACTACGGAAGTCAAAACCAGGTCTTGTTTGGCAAAGGGTTCATTTGGAAGTAACGAATAAGATGATATAATAAGCTAAAAGTCATAAATATGAATTAGGTCTAAGCAATATCAGACAAGCGCGGATCCAGGTATTTTTCCCAGGGGGGGGGGGGGGGGGGGGGTCATCCGATCTTAAACCCATTTTCGCAAAATTTCAGGGGGGGGGGGAGGTTAGGCCTCCTGACCCCCCCCCCCCCCCCCCCCCTCCGTTTTGATCCGCATGCAGATACATGTCATACCATGAAGGACAAGATATAACAACGGGTTGTCGTGGCACACAGGGACGAAACACGCAGCTTATATAGGACATAACCCCCTTTTTCGCCAAATTCCAGGGGGGGGGAGGTCATGACCCCCTATCCCCCCTCTGGATCCGCGCATGTCAGACTTCAGCGGACATTCACCGCCCCTCTAGCGCCCTGTGACTGAACGTGTGCTAGTTATAAGTCAAACATTTCTTGATTTAGAACCCTTTTTAATAAGTGTATGAAAACGGATTTCTAACAAAGTCCAATTGTGATTTTGACCTAATAGTATGTGACCCAATTTAGCCTAAGTAATAGGGCACCTCATTGGTCTAGGGCAACTAAGAGCACGGAAACAAAAAAAGTCTACGGACAGACAGATATAGTGAAACCAAGATGGCCCCTCTATTCTGTAGGTGGAGGTATGATAATTAGCCAATCGAAACTTTTTAGCAATATCAGACTTTTTGGAGGCAGATTCCTATCTAGGTCGAATATAGCCCAACAACTTTTAATCCTGTCGTAAATATAGCGTGGTTTTAGAAGTCTTAATAATCTTCCGAAAATATTGATGTAAAAGAAGAAGATGCTGGTGACCAGCATTTCCTCCTTTTGACCCGATACTTTCTATCCCCTTTAGTAGACAATTCATAATAGGCTGAAATCTGTGAAAATGGATCCTGTGTCATGTGTAACCCCACCAGATTAGGATCAGATTAACTCTAGTTTGGTCAGGACCCATGCTACTCTCTTACCGATTCTACGTGTAACGGAGAATATAATTTTAAGAGATAAACATGGACCTTGATCAGACTGTGTATCATAATATAGGTACACAGACTGACTTAGATATTTTATAGCGGTCTCAAATGCATAATATTGTTTTAAAATGCAGTTACGAGTTTTTGTTGAAAAGCGACGATATCTCCATTTTCTATACTCCACCTCAAATACCACATACTGCAATGTAAATGCGCTATTTTTTCATCTCACAGAAAAAATATTTTTGTCCGCTTGAAATAACTAGGCCAACCTTAAATGAGGTACAGTCATAATTTTACATTTTTTTCAAGGAAAAAGAAAAATTATACGGGTTTGAGTTCGGAAGTGCCTTGTGATATGAACAAGGTCACTTGACCTCGTCAATCTCCGTAGCTACGGATGACGCCGCAGTTGCAGGGAGTGCTTAGTATCTAATGATGGTTGGGATTTATATCAATACTGTAGAAAACATACGATCAAACTAAAGCGTTTCATTGTTGTTGTTTTTTGTTTATTCTTTTTTCGCTGAGTTTTCCAATTTGAAACGGCAAAGACTTAGTATAGCAGGGAAATAGTTCTTTTACCAATATAAGAAATTGAAAGGATATGCATATACTTAACAATTGCAACAAAATCATGCGTATTTTCTTCTTTTCTCTTCGTGTTTACCTTAACTTTGTCAAACCATGAGTCAAGGAAAGGGTTTAAAGTACATTTACAAAGCTCGTTAAGTGTAATAAAGTTGCTGCAAGCTTTGCTGCATATTACGAATGCTATAATTAACTTTTAGTAGTATTTTATCAACTTTTTCCCTTTCCTTCATGACAAGAACAAGACTAGAGTTGAACCCTGCTACTGACGACAAAATGGAAAATATGATTTGTGTACATTTCGGCGCAGAAAAAATATCGAGAAAAAATAAAAACACGTGGGCTATTATCAGGATGTTCTTCTTTTGCCTCCTTGTTTTCCAAAGCATTTTCGATTAGGGAAGTCAAGCCAGTGCTTGTTTCGGACAGGGTAACATTTTAGTAGTATTTTATTAGCGTTTATAGACAGGCATACTCCGGCACAACCGAGATCAAAGATATCGTTGTTTTTCAACAAAAGACCTCGTAACTGCTGCTTATTTTTAGCTGCAGCTACGAGGTTTTTGTTGAAAAGCAAATATCTAAAAATCTGAGTTGATGAACCAATTTCAGACGCTTGCATCATGCTGATATTTCAAAGGACAGGGGATTTTTTTTTTGTAAATTGAAAACGACGGATGAATATGGCCAACATAACAAAACTTCTAGCGGAATATATAAAACTAGACAGTCCTGGCGGCCTGGAAGCGCTCCACAGGCCTGATTGTTTGTCTTGTTGAATGCAATTTCAAAGATTCAGGCTGCACAAACAAGCAAATGCATGACCAAGCTGAAAATTACAAGCAAGTAAGATCGTATGGTCGGTAAGATTTCTGTGAAAGTTCTGTATTGATTAGTTAATACTAATAGTTGTAAAAGAGCAAATAAAGCCGAAAATGGCAATTTTGTCCATAACAAGGGCACAAAACTCATATAAAATTCAGATCAAGCTGAAAATTACACCAAGGCAAGATCTTATAGTCACCAACATTCTGTCCTAATTTTGTCTTGATTGGTCAATATTTTTGTAGTTGCTAGAGTGAAAGCAATGTCAAAATAGAGCCTGAAATGCCAATTTTGTCAATTTCAAGGGCACATAACTCATGACGTAAAATTCAGATCAGGCTGAAAATTATACCAAGGCAAGATCTTATAGTCTCCAACATTCTGTACAAGTTTTGTCTTGATTGATCAATATTTGTAGTTGCTAGAGTGAAAACAAAGTCAAAATAGAGCCGAAAATGGCAATTTTGTCAATTTCAAGGGCACATAACTCATGATGTGAAATTAAGATCAAGCTGAAAATTAAACCAAAGCAAGATCTAAGAGTCACCTACATTCTGTCTCAGTTTTGTCTTGATTGGTCAATATTTGTAGTTGCTAGAGTGAAACCAATGTCAAAATAGAGCCGCAAATGGCAATTTTGTCAATTTCAAGGGCACATAACTCATGATGTTAAGTTCAGATCAAGCTGAAAATTATACCAAAGCAAGATCTTAGAGTCACCAACATTCTGTACAAGTATTGTCTAGATTGGTCAATATTTGTATTTGCTAGAATGAAAACAAAGTCAAAAAGAGCCGAAAATGCCAATTTTGTCAATTTCAAGGGCACATAACTCATGATGTAAAATTCAGATCAAGCTGAAAATTATACAAAGGCAAGATCTTATAGTCACCAACATTCTATAATAGTTTTGTCTTGAATGGTACATATTTGTTGATTTAAGAGTAAAATTTAAGTCAAAACCAGCTATTTCTGACATTCAAGGGCAGATAACTCAGGTTATTCTAATTCAATCCAAATTCTTTGAAGGAATCTGAGAGAGGGCCACCCAAGGATCATTCTTGTGAAGTTTGATTGAAATCCATCTGGTAGTTTCTGAGAAGAAGATTTTTAAAGAAAAAGTTTACGGACGGACGGACGCACGGACGGACGGACGGACGGACGGACGGACGGACGCACGACGGACACACCGCCATGACAATAGCCCGCTGGCCTGTCGGCCAGTGGAGCTAACTAGAAAGACCTGAAGGTCTTGATTCGCTCCACAGGCCTGAATTTCTTATGGTTCAAGCTGAAAATTACACAAAGGCAATATCTTATCGTCACCAACAATCTGTTCTAGTTTTGTCTTGATTAGTCCATATTTGTAGATGCTAGAGTGAAATCAAAGTCAAAATAGAGCCGAAAATGGCAATTTTGTCAATTTCAAGGACACATAACTCATGATATAAAATTCAGATCAAGCTGAAAATTATACCAAGGCAATATCTTATGGTCACCAATATTCTGTACAAGTTTTGTCTTGATTAATCAGTATTTGTAGTTGCTAGAGTGAAAACAAAGTAAAAATAGAGCCGAAAATGGTAATTTTGTCAATTTCAAGGGCACATAACTCATGATGTAAAATTAAGATCAAGCTGAAAATTACACCAAGGCAAGATCTTATAGTCACCAACATTTTGTCAAAGTTTTGTCTAGATTTGTCAATATTTGTAGTTGCTAGAGTGAAAACATGTCAAAATAGAGCCGAAAATAGCAATTTTGTCAATTTCAAGGGCACATAACTCATGATGTAAAATTCAGATCAAGCTGAAAATTACACCCAGGCAGGATATTATGCTTATATATATTCTGTGTAAGTTTTGTCTTGATTGGTTGATATTTGTAGATTTTAGAGCAAAAATAAAGTCAAAACCAGCTATTTTTGACATTCAAGGGCATATAACTCAGGTTATTCTGGTTCGATCAAAATTCTTTGAAGGAATCTGAGAAAGGGTCACCAAAGGATCATTCCTGTGAAGTTTGGTTGAAATCCATCCAGTAGTTTCTGAGGAGAAGATTTTTAAAGAAAAAGTTTACGGACGCACGCACGGACGCACTGACGCACGACGGACACACCGCCATGACAATAGCCCGCTGGCCTGAAAGGCCAGTGGAGCTAACAATTAATGTATACAGCGATACGGAAAAATATGGTCCAACATGAAAGTAGTTTCCACTGACAAAATAATTGATTTTAAAAGAAGAAAATGTTGAGATAAAAGGAGAAAATACTGGTTATCAGCATGGAAAATGTTAATAGGGAAAGGAGTTGGAAAATTAAAGGGAATTCCCGTAATTATACCGAGAAAAAAACCCAATGAAAAACGACAAGATTGCATCTATTTTATTGGGTTTTATATGTTCTACTGAAAAGTCGGTCACGTAAAAATGTCGAGCATTCAGATTAAGGTAGTCAACCCCTAATGAGACTCGCGCGACGTCGGAATTATTCGGGCGACGTCGAAAACATTCGGCGGTGGAACTTTCCACCACCGAATGTTTACGACCGCGCACGAATAGGTTCGGATACGTAACGACAACGTTCGAAAAAGTCCGATGTTTAATGAATCTCAAAATGACCACATTAAGGGTATTCTACCTTCGGTATCAGAGGTTGTCCTTACTTTTCATTGGTCCACACGTTCGGCTTAAGTACTAGAGTATTTCCAAGGAAATAGAATAAAGAGGAAATAACATTAATCTTAAGATTTCGTTCATAGCGATATAAGAAAAGTTACTGAGCGGACTACTACCCCTCATGAGGGTCACAAATTCAATTTATCTCCATTGGTTGACCTCGGAACGCAAATAAATTTTTTCATGCAAACGATCATGTCATGAGGGTGGGGGTGTTGCGCTGACGAGATATCGGCGGATAAACTAGAAGACCTGAAGGTCTTGAGTCGCTCCACAGGCCTGAATTTCATGTAATATTTAATCCAAGTTTTGATTAGATTGTTCAATGCTTGTGTTTCATAGAGCTTAAAGAAAGTAACAAAACTAGATTGTTCAATATGTGTGGTTCTTGAAGCAAAGAAAGTAAAATTACATGTTTGCCATTTGAGAAAGGGTAAAAGGAAATGGGAGAACATTCTAGCTTAGGATGTCACAAGCAATTAAAATTTTCCTTCTTCCCAACAGATCTAAATTAACAGAACATTGATTACTCCAAAATAATTCATATTTCTAAAAATAGATTTTGAGCTAAAAATAGATTCTGGGAAAACCCCTTTTCAAAAAATAATGCAAATGGCTGTCAAACCTGAATTTCTTGTAATATCAAGTACAAGTTTCGCTAGATTTTTCAATATGTGTTGCTCTTAAAGCAATTACAAAGTAACTAGAAAGCTGAAAATACATTCATATAAGATCTATTAGTTACCAAGCTTTGCAACAGTCTTTATTAGAGTGAGTTTGGCTGTTAAAGTGAAAAAAAAGTCACAATTAGCAATTTTGTCAAATTGAAAGGCATATAACTGATGATTCTATATTCCTATCTAGCTAAGAATCACACTAAAGCAAGATCCTAACTTCACCTACATCTTGTTTAAGTTTTGACCTGATTATTCAATAATTGTGGGTGTAAAGAGTGTAAAATCAAAGTCGAAAACAACAATTTTGTCAAATTCAAGGGCAGATAAATCATGATTTAAGATTCATATGAAGCTGAAAATTACACCAACACAAGATCTTATGGCCAGTAAGATAATGTGAAAGTTTTATGTTGATTGGTGGATATTTATGGTTGTTTGAGTTAAATAAGTTCAAAAATGGTACTTTTGCCAATTTCAAGGGCACATAACTCAAGACGTAATATTCAGATCAAGCTGAAAATTGCACACAGGCAAGATCTTATCAGCACCAACATTTTGACAAAGTTTTGTTTTGATTGATCAATATTTGTAGTGGCTAGAATGAAAACAAGTGAAAACAGCAGTTTTTTAATTCAAGGGCAGATAACTCCAGACTTTATGGTTCAATCAGAATTAATTGAAGGAATCTGATAGAGGACCACCTAAGGATCATTCCTGTGAAGTTTGATTGAAATACATCAAGTAGTTTCTGTGGAGAAGATTCTTAAAGAAAAAGTTGACGACTGGACGCACGGACGGACGGACGGACGGACGCACGCACGACGGACACAACGCCATGACAATAGCCCGCTGGCCTGAAGGCCAGTGGAGCTAAAAAATAAAGTCAAATTATCTCCCTTGGTTGTCCTAGTACAGCAAGGAAATTTCACCAGGAGAACGCCCATGTCATGTTGACTTTTCACCAAAATCTGTCCGGTTGTTTGGGAGGAGTTGCGCTTACAAGAAATGGACAGACGGACAGACAGACAGACGATGAGATTCATATATACACCCCAAACTTTGTTTGCGGGTGGGTGGGATAAAGATGAAATCAAACTTTTTGGAAAAAATAAAGAAAGTAACAGTCCTCATTCATATCATTTATTTATTCAAGTTAAATATTTACACATTTTGTTTTTACACATACATGTCCGAATGTACAAAATACTGAAGATTCTGATAAGTTTGTTGAATTAAAACTTCAAGCAGGATGAATGCACAATGGACATAACAACGGCGGGAAATCACGTGATACAACAATTTCAGAAAATTGTCAACACTTTTTTCAACACTTGACAAATTCAATTTCAGTCTGAACCACAAAAGGTAGGAAAACGTCAGAAATTACCTGAATGTTGTGGATATTTTTTAAAAGTCAGCTGATAAAAAAGTTAGTGACGACTGTCAAATATTTTGGTTGGTCAATAACTTTTTTATAAGCACTTTTTTAAAAGTTCCTTCGCATTCAGCAAATCCACGGCGTTTTCCAAACTATTCTGATTCATTTTTTTTTCAAACTGGTCAGAAAATGTGTCACGTGATTCCCCACAACGACAATCGCACAAAAACAGCCCACAAACGATAGCAGATAATTATTCTGGTTAAACCTTTCCAAAACGACAAGAAATTGATTGTTCAAATTCAATAGCTGTTGCAAACAACCAAATTGGTGTTGATAAAGATTGGATATTTGTACAATGTATACGTAACAAAGAAAATAGTTGATCAAATGGACAAAATGCTGGTTATTATCATCAATGTCTCCTTTTTGCTTCAATACTTTCCTTATCCTGTTTAATGTAAGAGTTGTCAAAGCTGGGTTTCGGAAAGTGTAAGCATCTCTGTTTTCTGTAATCAGATGTGTAGGATTATTTGGAAAAGGAAAATATGAACACAATATTGGTAATTTTAGGTCTATAGATATATTCCGTTGCCACGTTGAATTTTGTGGTATGGGGTTGATTATGATTAAAATCTCACTTTGGTAATAGAAAATAGCATGGTATACAGCATAATTATGCGTGTTGTTAAAAGGAAGCTGCATACAAAATATACCACTTTGTAAGCCAAATACTTAGTGAGGAGATGGGAAAAGTGTTGTATTAAATTTTGCAGACAGACAGACAGTCGTATGATAAATAGTAAAACAATACAATGGTTAGACTTCAGACAATTTTAAAAACAAGAACTGTCGCAGAGCAGACTAATACCCCATAGACTAATACCCCCTGCCGACCAGGGTGACAAATTCAAAGTCAAATTATCTCAAGACATTATGGACACCAGCATTGTGTATTGATTGGTTGAAATTTGTTTTTATTAGAGTAAAATCAAAGTCGAAACAAGAGGACCCTGAGGGCCCTAAATCGCTCACCTGAGTAATGTTTTAATAATGCCAAATAACTTTGCATATGTTACGCATTGTTGTCCCAGAGAAGAATTTGGCCATGTAGTTTAGGAGGACATGTTGTTTACAGAAATTGATCAGCTTATATGACATTACCCATTTTATGATGCCACAGCAACCAGAGTTTTTCATAGATTTCAATTCTTTTAGCAATTTTATAAGGGACCACCCAAGGAACATTACTGCCTAGTTTGGTTGATTTTGACCGAGAAGTTACGGAGATGTCGTTAAAAGAAGTTGTTGAGCTTTTGTGAAATTTCCCATTTTCCGATGCCACGGCAACCAGAATTTTCCATGGATTTCCATTCTTTTAGCAATTTATATAAGGGACCACCCAAGGAACATCTCTGCCATGTTTGATTGATTTTAACCAAGAATTTAAGGAGGAGATGTTGTTTAAAGAAATTGTTGAGCTTTTGTTAAATTTACCATTTTCCGATGCCACGGCAACCAGAGATTTTCATGGATTTCAATTCTTTTAGCAAATCTATAAGGGACTACCCAAGGAACATTTCTGCCAAGTTTGGTTGATTTTGACCCAGAAGTTAAGGAGGAGATGTCGTTTAAAGAAATTGTTGAGCTTTTGTGAAATTTCCCATTTTCCGATGCCACGGCAACCAGAGTTTATCATGGATTTCAATTCTTTTAGCAATTTTTATAAGGGACTACCCCAGGAACATTTCTGCCAAGTTTGGTTGATTCTGACCCAGAAGTTAAGGAGGAGATGTCGTTTAAAAAAATTGTTGAGCTTTTGTGAAATTTCCCATTTTCTGATGCCACAGCAACCAGAGTTTTTCATGGATTCCAATTCTTTTAGCAATTTTTATAAGGGACCACCCAAGGAACATTTCTGCCAAGTTTAGTTGATTTTGACCAAGAAGTTAAGGAGGAGATGTCGTTTAAAGAAATTGTTGAGCTTTTGTGAAATTTCCCATTTTCTGATGCCACGGCAACCAGAGTTTTTCATGGATTTCAATTATTTTAGCAATTTTTATAAGGGACCACCCAAGGAGCATTTCTGCCAAGTTTGGTTGATTTTGACTCAGTAGTTTAGGAGGAGATGTCGTTTAAAGAAATTGTTGAGCTTTTGTGAAATTTCCCATTTTCCGATGCCACGGCAACCAGAGTTTTTCACGGATTTCAATTATTTTAGCAATTTTAATAAGGGACCACCCAAGGAACATTTCTGCCAAGATTGGTTGATTTTGACCCAGTGGTTTAGGAGGAGATGTCGTTTAAAGAAATTGTTGAGCTTTTGTGAAATTTCCCATTTTCCGATGCCACGGCAACCAGAGTTTTTCATGGATTTCCATTCTTTTAGCAATTTTTATAAGGGACCACCCAAGGAACATTTCTGCCAAGTTTGGTTGATTTTGACTCAGTAGTTTAGGAAAAGATGTCGTTTAAAGAAATTGTTGAGCTTTTGTGAAATTTCCCATTTTCCGACGCCACGGCAACCAGAGTTTTTCATGGATTTCAATTCTTTTAGCAATTTTTATAAGGGACCACCCAAGGAACATTTCTGCCAAGTTTGGTTGATTTTGACTCAGTAGTTTAGGAAAAGATGTCGTTTAAAGAAATTGTTGAGCTTTTGTGAAATTTCCCATTTTCCGACGCCACGGCAACCAGAGTTTTTCATGGATTTCAATTCTTTTAGCAATTTTTATAAGGGACTACCCAAGGAACATTTCTGCCAAGTTTGGTTGCTTTTGACTCAGTAGTTTAGGAGGAGATGTCGTTTAAAGAAATTGTTGAGCTTTTGTGAAATTTCCCATTTTCCGATGCCACGGCAACCAGAGTTTTTCATGGATTTCAATTATTTTAGCAATTTTTATAAGGGACCACCCAAGGAACATTTCTGCCAAGTTTGGTTGATTTTGACCCAGTGGTTTAGGAGGAGATGTCGTTTAAAGAAATTGTTGAGCTTTTGTGAAATTTCCCATTTTCCGATGCCACGGCAACCAGAGTTTTTCATGGATTTCAATTATTATAGTAATTTTAATAAGGGACCACCCAAGGAACATTTCTGCCAAGTTTGGTTGATTTTGACCCAGTATTTTAGGAGGAGATGTCGTTTAAAGAAATTGTTGACGCCGTGACGGACAGACGGACAGACGGACGCCGGACATTGATAGATCACAATACCTCACCTTGAGCACTTCGTGCTCAGGTGAGCTAAAAAGTAATTTTGTCAAATTCAAAGGCACATAACATGCGACTATCTAGTCTGATCTGACTGAAAATCAAAGTCATCCGACATCTAATGGTCACCAACGCATTGATTGATCAATAACTGTGAGGTCTGGAGTGTAAACAATATATTGAAATTCAAGGACAAATAACTCCGACTTTCTAATCCGATCGGGCCCATAATCCATCTTATCCGAGAACTTATGATCCTACTTGTTTTGACCTAGTTTAATCATGATTGATTAACTTTTGCATTTGCTTGCGTGTAATCACCAAATTGTGGACGGACAGACAGATGGACAAAAAACGACCACAATATCTCACCGTGAGCAATTCCTGCTCAGGTAAGCAAAAAACGAAGTCAGATGGCTGCAAGCATCCTGCATGTGGTATTATACTATTTTCCTATACGTTATTATATTTCTGTTATTATATTTCCATTACACAGGAGCCAAGTCTAAAAACATTCAAAACAAGAGGGCCATTGGCCCTGAAGCGCTCACCTGATATAATAACTTTTTTTTGTAAACCAATTTTCAGGTTGATTGGACAAAGAATGTGACCTCTAGGGTGCACACAAGGTTTATCTAAGATTTGACCTCGTGACCTAGAATTGATCAGGACAATCATTCTGATCAATTTTCAGGTTGATTGGGCAAAAAAAAGTGGCCTCTAGAGTGCACACAAGGTTTTACAAAGATTTTACCTCATGACCTAGTTTATGACCCCAGATGACCCAATTTCAATCTTGTCTGAAAATTGATCAAGACAATCATTCTGATCAATTTTCAGGGTGATTGGGTAAAAATGTGGCCTCTAGAGTGCACACAAGGTTTTTCTAAGATTTGATCCCGTGACCTAGTTTTTGACTCCAGATGACCCAATTTCAAACTTGTCCGAGTTTCACCAAGACAATCATTCTGATCAATTTTCAGGTTGATTGGGCAACAAAAGTGGCCTCTAGAGTGCACGCAAGGTTTTTCTAAGATTTGACCCCATGACCTAGTTTTTGACCCCGTATGACCCAATTTCAAAATTGTGCGAGATTTTATCAAGCCAATCATTCTGAGCAATTTTCAGGTTGATTGGGCAAAAAATGTGGCCTCTACAGTGCACACAAGGTTTTTCTAAGATTTGACCCTGTGACCTAGTTTTAGACCCCAGATGACCCTATATCAAACTTGTGCGAGATTTTATCAAGTCAATCATTCTGAGCAATTTTCAGGTTGATTGGGCAAAAAATGTGGCCTCTAGAGTGCACACAAGGTTTTTCTAAGATTTGACCCCGTGACCTAGTTTTTGACCCCAGATGACCCAATTTCAAAGTTGTCCGAGCTTTCATCAAGACAATCATTCTGAGCAAATTTCAGGTTGATTGGGCAAAAGATGGGGCCTCTAGAGTGCACACAAGGTTTTTCTAAGATTTGACCCCGTGACCTAGTTTTTGACCCCAGATGACCCAATTTCGAACTTGTCCGAGATTTTATCCAGACAATAATTCTGATCAATTTTCAGGTTGATTGGACAAAAAATGTGGCCTCTAGAGTGCACACAAGGTTTTTAAAAGATTTGACCCCGTGACCTAGTTTTTGACCCCAGATGACCCAATTTCAAACTTGTACAAGATTTCACCAAAACAATCATTCTGAGCAATTTTCAGGGTGATTGGGCAAAAAATGTGACCTCTATAGTGCACACAAGGTTTTTCTAAGATTTGACCCAGTGACCTAGTTTTTGACCCAAGATGACCCAATTTCGAACTTGTCCGAGATTTTATCAAGACAATTATTCTGAGCAAATTTTAAGTTGATTGGGCAAAAAATGTGGCCTCTAGAGTGCACACAAGGTTTTTCTAAGATTTGACCCCGTGACCTAGTTTTTGACCCCAGATGACCCAATTTCAAACTTGTCCGAGATTTCATCAAGACAATCATTCTGAGCAAATTTCAGGTTGATTGGGCAAAAAATGTGACCTCTAGAGTGCACACGAGGTTTTTCTAAGATTTGACCCCGTGACCTAGTTTTTGACCCCAGATGACCCAATTTCAAACTTGTACGAGATTTCATCAAGACAATCATTCTGAGCAAATTTCAGGTTGATTGGGCAAAAAATGTGGCCTCTAGAGTGCACACAAGGTTTTTCTAAGATTTGACCCCGTGACCTAGTTTTTGACCCCAGATGACCCAATTTCGAACTTGTCCGAGATTTCATCAAGACAATCATTTTGAGCAAATTTCAGGTTGATTGGGCAAAAAATGTGGCCTCTAGAGTGCACACAAGGCAAAGTTTGACGGACGACGGACGACGGACACCGGACGACGGACGCCGGACACAGCGGTATCACAATAGCTCACCATGAGCACATTCGTGCTCAGGTGAGCTAATGACAACAAACAAAACAGAAAGTGAATCTATAGACAGCGGGATAGACAAAGCAGCTACGAAGAGGGGGTGGAGATTCCAGGTGTCTACGGTGCTTCCACCGAGAAGGGAGAGGTTTTATCGATGTGAGGTGTTGAGTGGAACACCATATCTTGAAGGAACATCTTCGACGGGATGAAATGTCTCACTACTGTAGTCTATGTCCGTTTCGGTGTCTAGGGAGTGGAATTGGAAGACCCCGTTGTTAAATACAAACGGGTTACTGTGCTCGCCCAAGAGCCAGGGTCTTGTCCCCAAGACCAGACGTGCCTACAGGATAGGTGGGGACTTTTCGGTACTTGGTCAAGACTACTCCTTCCAAACCCGCCAGAAGGAAATGCTCCAGAAGTGAAAGCTGAACGCAGATCCCTTGACCCAAGGGCCATAAAGGCAGCATTTCAGATGGGTTTTTGGAGGGGGATAAGGAAGAAAAGTACCCTCCACAAGGCTCGACACCAGCAACCCCTCAAACCATCGACAACAGCAACAGTGTCTGGCGGAAACATCTACGGCTTGGGTGGTAGTCTCACTAGACAGTTACATGTTGAAAATGACGCTGAAATGTATATATGTCGACTGGAAATATTCATTTATTCTATGGATAAACAAAATCGCATGCGCTCAAAATCTGTCTCGATAAATTATTGCTTAATTTACCTCTCCAAGTTAAGCAATAAAATTCGACATTCTTCGCGGTACATCGTAAAGCGGAGAATGATTGTCTAAACAGATTGGAATACAAACTGGTTTGTCCAGTGTCTATCGATGGCTATTTATAAAGTCAGTGGATAAGAAGAGTCAATTCTTCATTGACCACCGCATGGTTAGCATAGTAATTCAGTCGGTAATTTTCTTTGGGCGTTTCCACCGAGTGATACTGATAGAAAGGGCATTAGCACGGACGATGAAACACAGCGAACTATTCAGGAAGCAGTAAAAGAGAATATAGAGGCGAAAAGAAGAACTGGGCGAGATAGGAACACTGTTTGATAAGATAAATCAAGAAAATAACTACACTACTTTCAAAATTGACTAACTTAGTGGCCACTGGTAAGCCAACATTCAAGAGAAAGAGCAACGAGGAGCAGTTTAAGAGCAATAACAAACTGTTCTATACGGTCACACACTCACAGTGTAGAATAGCGTTGATTTTGTGAAAACCTGTTTGGACTGCTCTATATTTATTTAAACGGTATACTGTAAACAATATTGAATGCATCCGACTTTTAGAAATATCAAATTCTGCCATTACAAAACTTTGCACAGAGAATAAGCATACATAAACAACTTTATATGACAAATTATGACAAACCGAATAACAAGGGCCCTCTTAACTAGTGACGCTTTACCCCCATAAATGGAAACCTTCTAAATTACTAGGGGTTTCTGGTTTATAAAAAGAAGTCTTTGATAGACACAAAAGCCCTTCTGAGACGGCACTTTTGCCAAATCATGACACTGATATTTGACCGTGTTATGTCATAAGGAACTAGACTTATCGCAAAGCGCGCAAATACCCCCCCCCCCCCCACTAGCGCCTTGTCACTGAAAATAAGCAAAAGGTCAAATAGTTCTTCAGTTGGAGCACCGAAACATTTTTAAACACAGTCCAGTTGTAACCATGACACAAAAACAATAAATCACCTCCTTGGGTCCGAAAGGGCAACGCCTGTGTAAAGTGTAATGATCCCAGGTCTACGGTTCTTGACACGGAAACGTATTTTAAACAAAGTCAAATTGTGACATTGATCTTTGACCTACATGACACAAAAAAAATAGTACACCTTCTTGTGTCATGGGTAACAATTGTGTAAATGTTCAAAGTCCTAGGTCATACAGTTCCTGACTTAGAGCACGGAAACAGATTTTAAACAAAGTCTAATTGTGACTTTGACCTTCATGACCCGAAATAATAGGACACCTCCTTTGGACATGGGCAAATATGTGTAAAGTTTCATGATCATAGATCAAATGGTTATCGAGAACGGAAACGAAAAAGTCTACGACGGATGGACAGACAGGCATGGTGAAACCAATATACCCCCTCTACTTCGTAGATGGGGCTATGATAACAAGAGGGCAAAGATGGCCCTGCATCGCTCACCTGAGAGGACTTTGAGACAAACAACATGCAGACTTCCAACTCGCATGACCCTCTTTTAACATGACATAGAAACCATCATTCTTAACAATTTTCACAATGATGACTTGTGTTTAGATACTTTGAGCAAAAACAAGATTTGGCCAAGTGACATAGTTTTTACTTCGAAAGACCAACTATTTTAATGACCCAGATATCATATTTAACATTGCGACCTAGGTCTCTAACTTGCATAGCCCTCATTTTGTCATGACCAAGATATTATCAAGATAAATATTTAAAACAATTTTGACAACGTTTGGTCCAAAATTGGCACTTCCAGAACAAAAAGAAGTACTCTATATGATTGACATTGTGTCCTAGTTAATGACCTGGCATGGCCCACTTCTTGACAAGACCTAAATATCACCAAGACAAACATTCAGGACAATTTTTACTACTGTTTGGGCGGACATTGGCATCTCTAGAGCAGAAGGAATGATTTGAAAAGATTTGACCATGTGACCTAGTTTTTGACCTCACATGACCCAATTTAGACCAAGACCAATATATTATCAAAATAAACCTTAATGACAATTTTAACAAAGTTTGGACAAAATTGGCACTTCAAGAGCAAAATGAATGATTTTATAAGATTTGACCTTGTGGTCTAGCTAATGACATGGCATGATCCACTTCTTCAGATGCCTTAGATATCACCAATATAAACATTCAGGACATTGTTTGGGCCAAAATTGGTACTTCTAGAGTAAAAAGGTGGAATTTACGAGATTTGACCACGTGACCTAGTTTTTGACCTGGCATGACCTAATTTTGACGAAGATTCTAAACAATTTTCATAATGATTGTGCAAAAAAATATGGCCAATAGAGCAAAATGAAGATTTGACTAGTGACCTACTTTTTAGTCCCGATTACAATTCTTTGAAGTATTTTGAGAAAGGATGACTCAAGGATCATATCAATGAAATTTGAATTCTGACCAGTACTTTAGGAGAAGATTTTTGGTAAAAAGTTGACGGACGGACGGAAGGGCGGACGACGGACCGATCACAATACCTCACCTGGAGCACTACGTGCTCATGTGAGCTAAAAATGTCTGTAATGGGAGGTAAAAACCTCGAAACTCTAGCTTTTTCAAGCTAAGTTTTACTCTCGCATCCACGATACAAAGTAAACAGATCCCATCATTAAATTACAGTTCACTCAAAACATTACGACTAATTCTATAATCGACAGACAGAAAGACTTCATTTCGCCATGTATGAAAGGAGTAAAAGATCACAAGACAATAAGAAAATCTTTCTTCAATAACAATGCAGAAATATCACATATTGTCATTACAACTTTGCACAGAGAAAAAAGCTTGTGTGTAACACGATTAATTTCAACTGTAAATGAGCTCGCTTATTAATGACAACACACGAGATCTGTCTTAAAACAAATAATGAGAGGTCGATGGGTAAAATGCGCTGTCTTCAGACCACTGGGATCGAAGGTAAAATCCCCGAAAACGCTTTTTTTCTTTTTGGAACTATTTTGAACTATTTGAAGACATTGTTTTTAAAGATTCGAAACACGCAATTCTCGTGATTACATATAAACACTTGAACACATACTCGTGTTTCCCTCGTTCACATAACTTCACTTGGGCTTAAATGTGGAAGAAAGAAGTAGTCGTCAATTGGGCTCACGGACAAAAGAAATAATTTATAACGTGTCGGAAAGATTTTTGAAAACGGATGGACCTTCGTCATTTATTCAGACTAGTGCGGACGTAACATGGGTTAGCACTAGTACTGTGAATAGGATGCGAAGAGAAAAGCAAGAGACATGGCAACTTCTTGGTCCTTACAAGCCGGTTGGTGATTTTGACAAGGCTATCATTCGATCCAAAATAACCGAATCCTACTCTACTCGTAAACAGCTTCCCACCCTGCACATGCTGCACACCATATTGACCCAGGACATTTGCTTTGCCGGAAGTGTATCAACACTCAGGAAAGTAGCAATGGATATGGGATATAGGTGGAAGAAAACAAAAGACAACAAGAATGTACTAACCCAGAATCCAAGTATCGTAGACATAAACAAGATGTGTTTGTGAAACACCAATGTCCCCGAAATGGCCATTTTTGTAAAATGTTAAGTTTTCGTGGAGTAAAGGGTTGATAAGAGTTAACGAATGACCTTGAGGAAGGTCAAATTGCATGACTAGAGTAAAGGGTTGATAAGGGTTAACGAATGACCTTGAGGAATGTCAAATTGCATGAAACAGATAGATATCATTGAAAGGAAGTTGCATGCCAAATTTAAGCTTTGTATGTCACATGAGTCAATTTCAAAATTCGCAGGTATTTTAGACCAGTAAATCATGAAAATTTATTGTCAAATATTTTAATTTTTGTGTTCTCAATTTGTTGTTAGATTATCAATAACATGTTTCAAATCATTTTCCACCCTGGATTGTTGGTGTGTAGCTTGTAAATCGGTTATTAACAATGTGTTCCAGACAAAAATGTCTTTGGTGTTCCGGTTAAATAAAGGTATGAAAATAATACAGATTAAAAGATAGTTGACATTTTTTCACCAAATTACATCTTAAATGGTCAATAGCTAATAAATAATAGAAAAGTATCATTTTGGATGCATAATTACATAATAATTTACATGAAAGTATCTTTGTTTGCTAAAGTTGGAAAAAAATCAAACATTTTAGTTTCAATATTTCTTACTTGAGTCCAAATGTCCAGAAAAGTTTCAATCGTCAAAATTAGTCTGTCCAATTTGCTTTATATAACTAGTACTTTTGATGCATTTGCTTGATCAGTTTTCTTGGAAAATGAATTTAACATTACCGGAACACCAAAGACATTAGCGGAACACCAAAGACATCAACATAACCCCAAAGAAAATCGTCTATTTTCTTTGCTTTAACATGGTTATTTTGCATTGATTTAGGTTGAAACTGGCAGCTAATATTTGTCCCTTTTGATTCCGCTCCCCGGAACGCACATCAGAACTCTTGACAAATTAAAATGCCAATGAAAAGTCCAAGCTTAACCTCCAGTTGATAGTAAAATCCAACCTCCTTTAAGACATGAATTCAGTAACATGGCATGAGTCGAAAGATATAGGAATGCAAAGAGATATAGTTAATGTGTAGTAATTTAGGATTTTAATGCACCAATATAAAACATTTTGGGCAATACTGTTCTAGCATTTACCGTCTGTCAGCCTGCCCGTCAGTTCAAAACTTTGAATTGGTATTTCTCTAAAACAATGGACAAAGAAAGCTCTAATTTGGTAAGTAACGTTTGTTCAATGATATCTTTATGCTCCATTCATTCTAACATTCCCCCAAAGTCATTTTCAACCCTTAACATGGAATTTCACTTAAAACATCGAGCGAAACCTAGATTTGGCATTTTCTCTAAAATTATTACACAAACAAAGCTGAAATTTGGTATGCTACCTTATTTTAATAATATCTATCTGATCCATGCAATCTGACATACCTCAGTGCCATTTTATTTTTGTCTTTGGCGTTCCAGTGCTCAGACCGGAACACCAAGGACTGGAACACCAAGGACAATTTCACACTAATTTGCAAATATATACGTGTAAATAGGGAAATTTGTTAAATCTACTATTGAAAACATTTACTGTACTCAAAGTCAGATATACTGGACAAATATCTAATAAAAAGGTACCATGCAAAGTATTATAAAGAGCGTCATCCCAAAGACAAAGAAAAAAAGTACTGTACAAGCTGATCGCCTTCTTTTTCAATTTATTAACAAGACACAAAATATATTCTTCCTCTTTCAATTGTAATGCATGAACCTACGGTAGCTTTTCAAAAGGAGGTAGATGATTTGTGTCTACATCTAATTAAGATTGCATTTCTGTGACCTTTTAGACACTGGAACACCAAAGACAAAAATCTGTGGGACAAGGATATATGATGATTTTTATACCATTTACATAATATCATTTGGGTAACTGGTATATTCAAAGTGTAATTTAACATATTGTCATGCAAACTAACCCAAAAAAGTGTTTCAATTACGGTTAAAAGTAGTTATCTTTGCTGGTCAAAACCAATGAGGGTAGCAGTGGGACAAAGCAAATTTACACATTTCAGGCCATATAACTTGTAAAATATCTCACTAAAGCATGTAACATGCATCATTTTTATGCTTAATCAACACAATTACATTGGTATGAACCCATTTTTGACATTAATGTTTATTTGATTACTTTAATGTACAAGTTATCACACGTGGACAAGAAAACCTGCGAATTTTGAAAACGACTCACATACTTTTGGAGAAAAGGCCAATGTTAAGTTTTCGGACAGACAGACAGACAGACAGTTTGAGTTTGAGTGTATTGGGGTTTTACGCCGTTTTCAACTACCAGGGTCATATCGCGGCGGCTGGAGCACCTACCCATGGATTCCTGTTGTTTCTCAAACCAGTACTACCACAACACCCTTACCGAGCCTCCAGCTGCTCGCCCACTTAGGTTAACGATTTCAAACCCATTGGTGGGTGACAATATTGTCAGAAAGGGTATTAGCCGCGGCCGGGTATCGAACCCGGGACCTCTCGAATGAGGGTCAGATGCGCTACCAACTGCGCTAAGGCCGCGGCCGACAGACAGACAGACGGACAGACACGAGTAAAACAATATGCCCCCGATCTTTCGATACGGAGCATAAAAACATTTTATAGACTAAAACAGAAGTTTGATGAGAGGGACCTACACTTTGTATACATAGACGAAACCTGGATTGGCACTGCGTATACCGTGAAGAAGTGCTAGCAAGGTCCGAAGACACCTGGTGTCATTTCTCCTTGTAACAGAGGAGGACATCGTGTTATTGTTGTTCACGCTAGAACTAGAGATGAATTTGTTCCTGGTGCAAGTCTTGTTTATAAGACAAGGTCAAATACAGGAAATTACCACAGCGAGATGCATGGAGCAAAGTTAACAGATGGTTAGAAGAACAACTGCTACAGACACTTGACCAGCCAAGTGTAATCTTTATGGACAACTTTCTGTCAATTGTTACTACGGTGCATTTTTACCACAAGCGTTAAGGAACCAACTGGTGTGCGGCTTATGGTCTGAACAAGTTCTGTGAAAAGTACTGGCCGAGGCTGATTTGACTTTTGACGCAATCAAAATAGCGGTTATTATGGAAACTGAACATGTCGTAAAGGACCAGAAGGGTGCATGTGCGAGTAAACCCAAATCTGAAAATAAACAGTCGCAAAAGAAAGTTGAATGTTTCCGTTACGGTGGAAAACATTATGCCGACAAGAAATGCATATTCAAAAACAGTAAAAGTTTTTATATGCCGCAAAATTGGTCACATTTCAAGGTGATGTAAACCAAAACCTACGAATCATATTACGGAATCTGACGGAGAGGAGATCGTGAACTTGCGGTTATTTTCCTTGAGTGTGTACATTGGTGAGAATGAGAAGTATACGGTGCTCGGGTTGGACAACCATAATGTCACGATGGAGATCGATATTGGCAGTGCATGTACTATCATAAATGAACACGTTTATCGTGCAAAATTCAGCAAATATAAACTGGGGACACCATCTGTCAATTAAACCCATTACCAAAAAGCAAAATTTTGGGGCGGTCCAATGTGAATGCTGCTGCAGACGACAAAATCAATGTTACTAAGTGCGGGAAATGTGAATATCATAGCAAAAAAAATATTGAGACAAAAGGAGAAAATGCTGATTATCAGCAAAAGAGAAAATGCTGATTTTCAGCATTTTCTTCTTTTGCCTCAATGTTTTCCTAAGCCAATTTTCTCAGGGACGTCAAAATCCGGTCGTGTTTGGGAAAGGGTTAGTCATATTACATTTGGGATTTCCATCAAAGATAGAATTATATAAATAATAAAAATACCAAAACGCTGGCCCTGTGTTTTGGTAATTTTCATATTATGACGGGATAAGTTGTATAAAACACCAGACCTTTGAGTCGATGTCATTATCATTATCATTACAAGCATATGATCAAAACCTACGTTTGGTTTCTCTATGTTGCTGATGTTGGGCTGATGATGTCAGCCGATATCGGCCCGATATCGACAGCCGATGTCGGCCCAATGTTACTAGCCGATGTCGGCCCGTCAACGAAAGTGGTTGCAAATCGATATCGGCCCGATGTCGGCGCCGATATCGGGCCGATATAGAAGGCGATATCGGCCCGATATAAAATGCTTGCTGGGGAGGAACAACTGCTACAGACACTTGACCAGCCAAGTGTAATCTTTATGGACAATACGTTCTATCACGCGATGAGTGCTGACAAGTGTCCAACTTCTTATATCCGAAAAGCTTATATTCAGGTTAAAACTCTGCTTCTGCTTTTTCATTGATGATTATTATATATAGATGTATCAATTTGTTTCGCAATCAAAATTCAGAACTAAATTTTCGTTAAGACTTTCTGCGCTTTAATTTAATCATATTGACATATATAATCATAATTTATCCCGGCACGATAAAAAAATCTTTTGGTTATTTCAGGTCGACACAGACAAGTATGTCGTTTGAGAAGATGTACCAGTAGCTAGCACAACTACTAGTAGAAAACGTCCACAAGCTGCTTCGAAAGAATCAAGACTAAACAAGAAAGCAAAGCATATTCCACCAGTAGAACGCACGTGGATAAAAGGGGATATGCCATAAAAAAGGTCGAAGCATCTTTATGGAACCAACCAATTAACAAAACATCTGACCTTCCGCAAACTCAAGAAAGAATATTTGACATATTCATCGATTCAGATGTAATGGACATGCTAGTGGATAAATACATGTTATATGCCAGATCTAAGGGAGTAAGGGACATCATAGATTTTCGATCACACCAGAAAAATTTGGTGCTTTTATTGCTATATTGCTAATGTCTGTCTACAACCCAGTTTCCCGAAGAAGGGTGCATTGGAGTTCGAGCTCAGATGCAAGAAACAAGAGCCGTCAGAGACGGACAATGCTCCCCGAATAAGGCATTGTCACAATAAATGTATGCCATGCAGAGCTAACATAAAGCTGGCAAATGTTAAGCCCCTTTTTATGCATGACATAATTTTTATAACCAAATTTCACATAGTTTATTGTCAAGGGCATCTGATTTACTACTCTAATATGAAATTTCATCAAATTCTGACCATTAGACTAGGAGAAATTAGAGAAAAACTATATTTTACCTTAAGTCCCCTTTTCCCATGACGAGGCCTAAAATCCAAAAACCGGGAAAAGTGCATCGGCATTATGTCATAGGGAGTTCACATGGTAAGTTTCATTTGATTTGGCCCAAGGGTTATTGAGAAATCACTTCGGACGGACGGAATGACAGACGGACAGGACGGACGGACGGGCGGACAAAGCGGCGACTTTATGCTCTCCCTTCGGGGAGCATAAAAAGGCATTTCATCGGCAATTACAAGAGATAGATTGGACGAAATTATGAGATACACGCACGTTAGCAACAACAATCTTCTCGAACCTGAAGATAAGTTGGCTAAAGTAAGACCGTTGCTGGCTAAGATGAATGAAAGATTCCTTTTCTATTTTAAAAAAGAAAAGAAATTGTCTATAGATGAAAGCATGGTACCCTACTATGGCAGGCATGGTGCAACGCAATTTATTATAGGAAAGCCAATAAGGTTTGGCTACAAGACATGGGCCCTGACCACTCCACTAGGTTATGTGCTGCAGTTTGAGCCACATCAAGGAGTGCGTGGACGACAAGCCGGTGACGGTCATTAACTTGGCATTGAAGGTGCTGTAGTAATGGATCTGCTATCAGAACTGAAAACTAGAAGACCTGAAGGTCTTGAGTCGCTCCACAGGCCTGAATTTCATGTAATATCTAATCCAAGTTTTGATTAGATTGTTCAATGCTTGTGTTTCATAGAGCTAAAAGAAAGTAACAAAACTAGATTGTTCAAAATGTGTGGTTCTTGAAGCAAAGAAAGTACATGTTTGCCATTTGAGAAAGGGTAAAAGGAAATGGGAGAACATTCTAGCTTAGGATGCCACAAGCAATTAAAATTTTCCTTCTTCCCAACAGATCTAAATTAACAGAACATTGATTACTCCAAAATATTTCATATTTCTAAAAATAGATTTTGAGCTAAAAATAGATTCTGGGAAAAACCCTTTTCCAAAAATAATGCAAGTGGCTGTCAAACCTGAATTTCTTGTAATATCAAGTACAAGTTTTCACTAGATTTTTCAATACGTGTTGCTCTTAAAGGAATTACAATGTAACTAGAAAGCTGAAAATACATTCATATAAGATCTATTAGTTACCATACTTTGCAACAATATTTATTAGAGTGAGTTTGGCTGTAAGAGTGAAAAAAAAGTCACAATTAGCAATTTTGTCAAATTGAAAGGCATATAACTGATGATTTCATATTCCTATCTAGCTAAGAATCACACTAAAGCAAGATCCTAACTTCACCTACATCTTGTTTAAGTTTTGACCTGATTATTCAATATTTGTGGGTGTAAAGAGTGTAAAATCAAAGTCGAAAACAAAAATTTTGTCAAATTCAAGGGCAGATAAATCATGATTTAAGATTCATATGAAGCTGAAAATTACACCAACACAAGATCTTATGGCCAGTAAGATAATGTGAAAGTTTTATGTTGATTGGTGGATATTTATGGTTGTTTGAGTAAAAATAAGGTCAAAAATGATAGTTTTGCAAATTTCAAGGGCACATTACTCAAGACGTAATATTCAGATCAAGCTGAAAATTGCACTCAGGCAAGATCTTATCAGCACCAACATTCTGACCAAGTTTTATTTTGATTGATCAATATTTGTAGTGGCTAGAGTGAAAACGAGCATTCTGAAGTATTGCAAAACAATACCAAGTCCCCTACCGGCTTTATATATGTGTTTAGAAAAAGAAGCCCAAAAAATTTCAAAGTCCAGTTGCTGGCATCCGTATCTTCTTCAAAAATACTGGACCGGAACGAAACTCAAACTTCTTCTGTAACTTATCCATGCGGGTCTACGTACCAAAAATCAGCTCAATAGCTGCAAGCATTAAGAAAAAAAGTCTGGAAAACTGTGATTTCCCAGAAATTTTCTAAGTCCAGCATCCGTATCTTCCCCAAAAATCACTGGAGCAGAACGAAACTCAAACTCGTTCTGTATCTCATCAATATGTGTTCATATACCGAAAATCAGCTCAATACCTGCAAGCGTTTAGAAAACAAGAGATGTTTGTAAAACATATATGCCCCCTCAAGGGCCTACATTTTATGTAGGTCAAAGTCCAAGGTCAAGTTAATAAGGTCCAAGGCCATGGTCAAATATGAAAGGTCTTGGTAGGAGGTGTCTATGTGTGAAATATCAAGGCTGTATATGTAAAAGTAAAATGAAATATAGGCCAGGTTAAAGTTTTTAAAAGGAGGCCAAATGCCAAGGTCAAGGTCATGGTCAAATGTGAAAGGTCTTGGTTGGAGGTGTCCATGTGTGAAATATCAAGGCTGTAGGTGTAAAAGGACATGATATATATGCCTGGTTTAAGTCTTTTTAAAAGTAGGTCAAACTCCAAGGTCAAAGTTGCAATATTCAAGGTCATGGTCAAATGTGAAAGGTCTTGGTAGGAGGTGTCCATGTGTAAAATATCGAGACTGTATAGGTAACAGGACATGAGATATAGGCCTAGTTCAAGTTTTTTAAAAGTAGGTCAAACTTCAAGGTCAAGGTCCAAGATCATGGTCAAAAGTGAAATGTCTTGGTTGGAAGTGACCATGTGTGAAATATCAATGCTGTATGTGTAAAATGACATTAAATACAGGCCAGGTTAATGTATTATAAAAGTAGGTCAAATACCAAGGTCAAGGTCACAAGGTCCAAGGTCATGGTCAAATGTGAAAGGTCTTGGTCGTAGGTGTCCATGTGTCAAATATCAAGGCTGTATGTGTAAAAGGACATGATATATCAGCTAGGATAAAGTTTTTATAAAAGTAGGTTAAAGTCCAAGGTCAAGGTCACAAGGTCCAGGGTCATTGTCAAATGTGAAAGGTCTTGGTAGGATGTGTCCACTTGTGAAATATCAAGGCTGCATGTGTAATAACACATGAGATATAGGCGCAGTTTATTTTTTTTAAAAGTAGGTCAAACTCCAAGGTCAGGGTCACAAGATCCAAGGTCATAGTCATATGTGATAGGTCTTGGTCGGAGGTTTCAATGTGTCAAATATCAAGGCTGTATGTGTAAAAGGACATGATATATCAGCCAGGTTAAAGTTTTTAAAAAGTAGGTCAAACTCCAATGTCAAGGTCACAAGGTCCAAGGTCATGGTCAATTGTGAAAGGTCTTGGTAGGAGGTGTCCATGTGTGAAATATCAAGGCTGTATGTGTAATAGGCCATGAGATATATGCCCAGTTTATTTTTTTTTAAAGTAGGTCAAACTCCAAGGTCAAGGTCACAAGGTCCAAGATCATGGTCAATTGTGAATGATGTTGATAGGAGGTATCTATGTGTGACATATCAAGGCTGTATGTGTTAAAATACATGAGATATAGGCATTGTTAAGAATTAAGTGTAAAAATCAACAAAGGGCAATAACTCCAAAAAGTTGATCGGCAAGGTTATGGTTCTTGTGCACTGCACCTCTCCATAATGAGATCTATCCACCTGTAAAGTTTCATGATTCTACCTTACATACTTTTTGAGTTGTGCTCCGGACAAGAATCAAGTTATAAAATCAACAAAGGGCAATAACTCAAAAATTTTGATCGGCAGAGTTACGGTTCTTGTGCACTGCACCTCTCCATAATCAGATCTATCCACCTGTAAAGTTTCATGATTCTACCTTACATACTTTTTGAGTTATGCTCCGGACAAGAATCTAGTTTGAAAATCAACAAAGGGAAATAACCCCAAAAATATGATCAGCAGAGTTACAGTTTTTGTGCACTGCACCTCTTCATAATGAGAGCTATCCACCTGTGAAGTTTCATGATTCTACCTTTAATACTTTTCGAGTTATGCTCCGGACAAGAATCAAGTTTGAAAATCAACAAAGGGCAATAACTCCAAAAATTTGATCGGCAGAGTTACAGTTCTTGTGCACTGCACCTCTCCATAATGAGATCTATCTACCTGTAAAGTTTCATGATTCTACCTTACATACTTTTTGAGTTATGCTCCGGACAAGAATCAATTTATAAAATCAACAAAGGGCAATAACTCAAAAAATGTGATCGGCAGAGTTACAGTTTTTGTGCACTGCACCTCTCCTCAATGAGATCTATCCACCTGTGAAGTTTCATGATTCTACCTTACATGCTTTTTGAGTTATGCTACGGACAAGAATCAAGTTATAAAATCAACAAAGGGCAATAACACAAAAAATTTGATCGGCAGAGTTACGGTTCTTGTACACTGCACCTCTCCATAATGAGATCTATCCACCTGTGAAGTTTCATGATTCTACCTTACATACTTTTCGAGTTATGCTCCGGACAAGATTTGGTCTACGGACAGACCGACCGACCTACGGACCGACCTTCCGACCGACCGACACTTGCAAAACAATATACAACCATTTTCTTCGAAAGGGGGCATAAAAAGTCTGGAAAACTGTAATTTCCCAGTAATTTTCTAAGTCCAGCATCCATATCTTCCTCAAAAATCACTGGACTGGAACGAAACTCAAACTTCTTCTGTAACTCACCAATGCAGGTCTACATACCAAAAATCAGCTCAATAGCTGCAAGCATTAAGAAAAAAAGTCTGGAAAACTGTGATTTCCCAGAAATTTTCTAAGTCCAGCATCCATATCTTCCCCAAAAATCACTGGACCGGAACGAAACTAAAACTTGTTCTGTAACTCATCAATGCGGGTCTACATACCAAAAATCAGCTCAATAGCTGCCAGCATGAAGAAAAAAAGTCTGGAAAACTGTGATTTCCCAGAAATTTTCTAAGTCCAGCATCCATATCTTCCTCAAAAATCACTGGACCGGAACGAAACTTAAACTTGTTCTGTAACTCATCAATGCGGGTCTACATACCAAAAATCAGCTCAATAGCTATCCCCGTTTAGAAAAAAAAGTCCGGAAAACTAATTCACCGGACTGACGGACGGACAGACGGACGGACGATGAGTGACCACAATAGCTCCCCATGAGCACTTTGTGCTCAGGTGAGCTAATAAACAATGAAAAAACGAAAATCAAAAGCTAAAACAACAAGTCCACCAAGTGCCCAAAATGCATTGATCAATCAAAGAATGCTACAAAGTAAATTTGATTCGATGACAAAAACTATATGCAAATAAGATGTGAAGAAAAATACACATAGATTTGGCATCTACAAACTGATAATAATAGGGACAAGAGTTGTCCGCGGACAATGTAGCTCGCCTGTACGAGAGCTTGTCACAAAAAAGAGTCCAATGTCAAAGGTCAAGGTCACTAGGTCAAAGGTCATGGTCTCCAGCTCAAGGTCATTACATGAGGTGTCCATATGTGAAATATCAAGGCTTTATCTGTAATAGTGCATGAGATAGAGGCCAGGTTTAAAGTTTTTTAAAAGTAGGTCAAACTCCAAGGTCAAGGTCACAAGGTCATGGTCACAAATGAAAGGTCTTGGCAGGTGGTATCCATATGTGAAATATCAAGGCTGTATCTCTAATAGTGTCTGAGATATAGACCAGGTTAAAGTTTTTCAAGTGAAGATGCGAGGGGATGTGACGAAAAGAAAATGAAAGCAAATATTAAACACAGATGAAGATCTTGTTGCTCTTTAAACTAAGGTTCGCTTAAATTATGCAAAACAATTATGTTCAAAATGAACCTTGGTTCACTATCAGAAAGGAGAAAAGGGAGAACGAATAGCCAGGCTCAATCCACTGGGTTGGACATGTGTGGGACCGCTGGAAACCAAAGAGACATGTCATTTTATATTTAATGTCATGGATAGTCAATCAGACCAACTTCTGCAAAAAAAATACTAACATACGGGAGATTTTTTTCCGCAATTTCGATCTAAGTACATGATCCATTCCTCATCAAGGTTTAGCGTATCTACAGAAAGATTTTGTTTTATAAAATGGCCTTTCAAGTTTTTCAGACCAACATGTTTCCGGATAATTCCATGTGGATGCAGGCTAATTATGATCCATGCTGATATCTTAAAAGTTTCTAAAGGTCAGGAAGAAACTATTAGAGATCAGCATAGGTCCTGATCAAACTGCATATGCAAAGGCTTATCTGGATCCATGTTGGACATAAAAGCCTTAAGGGACCTTTTTCCAGATCCTGACCCAATTACAATTACACAAAATAACTATTTTTGTCCAGTCTTCCTGTCACTGTATGAAGTGTGTGTTTTTGCATTTGTTCATTTGACAAACAAGAGTTGTCCGCGGACAACGAAGCTCGCCTATACGGGAGCTTGTCACAAAAACAGCTAATTTTTTAAAAGTAGGTCAAAGTCCAAGGTCAAGGTCACAAGATCAAGGGTCATGGTCCCAAATGAAAGGTCTTGGCAGGAGGTATCCATGTGTGAAATATCAAAGCTCTATCAATAATAGTGCATGAGATATAGGCCAGGTTAAAGTTTTTCAAAAGTAGGTCAAACTCCAAGGTCAAGGTCACTAGGTCAAAAGTCATGGTCCCAAATGAAAGGTCTTGTCAAGATGTATCCATGTATGAAATATCAAGGCTGTATCTCTAATAGTGCCTGAGATATAGACCAGGTTAAAGTTTTTCAAATGAAGACGCGACAGGACGGGACGGGACGGTACGCGACGCTGACACTAGGGCTGTGACAATAGCTCCCCGCACATAAAGTCCCGGCTCGCTAAAAAATACTACCGCAAATTGTTATATTAGTGCATGACACATGACAATTTTATCACATCAGTTGTTTCACAAAATCGAAGATAAATTGCTACCTTGACCAACGTGACAAAAATAATTTGTTATTTCTGTGGCCAAGGGATACAAATGAATACAGTTTTGTGGTACTAGGTCAAACGGCTATTGAATTAGAGCACAGAAACATAAAGTCTACAGATGGGTGGATGGATGGACAAAAATGATGAAACTGATATATCCCCTTTTCATCGTTTGTGGGTGTCGTTTGTGGGGTGTTGTTTGTGGGGTGTCGTATGACCATACAAAGAGCATATACATTTCATACAACATAGTAAAAACATGTTCTGTCCATAGCCTTGACATACTACTAATTACATTGTAAATACTTTTCGGAAATATACACAAATGAAATCGTACAACAGTCATATCTTAACTCTTGAAATATTAAGTGACGATTTATTAATAGTTATTGACAAGATATGTAACCAGAATGATTAAGGAACCAGAGTGATTAAAGAACCATCTCCTGAAATTGCGTTATATATTACACATATATCTATTCACAGACTTTATCTAAGCTAAAATGCACAAATAGTTGCTAATTGGCAGAAAAAGGTAAGAACAGTACATCATAAACACCGTTCTATAGAATGTAGTGGGGGAGCTTATCCAAAAATACTTCACTTTGTGATACAAGCACCAAATTTGGCACAAATGTTCCTCAGAGTATACTCTTTTCAAAACAAATGGTATCCACCATGAAAAACCAAAATGGCAGCCATTTTTCCAAGATGGCCGCCATTTCTAGAGGTAAAAAAATAAGAAAAAATACTTCGTTTCGAGATACAAGCACCAAATTTGGCACAAATGTTCCCAAGAATATACTCTTTTCAAAACATATGACATCCACCATGAAAATTAACATGGCTGCCAAAATCTAAGATGGCCGCCATCCCTATATGTACAGAAAATCTAGAAAAGCCTTCTTTTTGAAAATACACGCACCTATTTTAGCTCAAATGTTCATAAAAGTACATTTTTATCAAAACATATGGTATCCACCCTAAAAATCCAACATGGCTGCCATTTTCCAAGATGGCCGCCATCTTCATAGAAGAAAAAATAAGAAGAAAATCCTTATCTTTGAGATACAATCACCAAATTTGACACAAATGTTGATTACAGTGAACTATTTTCAAAAAGAAAGATATCCATAGTGAAATCAACACTGTGACCATTTCCCCAGATGACCGCCATTTCTACGGCTCAAACTATAGAGAAATGCTTCTGTTTGTGATATAAGCACCAAATTTGGCACACCTGTTCCTCAGAGCATACCATTTTCAGACATAATGGTATCCACCATGAAAACACAACATCATGGCTGTCATTTTACAAGATGACTGCCATCTATGTAGCTTGCATATTGGTCCAAAATGATTTCCTAGTTTAGAAGCACCATTTTTCAATTTTTTGTGGAACAGGTATTCATAGTTAATTATGATATCTTACATATGGGATAAAAAGGCAAATTTTGCAGCAGATGTACTAGTTTTTCATGGCAGGTACCAAGTATATTGAAGAACATTTAATCTAAGAAACACTAGTGCGAAATGGGGACATCCATGACAAAATCAAAGACCACTCTTTGGACTTTTTTAGAGGTGGCTATATTTGAAATCGACAAGTGTGCTGACTTTTCAGGTCGATACCATGCATTTTGATAAAAGTATGATGTAAGGATTATTTGTAAATATATTTCAAAGTTTACAGTAAGGAATATTTTGTGCATGTACATTTTTATATAGTAAAAAATTTGCCAAAAGTATCTTAAAAGGCACAAAACTGTTTACATATATTTTTAAGGTAAACCGTATATTAGTTCCCTCTTGAATTGACAACGGAGTTGTTGTTTTTCTGTTTTTTTTTTTGTTTTTTTTTGTTTTTTTTTGTTTTTTTGTTTTTTTTTTTTTTGAAAATATAGAAAGCTTTATTTTCCTATCATCATGTGATGTTTATTCTTTCAGAATCGTATTAAAGCCTCCTGCAGCCCATTGTATTTTTTCTACAGAAAATGAATCATTCAGATTTATCTGTGTTAAATATGCAATGTGTTAGTGATAGTGTGATATGAAAATTAACCCATTTTTAAATTAAAATTATTAATATTTGGATGATACGTCGAACAAATAAGCTATTTCCTTTATATTGCAGAAACAATCTATGTTTTGTATTTCATGTTTTGTAGTTTATGTTTAGTCATGGGCCATTTGCCTAATACTTGAAGAACACACGTCTATATCTTTATACTAGGACAACTATTTTGGTTGGAAGCACAGTTTTGACGATGACAAAGCTTGTTAAGAGACAGCATCTTGATGTTTCAATGACAATTTAAGTAGGATTACAATACTAACACTATAAATTTGGTTATATTGAATTATATATAGTTTAATACATAGGTGATAATCGAAATGGCCACCATATATTGGAATATCAGCTGTTTTGTCTTCACCTACTAAGATAGTATTCTATGAATAGGACCATGCTTCTAACATGCAGAAACTTTTATGCGCATTGCAAAACATGGTAACACATTTAGTTACAATGCCCTAAAAACATGAACATAACCAACAGCAAAAAAAGATAACTGACATAACCAAAACTAAATGTTACAAAATCTTTGAAAATGTTATCGAAGTCAGGTTATACATGACTTTTTAGTAAAGAAATATGGTTTAATGAATGTTGAAATGAATGTTGAAGTAAGGCGAATTGAAAACTAGATTATCTATGTACATACTGAAGTCATTTTGGAAAAAATTGAAACACATTCTGATACCACACATATGATAACATATTTCACAGAGAACATCTACTCCACAAAAATGTTTGTGAAAATATCTGTGTTTTTTACATCGAAAATGAATTTTACCCACACTGAGATCTTTATAGATAGCAGCCATCTTTGAAAATGACAGCCATGTTGTTGTGTTTTCATGGTGGATACCATTATGTCTGAAAATGGTATGCTCTGAGGATCATGTGTGCCAAATTTGGTGCTAATATCACAAAGAGAAGCATTTCTCTATATTTTGAGCTATAGGAATGGCGGCCATCTGGGGAAATTGTCACAATGTAAATTTCACTATGGATATCTTTCTTTTTGAAAATTATTCACTCTAGTCAACATTTGTGTCAAATTTGGTGATTGTATCTCAAAGATAAGGATTTTTTTCTTATTTTTTTCTTCTATGAAGATGGCGGCCATCTTGGAAAATGGCAGCCATGTTAGATTTTTAGGGTGGATACCATATTTTTTGATAAAAATGTACTTTTATGAACATTTGAGCTAAAATTTAGCGCTTTTATCTTCAAAAAGAAGGCTTTTCTAGATTTTCTGTACATATAGGGATGGCGGCCATCTTAGATTTTGGCAGCCATGTTGGTTTTTCATGGTGGATGTCATATGTTTTGAAAAGAGTATATTCTTGGGAACATTTGTGCCAAATTTGGTGCTTGTATCTTGAAACGAAGCATTTTCTCTTAATTTTTTACCTCTAGAAATGGCGGCCATCTTGGAAAAATGGCCGCCATGTTGGTTTTTCATGGTGGATACCATTTGTTTTGAAAAGAGTATACTCTGAGGAACATTTGTGCCAAATTTGGTGCTTGTATCACAAAGTGAAGTATTTTGCCACTTTTTGGACTTAAGCTCCCCCACTAATGCGGTTTGATAGCTCTGCTTATACATGTATAATCCATTCCAAAAATGTAACTCCTTCTGACATGACCTAAAACATTATGGGAAAATGTGACTCCTTTTGACAACCAAAATAATTACGGGATCAGAAAACCTTGAAGATAAAGAAGAAAATGCAGACAAATAGCATTTTCTTATTTTCCTACAGGGATTTCGATGAAATAGTGAGATTTTTGCATGAAGTAAAATCAATTTGGCCCCAACAACCTCTTTCAATTCATACTACCCAAAATTATTATCACTTTTGTAAAGGGTTAAAGCCAGCATGAACGTTACGTTTGTATTCAAATTGCTTCACATCTCAATCGATGTACCTTGGAGTTGATTCCATCGAGGAGCATGTTTTGGAAAGAATGCTCTATACACTTTACTTCCAGTCCTGTCAATGATGAATAGGTTCAAAGTTCACGCTTCTCGAGGGGTCTGTGGGAAATATCACTTGAGCTTGTGTCATTAGTCTCTTTAAACCCTGAAATACAAAATCAATAGTGACAGTCATTAAGGAACTTTTTCAAAATGCTTTCCCAAACAAGCCCTAATTCTGATGACCCTATAGCATGATTCAATGAGTGAGATTTGGTGCCAACATAAACTTAAATATTTCAGTCACATCATGTGGCGGGAGCATCTAACCATGCTTTCATGTCATTTCTCACACCAGTACAACCTTAAAATCCTTTCTTAGCTTTCAACTGCAAATCCCATATAGGTTTACAACCATTGTGAGATGGGTAATATCTAATGAATATATTAGATTTTAAGACTGAAATTAATATAATTTGTCGATTTTAACAATAAAAACGTCATTTTTCTACTAACAGAGCTCATTTGGGACACCCCGGGACACTTCATATATAGATAATCCCGTGCCACCCCGGGACACTTCATATAAGGGATTTATATGAATCATTGGGTGTTATTTCATCATTAAATCATCTTTTATCAAGAAAAAATACCAATCTTCGTCTATTCTAAACAGTAAAAGCGAGAAAGACCAAGTGAATGGCCCGTAACCAGTCTGCTCTATCCAAAGCGGCCACCAAAGGACACTAGTCATTTTTCACTAAGAATGAATAGAACGCATTTAGAACATGTGTCCCGGGATGTTTCATCAGTTTTTCCCAAGAAATGATTAGAAATGTGCGTAGAGATTGTGTCCCAGGGTGAATAGTCATTTTTCACTAAGAATGAATAGAAATGCATGTAGAACATGTGTCCCGGGGTGTTTCATCAGTTTTCCCAAGAAATGATTAGAAATGTGCGTAGAGTATGTGTCCCGGGGTGAATAGTCATTTTTCACTAAGAATGAATAGAAATTCATGTAGAACTTGTGTCCCGGGTTGTTTCATCAGTTTTTCCCAAGAAATGATTAGAAATGTGCGCAGAGCATGTGTCCCAGGGTGAATAGCCATTTTTCACTGAGAATGAATAGAAATTCATATAGAACATGTGTCCCGGGGTGTTTCATTAGTTTTCCCAAGAAATGATCAGAAATATGCGTAGAGCATGTGTCCCGGGGTGAATTGTCATTTTTCACTAAGAATGAATAGAAATCTATGTAGAACATGTGTCCCAGGGTGTTTCATTAGTTTTTTCCCAAGAAATGATCAGAAATATGCGTAGAGCATGTGTCCCGGGGTGAATAGTCATTTTTCACTAAGAATGAATAGAAATCTATGTAGAACATGTGTCCCGGGGTGTTTCATTAGTTTTTCCCAAGAAATGATCAGAAATGTGCGTAGAGCATGTGTCCCGGGGTGAATAGTCATTTTTCACTAAGAATGAATAGAAATCTATGTAGAACATGTGTCCCGGGCTGTTTCATTAGTTTTTCCCAAGAAATGATCAGAAATGTGCGTAGAGCATGTGTCCCGGGGTGAATAGTCATTTTTCATTAAGAATGAATAGAAATGCATGTAGAAAATTTGTCTCGGGGTGTTTTATCAGTTTTTCCCAAGAAATGATCAGAAATGTGCGTAGAGCATGTGTCCCGGGGTGAATAGTCATTTTTCATTAAGAATGAATAGAAATCCATGTAGAAAATTTGTCCCGGGTGTTTTATCAGTTTTTCCCAAGAAATGATCAGAAATGTGCGTAGAGCATGTGTCCCGGGGTGAATAGTCATTTTTCATTAAGAATGAATAGAAATGCATGTAGAAAATTTGTCCCGGGGTGTTTTATCAGTTTTTCCCAAGAAATGATCAGAAATGTGCGTAGAGCATGTGTCCCGGGGTGAATAGTCATTTTTCATTAAGAATGAATAGAAATGCATGTAGAAAATTTGTCCCGGGGTGTTTTATCAGTTTTTCCCAAGAAATGATCAGAAATGTGCGTAGAGCATGTGTCCCTGGGGTGAATAGTCATTTTTCACTAAGAATGAATATGTAATGCATGTAAAACATGTGTCCCGGTGTATCAGTTTATCTTGGCCAATGGGCAGCTTGGCCCCCGGGGGCTAAGCTACCCGCGGGCAGCTTGGCCCCCGGGGGCCAAGCTACCCCGGGGTATCTTAGCCCCCACCCTGGGTAGCTTGGCCCCCACCTAAAATCTTTTTCCAGAGTCCCCTAAAACACAAAACAATGTCTGTAAATGTTACGCCTACTGTTAAATGAAAAGAAAAACCAAAGTTTAATGTGTTTTGGTCAAATTAATTTTTTGCCTTTTTTGGCGCAGAATAGGGGTGGGGGCCAAGCTACCCAGGCCTGGGTAGCTTGGCCCCCGCCTAAAATCTTTTTCCAGAGTCCCCCAAAATACAAAACAATGACTGTAAATGTTATGCCTACTGTTAAATGAAAAGAAAAAACAAAGTTTAATGTGTTTTGGTCAAATTAATTTTTCGCCTTTTTTGGCATAGAATAGGGGCGGGGGCCAAGCTACCCAGGCCTGGGTAGCTTGGCCCCTACCTAAAATCTTTTTCCAGAGTCCCCCAAAATATAAAACAATGTCTGTAAATGTTATGCCTACTGTTAAATGAAAAGAAAAACCAAAGTTTAATGTGTTTTGGTCAAATTAATTTTTCGCCTTTTTTGGCGCAGAATAGGGGCGGGGCTACCCAGGCCTGGGTAGCTTGGCCCCCGCCTAAAATCTTTTTCCAGAGTCACGCAAATTAAAAAACAATGTCTGTAAATGTTACGCCTACTGTTAAATGAAAAGAAAAACCAAAGTTTAATGTGATTTAGTCAAATTAATTTTTCGCCTTTTTTGGCGCAGAATAGGGGCGGGGGCCAAGCTTCCCAGGCCTGGGTAGCTTGGCCCCCACCTAAAATCTTTTTCCAGAGTCCCTCAAATTACAAAACAATGTCTGTAATTGTTACGCTTACTGTTAAATGAAAAAAAAACAACAAAGTTTAATGTGATTTAGTCAAATTAATTTTTCGCCTTTTTTGGTGTAGAATAGGGGCGGGGGCCAAGCTACCCAGGCCTGGGTAGCTTGGCCCCCTCCTAAAATCTTTTTCCAGACTCCCTGAAATTACAAAACAATGTCTGTAAATGTTACGCCTACTGTTTAATGATAAGAAAAAACAAAGTTTAATGTGTTTTGATCAAATTAATTTTTTTCCTTTTTTGGTGGAGAATAGGGGCGGGGGCCAAGCTACCCAGGCCTGGGTAGCTTGGCCCCCGCCTAAAATCTTTTTCCAGAGTCCCCCAAATTACAAAACAATGTCTGTAAATGTTACGCTTACTGTTAAATGAAAAAAAAAACCCAAAGTTTAATGTGTTTTGGTCAAATTAATTTTTCGCCTTTTTTGGCGCAGAATAGGGGCGGGGGCCAAGCTACCCAGGCCTGGGTAGCTTGGCCCCCACCTAAAATATTTTTCCAGAGTCCCCCAAAATACAAAACAATGTCTGTAAATGTTACGCCTACTGTTAAATGAAAAGAAAAACCAAAGTTTTAATGTGTTTTGGTCAAATTAATTTTTCGCCTTTTTTGGCGCAGAATAGGGGTGGGGGCCAAGCTACCCAGGCCTGGGTAGCTTGGCCCCCACCTAAAATCTTTTTCCAGAGTCCCCCAAAATACAAAACAATGTCTGTAAATGTTACGCCTACTGTTAAATGAAAAGAAAAACCAAAGTTTAATGTGTTTTGGTCAAATTAATTTTTCCCCTTTTTTGGCCAGGCCTGGGGTAGCTTGGCCCCCGCCCCTAATCTGCGCCAAAAAAGGCGAAAAATTAATTTGACCAAAACACATTAAACTTTGGTTTTCCTTTTCATTTAACAATAGGCGTAACATTTACAGACATTGTTTTGTAATTTGGGGGACTCTGGAAAAAGATTTTAGGTGGGGGCCAAGCTACCCAGGCCTGGGTAGCTTGGCCCCCGCCCCTATTCTATGCCAAAAAAGGCGAAAAATTAATTTGACCAAAACACATTAAACTTTGGTTTTTCTTTTCATTTAACAGTAGGCGTAACATTTACAGACATTGTTTTGTATTTTGGGGGACTCTGGAAAAAGATTTTAGGTGGGGGCCAAGCTACCCAGGCCTGGGTAGCTTGGCCCCCGCCCCTATTCTGCGCCAAAAAAGGCGAAAAATTAATTTGACCAAAACACATAAAACTTTGGTTTTTCTTTTCATTTAACAGTAGGTGTAACATTTACAGACATTGTTTTGTATTTTGGAGGACACTGGAAAAAGATTTTAGGTGGGGGCCAAGCTACCCAGGCCTGGGTAGCTTGGCCCCCCACCTAAAATCTTTTTCCAGACTCCCTGAAATTACAAAACAATGTCTGTAAATGTTACGCCTACTGTTTAATGATAAGAAAAAAACAAAGTTTAATGTGTTTTGGTCAAATTAATTTTTCGCCTTTTTTGGTGGAGAATAGGGGCGGGGGCCAAGCTACCCAGGCCTGGGTAGCTTGGCCCCCACCTAAAATCTTTTTCCAGAGTCCCCCAAATTACAAAACAATGTCTGTAAATGTTACACTTACTGTTAAATGAAAAAAAAAAAACCAACGTTTAATGTGTTTTTGGTCAAATTAATTTTTCGCCTTTTTTGGCGCAGATTAGGGGCGGGGGCCAAGCTACCCAGGCCTGGGTAGCTTGGCCCCCACCTAAAATCTTTTTCCAGAGTCCCCCAAAATACAAAACAATGTCTGTAAATGTTACACCTACTGTTAAATGAAAAGAAAAACAAAGTTTAATGTGTTTTGGTCAAATTAATTTTTCGCCTTTTTTTGGCGCAGAATAGGGGCGGGGGCCAAGCTACCCAGGCCTGGGTAGCTTGGCCCCCACCTAAAATCTTTTTCCAGAGTCCCCCAAAATACAAAACAATGTCTGTAAATGTTACGCCTACTGTTAAATGAAAAGAAAAACCAAAGTTTAATGTGTTTTGGTCAAATTAATTTTTCGCCTTTTTTGGCCAGGCCTGGGTAGCTTGGCCCCCGCCCCTAATCTGCGCCAAAAAAGGCGAAAAATTAATTTGACCAAAACACATTAAACTTTGGTTTTTCTTTTCATTTAACAATAGGCGTAACATTTACAGACATTTTTTGTAATTTGGGGGGACTCTGGAAAAAGATTTTAGGTGGGGGCCAAGCTACCCAGGCCTGGGTAGCTTGGCCCCCGCCCCTATTCTATGCCAAAAAAGGCGAAAAATTAATTTGACCAAAACACATTAAACTTTGGTTTTTCTTTTCATTTAACAGTAGGCGTAACATTTACAGACATTGTTTTGTATTTTGGGGGACTCTGGAAAAAGATTTTAGGTGGGGGCCAAGCTACCCAGGCCTGGGTAGCTTGGCCCCCGCCCCTATTCTATGCCAAAAAAGGCGAAAAATTAATTTGACCAAAACACATTAAACTTTGTTTTTTCTTTTCATTTAACAGTAGGCGTAACATTTACAGTCATTGTTTTGTATTTTGGGGGTCTCTGGAAAAAGATTTTAGGTGGGGGCCAAGCTACCCAGGCCTGGGTAGCTTGGCCCCCCGCCCCTATTCTATGCCAAAAAAGGCGAAAAAATAATTTGACCAAAACACATTAAACTTTGGTTTTTCTTTTCATTTAACAGTAGGCGTAACATTTACAGACATTGTTTTGTATTTTGGGGGACTCTGGAAAAAGATTTTAGGTGGGGGCCAAGCTACCCAGGCCTGGGTAGCTTGGCCCCCGCCCCTATTCTATGCCAAACAAGAGCTGTCACTGTAAGATGACAATGCCCCCGACACCGCTTTGATTTTAAATTATGGCCAATCTATGTTCAAGGTCAAGGTCATCCAGGGGTCAAGGTCACCAAAGTATGTGCCTACAGAAAGGTAATGTACCAAGGAATGTTGTGGTAAAGTATGAAGCGAATATGTTAAGTAATAAGGAAGTTATGGCCAATGTTGAAGTTTTTGGACGGAATGACGGACAGACAGACAGAGAGACGGACAGACAGACGGACAGACGGACGGACAAGTCAAATTTATGATGCCTCCCTATCGGGGGCATAAAAAGGCGAAAAATTAATTTGACCAAAACACATTAAACTTTGGTTTTTCTTTTCATTTCACAGTAGGCGTAACATTTACAGTCATTGTTTTGTATTTTGGGGGACTCTGGAAAAAGATTTTAGGCGGGGGCCAAGCTACCCAGGCCTGGTAGCTTGGCCCCCGCCCCTATTCTGCGCCAAAAAAGGCGAAAAATTAATTTGACCAAAACACATTAAACTTTGGTTTTTCTTTTCATTTAACAGTAGGCGTAACATTTACAGTCATTGTTTTGTATTTTGGGGGACTCTGGAAAAAGATTTTAGGCGGGGGCCAAGCTACCCAGGTCTGGGTAGCTTGGCCCCCCGCCCCTATTCTGCGCCAAAAAAGGCGAAAAATTAATTTGACCAAAACACATTAAACTTTGGTTTTTCTTTTCATTTAACAGTAGGCGTAACATTTTCAGACATTGTTTTGTATTTTGGGGGACTCTGGAAAAAGATTTTAGGTGGGGGCCAAGCTACCCAGGCCTGGGTAGCTTGGCCCCCGCCCCTATTCTATGCCAAAAAAGGCGAAAAATTAATTTGACCAAAACACATTAAACTTTGTTTTTTCTTTTCATTTAACAGTAGGCGTAACATTTACAGTCATTGTTTTGTATTTTGGGGGACTCTGGAAAAGATTTTAGGCGGGGGCCAAGCTACCCAGGCCTGGGTAGCTTGGCCCCCGCCCCTATTCTGCGCCAAAAAAGGCGAAAAATTAATTTGACCAAAACACATTAAACTTTGGTTTTTCTTTTCATTTAACAATAGGCGTAACATTTACAGACATTGTTTTGTATTTTGGGGGACTCTGGAAAAAGATTTTAGGTGGGGGCCAAGCTACCCAGGCCTGGGTAGCTTGGCCCCCGCCCCTATTCTATGCCAAAAGAGGCGAAAAATTAATTTGACCAAAACACATTAAACTTTGGTTTTTCTTTTCATTTAACAGTAGGCGTAACATTTACAGTCATTGTTTTGTATTTTGGGGGACTCTGGAAAAAGATTTTAGGTGGGGGCCAAGCTACCCAGGGTGGGGGCCAAGCTACCCGCGGGTAGCTTAGCCCCCGGGGGCCAAGCTGCCAGGGGGGCCAAGATAAACTGTTACACCGGGGTGTTTCATCAAATACCCCCAAACATGAGTATAAATGTGCATAGTGTATATGCCCCGGATGCATAGTCATTTTTCTGTAAGAAGGGATATAAATGCATTTAGAACTGTTATTCTTATTGATAAAACATTATTTATTCACGAAACAATACCAATAGTTGATATAACTCTTTTATATACGAAGTGTCCCGGGGTGTCTTCTCTGGATAAAGCGGACTGTTTATGGGCAATCCACTGGGTCTATTATAACTTTTACCGGTTAGAATTTTTTCTATTTATAATTTTTATTGATATAGATTGATTTGTTGGCTAAATAATACTTAATAATTAATATAAATCGCTTGTATGAAGTGTCCCGGGGTGTCCCGGGGTGAATATTAAGACCCGTTCCTTAGGGAAAATAGAAGAACACAAAATATATTTGAAATTACAAATGATCTGACATTGTGTCTATCACCTCTTCTCTTTGATGTCATTTTGTTACTTGGTCAGTTGCAGATGAAAAATTAATGCCATTTCAAGTAAACATTTCTACATTATACAATTGAAAAAAAATTTAAGCAAAGGAGAAAATGCTGACCATTAATTATTTTCTTCTTTTCCTGCAAATCTTTAATATACCAATATCCAGTGGTGTTGTCGAAAAAAGTCATTGTTTGAGAATGGGTTAAGCCTCACCCAAAAAAGACCTACTTTTGACCTCTCTAATATGAAAGGCTTGGGAAAGATTGAGGCAAAGAAGAACAAGAGGACCCTGAGGGCCCTAAATCGCTCACCTGAGTAATGTTTTAATAATGCCAAATAACTTTGCATATGTTACGCATTGTTGTCCCAGAGAAGAATTTGGCCATGTAGTTTAGGACATGTTGTTTACAGAAATTGATCAGCTTTTATGACATTTCCCATTTTCTGATGCCACAGCAACCAGAGTTTTTCATGGATTTCAATTCTTTTAGCAATTTTTATAAGGGACCACCCAATGAACATTACTGCCAAGTTTGGTTGATTTTGACACTGAAGTTGAGGAGAGATGTCGTTTAAAGAAATGGTTGAGCTTTTGTGAAATTTCCCATTTTCCGTTGCCACGGCAACCAAAGTTTTTCATGGATTTCATTTCTTTTAATTTTTATAAGGAATCACCCAAGGAACATTTCTGCCAAGTTGGTTGATTTTGACCCTGAAGTTTAGGAGGAGATGTCGTTTAAAGAAGTTGTTGAGCTTTTGTGAAAATTCCCATTTTCCGATGCCACGGCAACCAGAGTTTTCCATGGATTTCAATTCTTTTAGCAATTTTTATAAGGAACCACCCAAGGAGCATCTCTGCCATGTTTGGTTGATTTTAACCCAGAAGTTAAGGAGGAGATGTTGTTTAAAGAAGTTGTTGAGCTTTTGTTAAATTTACCATTTTCCGATGCCACGGCAACCAGAGTTTTTCATGGATTTCAATTCTTTTAGCAATTTTTGTAAGGGACCACCTAAGGAACATTTCTGCCAAGTTTGGTTGATTTTGACCCAGAAGTTAAGGAGAAGATGTCGTATAAAGAAATAGTTGAATTTTTGTGAAATTTCCCATTTTCCGATGCCACGGCAACCAGAGTTTTTCATGGATTTCAATTCTTTTAGCAATTTTCATAAGGGACTACCCAAGGAACATTTCTGCCAAGTTATGTTGATTTGACCCAGAATTTAAGGAGGAGATGTCGTTTAAAGAAGTTGTTGAGCTTTTGTGAAATTTCCCATTTTCCGATGCCACGGCAACCAGAGTTTTTCATGGATTTCAATTCTTTTAGCAATTTTTATAAGGGACCACCCAAGGAACATTTCTGCCAAGTTGGTTGATCTTGACCCAGTAGTTTAGGAGGAGATGTCTTTTAAAGAAATTGTTGACGCCGTGATGGACAGACGGACGCCGGACATTGATAGATCACAATACCTCACCTTGAGCACTTCGTGCTCAGGTGAGCTAAAAAGCTGATAATCAGCATTTTCTGTATTTGCTTCAATATTTTCTGTGCTATATTTTACACAAAGTCTACCTTTATCAACATCCACTTTGTCGTATGTAGCAGCTTTGAAATTGAAAGTTGAAACTGTTTAAAATTTCAATGTTGGGGAATAGGTTAAATCATCTGTGGCTAGAAATCAGAAATTACCTGTATATATTTTCTCTGTGTTTCATCGTTGAGTACATGAGCCACATATCGGGATGAGATCTTTTCTCGACCAGTACGAGCGTGAATACCAACCATAGTCACACCAATAGGCCAGGGGGCATTACCTATAGCCATCTCTAAATAACAATCATTTGCCTGAAATGGAAAAACAAATCATTCTGAATAAACCAGCCTAACAAGGCCCCAGTTTCTCGAAAAAACTAAAGTACATACTTATGAGAACATGCTCAACTTCAAAGGAATACTCTTCAATGTTGAAGGGTATTCGATTGAAGTTCACGTGGATTTCGTGCGATTTGAGCATGGTGCTCAAATTTGAGCATGAGAACGTACTTAAGTTTTTGCGAGAAACTGGGGCCAGGTGTAGATAATCAATGTTATCAAATCTGACAATCAACAATAAAAGACTGGCTTTAAATAGTTTGAAGCAGAGAAAGTGTTACAATGTAGATTTCTATGATGTGATGGATCTGTTAAACATCACCTGATAAAACAAGATGTCTTTGTGAAACACAAATGCCCCTGAAATATTGAATGAAACAGATAGCTACCGTTGAAAGGAATTAACATACCAAATTTGAGCTTTGTATGATGAATACTTTTGGAGAAAAGGCAATATGTTAAGTTTTTGGACAGACAGACAGACATGAGTCAAACAGACAGATGAACGGACAGACATGAGTAATACAATATGCCCCCTATTTTTGATACAGGAGCATAAAAAGTTATCGACAACCGAACAAAATGTTGTTTGGTCATCAATCACTGAGGTGCTTCTAAAAGATCTACCATACCAAGTATATCCCTTTGAATGGTTTTCTGCCTGGTTTTCTGCTTTAAATCTCATGTGAGTTGCCTATTTAAGAATAATTGAAAGTTATCGAAAATGTGTCACATGATTCCCTGAAATTGTTTTCCCTCCAACAATTCATATTTTTGACTACTCCCTCTGTATGAGGAATAATTTGAAGCTGTAGTGGCAAATCCAAGTATCAGAAAACCTCAAAAGCATAGCATTCATGCAAATAATTGTGAGTAAAAACATAATGGGAAAAGAATAATCACAATTATTTCAGTTACAATTGTAGAAATGCATTTTTCATCAGGTTTTGACATAAAATATACTGAGAGGCAAAAGAAAGTATAGACTTTTTGCTTTTCGATATCTCTCTTAACTTCCATCATATCGACTCAAAATTTTGTAAAATTTATTTCTACCCATTAACTAATAATACGGTGTCGATAAATTTCACATGAAAATGCTTGACTATCCAGTACTCTTGCTACATGCTGATTTTGCAAACATTGAACGTGTGAGTTAGTGGAGCATCAAATATTGCTGTTCATCTGTATTTGATTTCTTTATTCGTTATCACAACAAATCACAAGCTTAAATTTTCTTTAACGTTATAACATAATTCTTGGTGGCTAGTAGAAATCGATCAATATTCTACTTTTTGGCATTGGGCCCATTTTTATATGGCACAGCTTACTATGAAAGAAGCATGAAACTATAAACCCTAAGGGAACAATCTGAGCAAATTTGGTCAAAATCTGTGTATAAATTTAGAAGGAGTTATGTCGGATAACTTGTGTACATCAAGTCACCTTTTGCCATGACCCAACGTTAGATGGAAAAGCACTAACAATTTACGCATGGTCCTAGGTGACTGGACACTTTCCGTGAAAATTCTATCCAAATCCGTTCAGAAATGTAGGGGTTGTGTCAATGTGAATATTTGCATTAATTAATTGATTTATTTCCCTTTTTCGATGGCGCTGTGCGATATGAAAACACTAGGGATGGTAACGAGTACCAATTTTACTAATCGAGTACTCGATCACCCTTCCGATCGAGTACTCGAGTACTCGGATAGAAACGTCGTCTTTTGGTTATAGTATCAGTGGTTTCCAACATGTTCATAAGCGATTTATGCAGCATATATTCGGTATAAATGTCTACTTAGATGACATTTGATCAGTACTATATTTGAGAAAAATGGACAATTGTTAGATATGTAATGAGAATTGCAGAAATTGTTCATATCTTTCCATTAACCTCATGAAAAATAAAAAAAATCCGCAAAGTTGTTATTTATCTCCAAAGCGTTTGTGATATTTACACATGTTGTAAGATATACACTAGTCACTATAGACTTAGAGGGAGGCATTGTTTGACTTTCTTGAAATTATTTGCATGTAATCGGGATTGAGATGCTTCTTCTTCGAGAAACAAATAGCAATAGAATGAAATCTTAACAATAATCGGTTGATCGAATATTACATTAACCAATCAACTCTCAAGTAAATCTTACAGACGTCCAATAAAAATGCATCACCTGAAATAAGAGTAAAGAGCGGCGAAGGTGCTAAAATTTATGACATTGTTTGACAGCAAGAACAATAGCTGTTGGCACTTGATGGCAAATTAGGACAATATCGATGGATTAGATAATCGGTGGACAAACTCTACCCTTAGCATGGTACAGTGTTGGAAAAGAGCGATCAATATTTTCAGAAAATTTGAGTTTGGAAACGAATTTTCATTTTTCTGCTGATATTATTTTTTCTTTCCGATTACTCGATTAATGATATTGGTAATCGATACTCGGACGTTCGATCGAGTACTCGAGTAATCGGGTACTCGTTCCCATCCCTAGAAAACACCTTCGCAACGGAAGGAAGGACAGACAGACTGATAGGCGGAGAAGGTTACACCAATAAACGATCAACTTCGGTGGCATTTGAAATCGTACATAGTCTATTAATCGTTATCTCGGAAAAGGTGAAAGAACTAGGGTGTATACTTATTTTTGCCTCTCAGTATACTTCAAAATGACTATTTTGTGGCTGTTTTGAAGAAATAGGGAATGGGGTACTTTTGAAACTGAATGGGGGAATTACACTGATTTACTTGAAGCTGTATTTGGTTCCCTATATCTTATTGGGCTGGGGAAAACACTGAAGAGTAGAATACTCACCCTGAGGTAATCTCTGTCTAATAAGTAACCAGTTATCTGTACTAAACATTCTAGAATGTCTTCTTGCACTTTCTGTATGGAAGAAAACAATGGTTATAAATTAGCTGATATGATGACATTTGAAAGGAACATGGATCTAGATAAACCTTGGCTGATTCGGAGTCTGATCAATATTTATGCTGTTCTCTTACCACTTTTCCAAACAAGAACTGGTTTTGACGTTCCTAATGGAAAATGCTTGGGAAAATATTGAAACAAAAGAAGAAACTGCTGATAACCAGCAGTTTCTCCTTTTGCCTCAATATTTTCTTGGCTATACCACTCTCAATTCCAATCTTTATTAACATCCATTTTGTCGTCTGCAGCAGCTTTCGAAGTGGACCACCCTATAATTTTGTCGTTTGGGAAAGGGTTAAAAGGAACATGGATCCAGATAAACCTTGGCTTATTCGAAGTCTGATCAATATTCATGCCATTCTCTTATAGCTTCTTCACTACCATTGATAACTGGAAGAGAACAGTTTTGATCTTGATAATACTTTACAAGTTGCAAGTTACTCTGTTCCTTATTTGTCTAAAATACAAAAGATGCCCTTTCACCGTATAAACCTGGTTTTGGCATCCCAAAGGCAACCAAAAAGGCTCCGGAAAACATTGTGGCAAAAGATTAAATGTTGATAACAAGCATTTTCTCCTTTTGCCTTAATATCTTCTGTGCTACGGGTATATTGTACACAAGACATGACTTTATCAAGATCAATTTTGTCGTCTGCAGCCGTTTTATCTATGGGATTAAGAAATGGAGTTTTTACTTTTTTTTAAGTTTTTAATTTTATATGATTTTAATGAAGGCAGCTCTTTTGGTGGCCTACTTGAAATCAGTTAAAGATAATTTATGACAGTGATGTTTATAGAAATTTTAATGATATCCCTGTTAACCCATTACCAAACAACAAAATTTTAGGGCAGTCAAAATTGAAAGATCCTGCAGATGACAATTTCAAGTGAATGGAATTTTTAATTTTTAGGTCTTTTTGGATGGAAAACATTGTAGGAAATGAAGAAATTTCTTGTCACAAGCAATTTCTTCATTTTCAACGATCTTTTCCACAGCCATTATTTTGTGGGAAGTCAAAAAGAATCATTGGGTGGAAATGGGTTAAATGCAGAAGCTATCACATTCCAAGGATTGAAGGAATGTGGAATGTACTTACTTTATTTTTGAGTTGTTTAAACAATGGTTTCATGTATGAGACGGTCTGTGCATGCATAGCTGCATTCATTTTACCCTTCATACTCCTCTTCTCTTCATCAGACTTCTTATTGATATCGTTTCCCCATTCTTTAAGAACAAACTGCAATGAAAATAAAATGTATTATCAAAATGTCAAGAAAGTTCTTGTTATTTGATTGGTCAAACTGCCCTATATTGTCGCTTTTCAACAAAATCCTCTTAAGGGGGAATGTTCCAGTTTTTCGGAACACTCGGTCATTACTGTAGTAAATTAAATGTTTCATACCAATATGTTTCCCTACCATATTTTCAATAATATAACGCAGCATTACAATTTACCATTTTCGACGATAAAAGTGTATTTATTATGCAAAACTGATTTCCCCAAGATATAAATCGATTATTTAGAGCAAGACAGTCGTAAATGTGTATGCAGTTACCACTGTTTTGCCTCATTTTATTCATGTGTAGCTGATAAAAATTGCTGTAATTCACTAATAAGTGCGCTGACCTATACATTTTCTTTTTGAATTATTATCAAGACATGTTGCTTAATACAATGAGGGAGTTTTATCAAATTCTATTTTGTAGAACTTGAAATATTTCCAAAAATATGCAAATTTTGACATAAAACACTCCAGCTTCGTTGATCTAACCGAACATGTGAGCATGCTGTTTTATACATTTACGCGTTTATAATAGCACATATTTTGGGTTTTCTGTTCTTAATAAATGTAAGACGTTACTTTAAATTCGTTTTCGGGACTAAACGATGAGTATACAGCATTTTATTAGCATTTTAGTGGCCTTGGACAGGTGCAAGAAATTGCGCATTTTTTCGATGTAGGGGTATGTGATACAAATGCCTATAAAATTCAAACAAGATCGCTGACCATCCATTTTTATTTTATTTTTCAATTGTTAATAACATGTTATTTCAATATACAAAATATAAATAAATTCTATTATTGGAAAAAAAATTAGGAAACTGGAGCATTCCCCCTTAACTACAGCTTTACACAAGCTCAAGTTACAAGGTTTTTATTGAAAAATCCATTATATAAGTCATGTACACAGTAGTCACAGAGTGTGTATCTCTTATTTCTGTAAGTGTTTTTATGGACAACATCTCATAATACAGAAAATATTCAGCCAGGAAAAAATTGCATGTACCCTTCCAAGACAGTCTATTGCATATTTACTGTACTGCAAAATTTCAATAACGATCACATCTTTTGTCCATGTACAGTTTTCAAAATTTTTAATTGGTGTGAAAAATAGGTAATTTAGATGTTGGATACCTTGAATCTGAATTTTTGAATGACTAATATTATGGCTTTGTATTAGGTATCAAACACATGTTTTTTATCAACTTGAACGAAACCTTACCTTTAAATATCTCAGAATGACTTCTTGGTCTTTTTCACTACTTTGTGTGCCTAACTCATTCTTCAGAACCTGAAACAAAGATGTATTGTCAACCGATTTTAAATTTTCCAAATGACAAATGTTTATCTGGCTATTGAAAGCTGCTGCAATTGATAAACAAATTGTACTTAAAATGGGGTAATTTGCAACTTACTGTACAAAACGACTTGAGGGAAAGGAGAAAATCATGTGCATCAGCATTTTTTTTAATAAAACTTTTTAGCAATATCAAACTGTGACAGCATTTCAAACTTGTTTTTTCATTAATGCTTCTTTAAGTTCATTTGATATAGTTCATAGGTATACTAGAATTGACATATGAATTAAAGATAAATGATTGGCTGGTCTGCTGACCTGTGTGCATTGTGAAAGACTAACATAAATACTGCACACACCTTTTTGATCTCAATAGATATATCAATAGACTCTTTCCTGTCACTGATCCAGGATTTCTCTGAGGGGGGTTCGAATATACAAATGGGGGTGGGGTGGGATTCATTTTCTTAGTACATGTATTACAAAATTTTGGATGAAATTCTGCATGAAAAAGAAATAATCAGGCAGCAGAAGAGGTTTGTTTTGACCCCAAACCCCCCTGGATCAGCCACTGCTTTCTCAAACAACATAATTTTGGGTTGAAAATTAAAAGGATATGCAAATGGTTAAAAAAATGTCAAAAGTAGAAAATGTCATGGAATAAAAAATTGAGGAAAGAAATAAATGATGTTATCAACATTTTTTTTTCTTTTTCAATATTTTCCCACCCTAGCTTATTAAGATACATCAAAACCAGGTCTTGTTTGAGAAAGATTCAAGTCAAAGACAAAAATTCTAATATAAACCTCAATATCTTCATGTGTTGTACCGTCATCCTTGACTGAGACAGTAGTCCCAGATTTGTCCCGGTTTTCTCCTGTCTTCATGACTGCTTCAAAATAGTACCTTTTTGGCTTAACCCTTTCTCAAACAAGACCTGGTTTTGACATCACTGGTAGAAAAGGCTTGGGAAAACATTGAGTTAAAAGAAGAAAATGCTGATAACCAGCATTTTCTCCTTTTGTCTCAATATTTTGGGTGCTATAATGTACACAAATTTTATTCTTATGCATGACCATTTTGTCATCTAAAAAGGCTTTGGAATGGGGTCACCTTGAAGTTTTTTGTTTTGAAAAGGGTTAAAAGATCTTGAGACAAGCATTATAAACAAATGCAAACCTCAATATCTTCATGTGTTGTTCCATCATCCTTTACAGAGACTGTTGTTCCTGATTTGTCCCTGTTTTCTCCAGTCTTCATCACCTCTTCAAAATACTCCTGGTCAACTTTGTCCATAGCAGCCTTGAAATCATTGGATCCTACACCACCTCCCTACAAAATACAAAGCAAAAATTGAACAAGAGTTGAAGGACAGTAAGGTGCGACTATCAAGTGCTGGATAGTGAAAAAATTGTAAGTCTGAAAAGGGTTCAAATTCTACTCAATTAAATGAGTATATACTGAATCTTTACCTTGGGGCTGATATTATGGTCACAGAAACATACGCAAAGTTTCTGAGCAATAGCTCTAGCAGAAACAAAGTTATCACAATTGCACATAAAAACTTAAAAGTCTTAAAAGGGCAAAAAATCCACTAAATTAATTGTAAGAGGGTAAGAATCTTTGCCTAGAGGCTGGAATTATGGTCAAAGAAGCATGGGCAAGGTGTCAGCGCAATAGCATAGGTAGAAACAGAGATATGACAGTAGTACACAAAAATTTAACCAAAGCATTATGCTGACCCATGCCCGGGGGACCCAAATAGCCCATCGCCTCATTCTATGAGTAGTTGCACTAAAAGTTTTGGTTTGACCCATTACATGTCTGCAACTCCTTTTAAAATAAACCAAGCTCATTTTTTTCCTGTTTGGGAAATTTAAACTCCAGAAATTCCACACATTTGGTATGATTTCTTTGATCTTTCTGAAAGTCAAAGTATGAGGCACCTGCCCATGTGAAAAATTAGCTGCCGCCATTACCAACACCCATCCATCAAATATGGAACCTTGTCCTGTTTTCTAGCATGCATGCCATGATTATTGTTGCCTTTCCTACCTTACTAAAGTCTGGTTCTGCTGCTTCAAGTTTCTTCAGTCTCACCAACGCTTCATATTCTGTTTCCCCAAACAATATAATGGGCTCATTTAACTCTCGTAGTCTTCGGATAACCTGACAACAGAAACAACAACAAAATTAATGTGTTTTCACCCATTCATGTAGATTGATGCTTTTGTACATTCTGCAAATGAACCACAAAATTCTGATAGCTGAATTCCTGCAATCCTAAATCAGCAGAGTATAATTATGTTTACGGAAAAGGAGAAAATGCACTCTCCAGCTTTACCTGATAGAGATGCAAAATTTATTTGAGAAAGCTTGAATCAATTAGAAACTAAAGCTCCTGATCTACTTACTTCTTTTCTTGCCAGTGCAACTTTCTCCTGTTCTGGTCTCTCTCCTCTATCATCTTCATCTGTTTTGTCTTTATTCTGCGAAACAAAGGCATTTTAACCCATTTCCAAACGACAAAATTTTGGACCAATTAAAAAGGTCTTGCAGACGAAAATTTCAAGTTTATGAAATTTTATAAATCTTTCCATTTTGAGTTAGAAAACATGGTGATAAATGAAGAAATTGCTTTTTACTAGCAATTTCTTTATTTTCCACAATGTTTTTTCAAGCATTTTTCTCTTAGAGACATCGAAACCTGGTCTTGTTTGGGTAAGGGTGAAATGGTGAAACATAAAATATCCCAACATCCAACCGACATTAATCCTGACTTTAACCCTTTCCCAAACAGCAAATATTGGACTTCTTCATTTTGAAAGCTGCTACAGATGACTGTTGATAACAATTAACATTAAATTTGTGTGCTTTATTGTTCTCAGTGTATTGAGACATCAGGAAAAATGCAAATTATCAGCAAAATGCAGATTATCAGCATTTTCTTCTTTTATCTCAATGCTTTCCCAAGCATTTTCTATAAGGGACATCAAAACCAGGTGTTGTTTGGGAAATAGTTAATCCTAATGGGTGAACTTAACCTTGGTTCTTAAAGATGTGTATTCTTGGGTTGTGCTTACAAACCAAACTTGAGCTTTGTAACTTAAAATGGCACAAGCCATGTATGTTTTTAGGTAGAGTCAAATTTCATGTTTAGATTTACATTTATGGAATTAAATTGTTCAGACAGGCAGAATAACAAATAGATTGGTGGAACCAATTTACCCCAAAACTTTAGATACAAGACAATAATCTCATATTCTTCTTTTATCCCCATGTTTTCTCAAGCATTTTCTTTCAAGAATGTCAAAAGAATGGGTAAGCTAGGATGATGGCCAATCATCAAATTTACTCAACAAAAATAACCCCTGTCCAAATTCAAAGATGTTGCAGATGACAATTTCAAGAGCACATGATTTTACAATTTTTGGTGTTTTTGTTTAGAAAACATTGTGGAATGAAGAAATTGCTTGTCACAAGCAGTTGTCCATTTTCCACAAATTGTCAATGTTTTCTATAGTCTTTATATTGAAGGGTGTCAAGTGGTGTCACTGTGCAGGAAAGGGTTAAAGGGAAAAGCCTGCATACTTTTTCATCATCTTTTGCAATCCTCTGATGTTTTGTCCAATATTCCTGCTCTTGTTTGGCAGCTAGGTCACCTCTCTTGAAATATTTCTTGTTAGGTGCCTGAAATAATACAAAATAGCCAGATAAAATAGTAGGATTAAACCATTACCACACAGTGACACATTTTGGGGCTCCACAAGATAGAGGCTTTGGAGAACATTGTCAACAAAAGCAGTCTTAGGATAGCCGAGTCTGAATATTAGTGTTGGGCACATACCTGTCAACTTTTGGAAATTCCAAAGAGTGAGATTGCGCGCGACGACCTTTAAATGAGGAGTTTTCGCGGGTATTTTTCGCGCGGAGTGATTTAACCTCAACTTTTAGGAGTGAGATTTTATTGCAGTGTTTCTTCAACTTGAGTCTTTAAACAATGACAGTAGCTTGTTGTATCGCGCCTATGGCGCGATACATATTGTGGTATACATATTCTAATTTTAGAAATCACGTCATGAGGGATAATTATTTGTACTTGAAAGTCGTATATATAACCTACACATAAACTGTTTTCACAGTATGATTTTTCAAGCAGTACTATAAGTATACATTGAAGTTCGTTTAATCTCAGACCACGCTGAAAATTCGTGTAAACAAAATTCTAGTATAGTTTTATACTTTGCATAGCAATGGAAAGTCCCTACTTCCGGTTTGCCCATGGTGGACATGTATTTTTCCTATCCGTTTAAATGCAACGCATTTATGCATACCATTTCGGGTTGGACTAAAACACGCAATGGACCTGTTTTTGGCGAAAAGGACGCAAAGGACATGAAGGTGACGCAAAGGAGATTTATATCAGTCCAAACTCCTTAATCATGATTTTTTATCGCATTAAATTGTTATATTCGTGTATTTTACGATTAAATCTAGTCAGTAATCTTTGTTTTGGGACATAAAGTGTCTGATTTTTGTGTTGAATCCGATTTAATAGGCTACTCACGGACGAAAAGGAGCTGGCTGCGGCGCAAAGGAGATTCATATAAGCCCAAACTCCTTTATCATTAATTTTTATCGCATTTAAATTGTAATTTTCACGTATTGTAAGATCATATCTAATCCATAATGTTTATTTTTTTGACAAAAGGTGTCTGTTTTCTGTATAAATTCCGATTTTCATATGCTAATCACAGGCGAGAAGGAGCTTTGTGGCGCAAAGGAGATTTGTATCTGTATAAACTTTTTAATCATAGATTTTCGTCACAATTGATTGTAATATTTATGTATTATTAGACCATAGCTATTCAATAATAATTATATATTCTTTAGAAAAAAGTGTCTGTTTGTTTTATTAATTCCGATTTTCATAGGTTATAGGCTACTCACGGACGAAAAGGAGCTTGCGGTGGCGCAAAGGAGATTCAAATTAGCATAAACTCCTAAATCATGAATTTTTATTGCATTAAATTGCTATATTCATGTATTGTAAGATCATATCTAATCAATAATGTTTATGCTAGAACATAAAGTGTCTCGTTTTTGTATTAATTCCGATTTTCATAGGCTATACTCGCGTGCGAAAATGAGCTTGCGGTGGCGCAAAGGAGATTCATATCAGCCCAAACTTCCTTATTTTGAATTTTCATCGCATCAAATTTTTTTAGCCCAACCGTACCATTTCGAATCGCAATAAGAAATCAAAGAACGAGAAGTACCTTACTATTGAATAACCACTACATGTTGAATTTGGACTGGTCAACTTGCATTGTTACAAGGAATCTTCTTATCTGACTAGATATGTATATTGCTAGTAGAACAAATGGGTTTTCTCTTGCGTTTTTCAAAATTGCATTACAATGTGAATTCCTACTTTCGGTTTGCCCATGGCCTATCCGATTCACTGCATCGCTTCCTAAGAAATCAAAGCACGAAAAAGACTTACCCGGTAAGTATTAAATGAACACTGCATGTACAATTATGGATGATTCGATTCCATAATTTCAAGGGATCGTCTGAACTAAATAGGCATGTGTATAACTAGTAGAACAAATAGGTTTTCTCAATTTTTTTTTCTAAAAATTACAAACTGTTAGGGGTTTTCACATAAAAGAACAACCCAATTTTAATGTCTCAACAGTTTTTGACTGGATGGATTTCAAAACCGTTCAAAAGAATACTTTATGCGCAATCAATTCGCCGCCACAATCAAAACTTTAGTCCTGTACTTTTTGTTACACTCTAGTAAATCTCCTCGTATGTGTCGCTCGTTCTTTGTGTTTTTTGTGTGTGATACGTACAAATATAGGTCCCGATTTATGACCTGGCAGAGATGATCTGCCGGGTGAATTATTGAGACATATTCATGGTATTGCTTGTATTGTGTTACAGCTTAAATCCTAAATATTAGCGGCTGGTAGTTGTCACTTTATATGGCATTTCTGTATTTATCTTTTTTACATTTAATTTATTGCTCCGCCGGACAAAAGTAATAAGGATCATATCCGTGGCATTGTGGCTGCTGTGCGTTCGTTCATCTATGTCTGTTATCATAAACGTTTCCTATTCCTGCTGTTATCAAAGCATTTTTAGATTCCATGGACTAAGATTAGCGTGCACTCTGATCTATTCAACACAGTCTGTTCTCTATTGAATGATTATACGAAGAACAAATAAGCTATAGTGGTCAAAATGTTCCGGTTTGGAAAATTTACTTGATACGATTTTTATATTCAGAAGGCTAATGGATAAACAAGTACTTTTTTTCTATTTAATTAAAGTATTTTACCTATTCTGACCAAAGGCTAGCGGGGCTTATGCCACGGTCCTGTTTCCGGCGTGCGTTCATGTGAAAACTTCTCCAAAATTACTAGGCCAGTTTCAATCAAGATTCAAACAGGAATCTTCTAACATAGGAATCTAACAGGAATCTTCCTTGCATGGAGCCTTTCGAATTGTTTTTGTTTTCTTTTTTTTTCGAAAAATAATTTCATAATGAATAATTTCATAGTGAACTGTGGTTACTATGGTGCACTTTCATTTTTTTTGTGTGTGTCTTTTTTTCCTTCTTTTTTTTCCAAAGAATAATTTCACGGAGAAACGATTCAGGACCATCTTGGCCCTAATTCCTTGCTGAAATATTCGGTTTCCTTTCTTGTTTAAGTTAATTTTAATCCCCATTTATTCAACTGCAACATTTAACACTTTTGTTTTTGCTTATTTCCCCTCCTATGTTGTTTGATTAATGTATAATCTGGCTGAACACACAAAAATAGATTAGATCTAGCACCAGCATATGCAGACATGCAATCCTGTTTCGGTTTTCACTGCATGCTGACTTAAGGCTTACGGACTGAGAATGGAAACACCACTTTCTAGCCATTCGAAATTCATCAAATTACACACGCTTGTAAATACACTTCACATAAGTTGATTCACCAGGCCGGATTTAAAGATTATGCTTCGAGAAGAAAATAATTTACAAATATCATTTTACTCTATTTTCATATGCAAGGGAGGTAATTTTGAACATTTTTGTCAAATATTTCCAGAAGTATGCATTAATTCAAAATTCTAAACCATACAAAATGTTTATATTTGTATTTGGAATGGAAATGTAACACAGATTAGGAATTACTGGCACTTTTAAATTTTCGACTCTGGGTCTGCATTTCATTCTCAGTTCGTAAACCTTAACCAGACACTTGTACCATTCAGTACTTTGGTATAATTTTTTAAGCGCGATACAATTCATTTTGCTGTACATTACAGCAATTTTTTACTTGTTCTCTTGGTCTTATATTTATCATTTTATTTCTTTACAAAAGCAGAATAGTTAAATAGCGAAGTTCATAAAGGATAGATCTAATTATTGTCGGGAAACTAGACATCCTTTGTTCCAAACAATTCTAACTAACCAATTTGTTCAAACTTTATCTTTAAAATTTTCTTTTAGTCTGGTAAATAATGCAAAATAATGCCTGTGCGACCATATTGCAGTTATTTTGCGTATCAGAAAACCATTGGAAGTGCAATATAGATGAATATAAGGTAAACCGCAAAACATAATGGGGCGAAACAACCTATGAGTGCGAAATACCGATTTTCTGGAATGTACAGAACCTTATCGAAGCGGTGGCCCAAGATCGATCTGATATTCTCAGTGAAGGCTGTTATACTAGTTGATCATCATCCAGGGTTTTCCCTGGATCTTGTAAAGAAGGAGTCCTTGGGACTCTCAGCTATGTTTTTTGAGAGTCCCTGTGTTAATTTTAAGAGTCCTATCTTAGAAAAATCAGTGAACTATAAAACCCCAAATATTGGCCATATTTTAAAAAGACAGGAGCAAACACAGACCCATTAATAGGATTTGTTTTGTAGGTTTAACAAAATATAGGCATCCAGCCTGTCAAAGGGTAAATGTATTGAACAAAATGGTGGAATCATCCTGAATATCAAAATCAAATTTAATTCATAAGTAAACTATTCATTTATATATGACCAGTCAGATGTAACAAACAGAAGTGGAACTGTCTACTAAACAGCAATAGATCTATTGTATATTCTATAATGATTTAGTTTATTACTAAAAAGAACATTTAAGACTGGAATTTGATGATTCAGAGTTCCAATGCTACCCAGAAAACGGGAATACGTTTGGATTTTTGTATAACCCATTCCCAGTCTGGAAGTAGTGTTGATTTTATCAAATCTTATAAAAATTAGGAAAAGTCAAAGAAAAGTACAAAACAATTTGGGTACAAACCCCTTCTAACCCCTCCCCCCCGCCTATAGCAGTATTTCTTATTGTAAGTAATAAAAACGGAACCTTATGCAAGTGTCTGTCAAGAATAGTAAAGATGTCATGCTCATACTGTCTGCTTAAAAACTTCTACACGAATGTTTAGTAGGTGTAATTTCTTCAAACTAGACGAACACAACACTTCAAGTAAGCTAGTATTTATACTTTTATTTGGGAGTCCCATGGGACGCACATACTGTATTTTTAAGAGTCCTGAACACGATTTTGAGAGTCTAGGACGCAATATCCTGCGTCCGGGAAAACCCTGATCATCCATTAAATCTTGTTAAATGGTAGACTTGCGAGGATAAACTCGATAATCAAAGTTTGTTTACAACTGAATGGGCAAGCACTAATTGTCATCGACAGATTATCGGAAAACTGCCCCCTCGATAACATATCGCACATTTTGATTGGTTGACTTGTGGATATTAGCCACACCTTACACTTATCTCATTTGTAATAAGTCGATCCCCGAGATTGTCAAGTTTACGCATCGGTGCCTTTTGATTGTCAATCAAGGAATGTGACAATATACAAGATAATCGCTAATTGAGCGAGTAAGGGTGCAATTTCACATTGTGACATTGATAAACAAAAATGGCAGACGGAAATTGCAAGCGTGTGATGGCTGGAAAATCGTGTTTTTTAGCGATTTTAGACCATTCGTGCGTGTGATGAACTCCTGCACTTGAAATCGTGTTAGTCAAGATTTTTTCGTGAAAGTTGACAGGTATGGTTGGGCAATCAGTTTGAAATCATAATTGATTATCAATTTTTAGCCAGAAGAGTAAATCAACTAATGATCAATTTTATAATCGGTTTCTTACCACATATTTTGTATTTTGATAAAGACAATGTTAATAAATTGGTATGTGAATCTGATGCATTTTTCTGCTAAACGAAATACCAATCAGAAAGCCTATTTATAGATATCCTGTGTATCAATCTCCACATTTTGGGGGCAAATACAAAGTAGGGATAATCACGAAGTATTCCAATCAGCTGTAGGAGTAACTCCAGTCAACCCTTAAAGTGACATTTCAGAGTTTTTTGTCATAAATATTACTTTTATTTTTATCTGAAAGAGCATATTTCCTTATGAAAATTCTGAAAATTTCAAGCCAAAATATTGCACCGTTTACGAGATATTTATATTTTTGTGTTAAAATTGAACAAATTGTTGTGGACAACAGTTCGGATTTATATGCAATTTATTGATTATGTGTCAACTTTAAATGCGTGTATCTCGCTTACTGGCAACAACTTCAAAAAACTAATAGTATTTATACTCATTAGAATACCCAATCTTGGCATCAAGACATACTTTAAAAAATTGAAATCGGAATGAAATGTCCCTTTAATTCCTGCAATTTTTGATTGTGTTTATATTTTCTTTTATGTAATTTACATTGCATTTTTAAACATATTCTTCTCAGAAACCACTGGGTCTATTGAAATGAAATTTATTGGGGAAACAAGAGATGTTTGTAAAACATATATGCCCCCTCAAGGGCCTACATTTGATGTAGGTCAAAGTCCAAGGTCAAGTTAACAAGGTCCAAGGTCATGGTCAAATATGAAAGGTCTTGGTAGGAGGTGTCTATGTGTGAAATATCAAAGCTGTATATGTAAAAGTAAAATGAAACATAGGCCAGGTTAAAGTTTTTAAAAGTAGGCCAAATGCCAAGGTTAAGGTCATGGTCAAATGTGAAAGGTCTTGGTTGGAGGTGTCCATGTGTGAAATGTCAAGGCTGTAGGTGTAAAAGGACATGATATATATGCCTGGTTTCAGTCTTTTTAAAAGTAGGTCAAACTCCAAGGTCAAGGTTGCAGTATTCAAGGAAATGGTCAAATGTGAAAGGTCTTGGTAGGAGGTGTCTATATGTGAAATATCAAGGCTGTAGGTGTAATAGGACATAAGATAAAGGCTAGGTTAAAGATTTCTAAAAGTATGTAAAAAATCAAAGGTCAAGGTCACACAGGACAAGGTCATGGTCAAATGTGCAAGGTCTTGGTAGGAGGTGTCCATGTGTAAAATATTGAGACTGTATAGGTATCAGGACATGAGATATAGGCCTAGTTTAAGTTTTTTTAAAGTAGGTCAAACTCCAAGGTCAAGGTCCAAGGTCATGGCCACAAGTAAAATATCTTGGTTTCAAGTGACCATGTGTGAAATATCAAGGCTGTATATGTAAAATGACATGAAATATAGACCAGGTTAATGTATCATTAAAGTAGGTCAATTACCAAGGTCAAGGTCAAAAGGTCCAAGGTCACGGTCAAATGTGAAAGGTCTTGGTCGTAGGTGTCCATGTGTCAAATATCAAGGCTGTATGTGTAAAAGGACATGATATATCGGCTAGGTTAAAGTTTTTTTAAAAGTAGGTTAAAGTCCAAGGTCAAGGTCACAAGGTCCAAGGTCATGGTCAAATGTGAAAGGTCTTGGTAAGATGTGTCTATGTGTGAAATACCAAGGCTGTATGTGTAATAGCACATAAGATATAGGCCCAGTTTATTTTTTTTAAAAGTAGGTCAAACTCCAAGGTCAAGGCCACATGGTCCAAGGTCATAGCCGTATGTGATAGGTCTTGGTCAGAGGTTTCCGTGAGTCAAATATCAAGGCTGTATGTGTAAAAGGACATGATATATCGGCCATGTTAAAGTTTTTTAAAAGTAGGTCAAACTCCAAGGTCAAGGTCACAAAGTCCAAGGTCATGGTCAATTGTGAAAGGTCTTGGTAAGATGTGTCCATGTGTGAAATATCAAGGCTGTATTTGTAAAAGTTCATGAGATATAGGCCGGGTTTAATTTTTTTAAAGTAGGTCAAACTCCAAGGTCAAGGTCACAAGGTCCAAGGTCATGATTAAATGTGAACGATGTTGATAAGAGGTATCTATATATCAAGGCTGTATGTGTAAAAGGACATGAGATATATGCAAAATTAAGAATTAAGTGTAAAAATCAACAAAGGGCAATAACTCTAAGAAGTTGATTGGCAGAGTTACGGTTCTTGTGCACTGCACCTCTCCATAATGAAATCTATTCACCTGTAAAGTTTCATGATTCTACCTTACATATTTTTTGAGTTGTGCTCTGGACAAGAATCAAGTTATAAAATCAACAAAGGGCAATAACTCAAACAATTTGATCGGCAGTTACAGTTCTTGTGCACTGCACCTCTCCATAATGAGATCTATCCACCTGTAAAGTTTCTTGATTCTACCTTACATACTTTTTGAGTTATGCTCCGGACAAAAATCAAGTTTGAAAATCAACAAAGGGCAATAACTCCAAAACTTTGATCGGCAGAGTTACGGTTCTTGTGCACTGCACCTCTCCATATTGAGATCTATTCACCTGTAAAGTTTCATGATTCTACCTAACATAGTTTTTGAGTTATGCTCCGGACAAGAATCAAGTTTGAAAATCAACAAAAGGCAATAACTCAAACACTTTGATCAGCAGAGTTATGGTTCTTGTGCACTGCACCTCTCCATAATGAGATCTATTCACCTGTAAAGTTTCATGATTCTATCTTACATACTTTTTCAGTTATGCTCCGGACAATAATCAAGTTTGAAAATCAACAAAGGGCAATAACTCCAAAAATATGATCCGCAGAGTTACGGTTCTTGCGCACTGCACCTCTCCATAATGAGATCTATCCACCTGTAAAGTTTCATGATTCTACCTAACATAGTTTTTGAGATATGCTCCGGACAAGAATCAAGTTTGAAAATCAACAAAGGGCAATAACTCAAAAAATTTGATCGGCAGAGTTACGGTTCTTGTGCACTGCACCTCTCCATAATGAGATCTATCCACCTGTAAAGTTTCATGATTGTACCTTACATACTTTTTGAGTTATGCTCCGGACAAGAATCAAGTTATAAAATCAACAAAGGGCAATAACTCAAAAAATTTGATCGGCAGAGTTACGGTTCTTGTGCACTGCACCTCTCCAAAATGAGATCTATCCACCTGTAAAGTTTCATAATTGTACCTTACATACTTTTTGAGTTATGCTCCGGACAAGAATCAAATTATAAAATCAACAAAGGGCAATAACTCAAAAAATTTGATCGGCAGAGTTACGGTTCTTGTACACTGCACCTCTCCATAATGAGATCTATCCACCTATGAAGTTTCATGATTCTACCTTTAATACTTTTTGAGTTATGCTCCGGACAAGATTTGGTCTACGGACAGACCGACCGACCTACGGACCGACCGACCGACCGACCGACCGACTGACCGACCGACAGACCGACCGACCTTCCGACCGACACTTGCAAAACAATATACCCCCATTTTCTTCGAAAGGGGGCATAATTAAAAAAAAAAATTATTTCATGGATAAGGGTATGAAAAAATGTAAAAAAAAAAAAAAAAAGGACAAGGTCATAGAAATAAGGTAGAAATTAAGGTTAAAATAATGCCAGGGCAAAAACGTCTGGAGGCCGAAACGTCCTACAGTCGGTGCGAACATTCAGAACAAAATGATCAAAATAAGGTACGAATTCGTTAAGGTACGAAATGATTGCAAGGCCTAGACTGGATCAGTGGTGTAGAGAGGTCTTTCTCTCTTGTTTTTATGAACAAATACTTACAATAATATCGGCATTATTCTGAAGTTGTCGTTTCTTTTTCGCTATTTCAGCTTTTAGGATGTCCATTTTTGTGTTTAGTTTTCTGTACGTTTCGACCTGGAAACTTTAAAGATAGGATGGAAAAATTAAAACGAAACATGGAAAATGAAATGATTTTTTTTATTTCAATCCGTCAAAAAATGATCTACGTATCTGAAAAAATGTCCAAAAGTGATGTAGAAAACGTTTTTAAGTGTCAACATTCGCTTGATTTGTCTGACTCGAGCATAAGGATCGAAAACGATTAGTGAACCACTGGTTCTTAAATTTTGTGCGTTCATACATACCATATCACAAGAGCAGGATACCACTAGCCTTCCCACTGAAACGTTTTCTTTGATTAGCTGTTGCGTCTGTAATTGACCAATCAGCATGTCTGTAATAAAGATCCCTTGGCAGAGTAGTAAATGAAATGCCCGGATAATAATTGGTAGAAAAGGAATGCAACCTGGAAATTTTCTGATCATTCTTTCTGCTCTTTTTGGAACAAATGCTTTTAAAATTGCAACATACAACATATGGAATCAAATGTTTTCATGGCCAATAAGAAGACGGCAAATTTGTGACCAAGTATCCTTGTCAAACTTTCACCCTGGTGCTATCAGTAGGCCTAGTCCTATCTATAAGCCCTGGCATATTTTATCTTTGAAGTGATGCCAGGTCTTATCATTTCCGCCATTTTGTCTATAGCACTTCCGCCGTGCGGAAAACTTCGGAGGTTTAGCCCTCAAACTACTACATTTGAAATCAAAATTTCGATCTAAAAATGGTATGAGTTGAAAGATAAATCAATTGTTTTTCACTTCAGTATAATTTTGAAATAAAGAATTACCTTGTTTTATGAAAAATCCAACCAAATTTCCAACAACCCTATACAAAAGCAAGATGGCCGACAGGCTTGCCAATTGTAGTAAAAACACGTTTCACAGTCATAATTGGATTGCCACATCAGTATTTTAGTAATTTTAAGGTGGTTATAAACATAATGTAGTTTTTTTTTCATTGTTTATGCCTCACTTTACCATGAATAGGGACTTAGAAGAATTTAAGATTTGCTACACAGAATAACAGTAACCTGACAGGACTATCAGTAGGCCTAATCTAGTCCAAGCTGGCTGGCTGCGATTGTTAAAGGTAGCAAATGTAAAATCATTCAAAGTCCACATTCAAGGTAAAGCATGGCATAAACAATAGAAAATAACTACATAATGTTTAAAACTAGATAAATGTTACTGAAAAATTGTTTTGTCTACTAAATTATGCTTTTGAAACATGGTTTTCATTTCAATTGGAGAGTGAGTTGGTCATCTTGCTTTTGTTTACAGCTATTGGAAAATTTGTTAGATTTGAATAAAAAAAGATAATTTTTTATTTCAAAATTATACTAAAGTTAAAAAGAATTGATTTAAGAAATAATCTTTTTTTACCTCGGTTTATGGTTTATTTAACCACGGTTCTGAGTTAGGCGGCACAATAAATAATCCACGAGGCCGGAGGCCGAGTGGATTATTCATTTTGCCGCCTAACTCAGAACCGTGGTTAAATAAACCATAAACCGAGGTAATAAAACAGATTATTTCTTTTATAACATTGTAAATCTTCACAAATTAAGGGAAATAAATTTTGCAAAATGTCAACAGTAATCGCGGATTAATTCCTTTTGATTCTTTCCAACTTCCGCTGATCGAACACCCACATTTTTTCATGACCAGTTGTATCATTAAAACAACCTTCACCATAAATAGGAAGTATTCAACTTCAAAAGACAATTAAAACTGCGTTATTTCAAACATTTGTAGTTCAATTTTACTCTAGAATACTACTGGAATTCTAATGCCATTGAAATCCTGATCACCAAGGATAAAAAATGGACTCGTCTAGTCTCTGAGTTTTCAATTCACAAAATATCACGAAACTTACTTCGAAACTGTAGAACTTGCACAAATTTTACTCGAATAGCGTACTTTTAAATTAATGTGTGCATGAATACACTCAAAACTTTCTATAAATAAGGTCTATCCACTCTTCTGTCCGTGCAAAATGATACAAGAAAACGAAAATGGCGTCCTTCAGATTCATTGAATTTTCTTTGAAGGAAGGTCGTAGCTCTATGACGTCATTACTAATCGTGACGTCACATTTCTTAGAACGCGTCATAAATACGCGGCTTAGTGCACGTGTATGTTATAATTATATTTCAATCCATAACCATTTTTAGATCAAAATTTCGATTTTAGACATAGTAGTTTGGAGGCTAAACCTCCGACATTTTCCTCCTGGCGGAAGTGCTATATACAAAATGGCGGATCTGATAAGACCGGACATTACGATAAAGAATAGAATATGTCAGGGCTTTTAAATAGGACTAGGCCTAACCAAGCCAAGAGACTTGTAGTTGTTTTCATGTGTGAACCTGAGACACATGGCTACTTTTACGCGAATGTTTCCAACTGTTGGTTTACTCTTAACGGCCAAACTTATTCATAATGACTGAAGAAGATCTAGCGCTACAGAAAAAAGAACTTTAGATTTTTGGATTAATCTAGATCTCTATGTGTAAATTCTTAGAATTCATAAGGAAATGTGTTGTGCCCACTGCAGAAGAAATGTCAAAAATAAGTTCTTTAACTTCAGCCTTTCAAAAACATGTTTTATTACAGAATTTTAAAAATGCCCATAAAACTTTGTCACTAAAGATGAAAATGATGGAAACATGTGTGGCAATCCAGCTCATTATCTAGACATGGATCATGCTATTTTTATAAATGCATTAAACGATCCATTTATATGTAGACTAGTCAATATTTTAATCCTTTGTACCAATGCACTTTGCAGATTTAGGATTAGGTGGAATAGTTGTGTTCCAGAAGGTGCTTTCTAAATGCCAGAAAGCGCATATCTATGAAGCCTTCCATGTCAATTTAAACGGTAAGGGGATTGTCACTGGGGTTTTGAAGAGTGTAAAAGGAATTCATTTTCATTTTTAAAAGCAGCGAAAGAAAAGAAAACTGAAAATACTGATCACCAGCTGATCATGTTACCCTTTCTCTCATAATCATTGTATGCTAAATTGCAATTTGAAACCCCAAAAACCCATAATTTCGTTGTCTGCAAGACTGCAACTCCTTTCAACTTCAATCCTTTTCTTTTTTTGCTGTTTGAGAAATAGTTAAAACCCTTTCCCAAACGAGACCTGGTTTTGACGTCCCTAATGCAACAGGCTTGGGAAAACATTGCAACAAAAGAAGAAAATGCTGATATTCAGCATTTTCTCCTTTTGTCTCAATAATTTCTGTTTTAACCCATTACCAGAGACAAATAATAACCTCCAATTTTATCAATGTCTCTGCCATTACCAAACAACAAAAATTTAGCCTAGTCTGAACTCATAGGTGGTGCAGACAATAATTTCCATTGAACAAAATTTAACATAATGATTTTTTGGTCTTTCTTGGTAGAAAACATTGTGGGAAATGAAGAAATTGCTTGTCACAAGCAATTTCTTCATTTTCCACAATGTTTACCAAAGCCTTTATTTTGTGGGGAGTCCAAAAGCGTCAATGTGTGGGAAAGGCTTAAATTGTAAAGAAATTACTTATTTACTGTCATTTTGTCTTCATCAGCCCATTTCAATTTTGAGCATCCTGGCCTAATTTTTTGTCCATTTGGGAAATAGTAAAAAATTACTAAAAAATTAAGAATCCTTGACCCAATGTAGATTAAGTTCAATAAGGTTGATGTGATTGGTTTACAAGAAGTTCGGGGAGGTGATACGCCATCATCCACAAGCCAGATTTCAGAATTGAGGTCATTCCTACCTCGAAGATACCAGTGGAGTATTTACCAGCCTGCCAATAAAATCACCCCTGTCTTTAACAGTTCTGCCACAGAATATATGTATGAAGGTATTTCAACCCTTTACAAAATAATTCTTTTAATCCTTTCCCAAAACAAACAATACCTAGTTTTGATGTCGTTCAGGAAGGTTTGGGGAAAAATCAGAGACCAAAGAAGAAAATGCTGGTGACCAGCTTAAATATTTTCTTAAGACATCCAAAGAAATGACGAAAATGTTGATTAGCTTAAATTTTTTCTGATCTTGATTATTTATACAAGTTTTTTTCCCTTTTTTAACATGTTCCTAAAATGAATCATATTGTCATATCGGCTACAATGACCATCAATTTGGATCATTCTACAATTCAGGGACCCAGAACAGCATTTATAAACACTTTCCCAAACAGCGAAAAAATTAGACTTCCAATTTGGAAGCTGCTGAAGACAGCAAAAGGAATGTTGATAAAGATACAATTGATGTACAGTAAGAACCGATGCAAAAGGAGAAAATATGATTATCAACATTTCATTCTTTTGCCTCAATCATAGTTTCCCAATCCATTTCCATTAGGGAGGTCAAAACCAAGTCTTGTTGAGGAAAGGACTAAGGCCAAATAAAAAAATAGGTTTGGTTCAGGTTACCCGACCGTCCCTAGCAAATTGGGGCCAACCCTAATTTTTTTATTGCCCTCAAAGGAAAAAAATAAAGAAAACAACAACAATGGCAAGAAAAAAAGGATACAAACCCCCCAAAATAAAATAATAATAATAAAAAAAGATAGCCGACCGACCTACCCTAATTTTTTTCAACATGTTACCTGAATCACACATATTTTTTTATTTGGCCTAATAAAACAATTTGACTTTACACTAATTTTTTTCAGGTATTGGGCTTATAAGTAGCATACCCATTGTCAGCACATTCACACATCCATTAAAACATGACAGATTTGATCCTGACAAAAACCAGCGGATCCTACTTCATGCAGTTTTGAGAGAACCAGAGGGAAGATTGATCAATGTGCTAGTTCTTCATCTGTCCTACCACAAACAACAACAATGCAAGAATGTGGCAGAAATTATTTCATACATCCATGGTAAATTATTTACCGTAGCTCATTACCAAAAGTTCCCTTCCTTCTTCATCTTAACAGTAAACCCTTTCCTAGAGAATCCTTGCTTTTGATATCACATTCAGAAACAGAAAAGAAGATGCCAATTCTAAGGTTTTCTTTCCTTTTCACTCATTGATTCATTAATTATCATGTAAAATATTTTAGGTACATTATAAGTGGTCCTCTTTTAAACTTTTAGATTTGATGAAATGATTAATATAAAAAATTAAAGGACATTACAATAATTGAGCTTTATGGTTAAAGAATACTTCTTTGTATTTTTTCCAGAGAAAAATCTACAAAATGTGATAGTATTAGGTGATCTCAACACATACAAGGACTATGAGGGCCCTGTGAAATTGTTTATAGAAGGAAAACTGTCAGGCAATCCATGCAGAAACATTATTAAGGGTACAGATTGGACAGATTTTGATGGTCTGAAAGATGCATGGAAACAAGTACATCCAACTGATCCTGGCCTTTCATTTAGTAACATGGTATGTGATTACTCTTTCCAGGGGTGCAGATGGCTGCGGACTTAGCGCAGTTGGTAGCTCATCTGCCTCTCACTCGAGAGGTCCCGGGTTTGATACCTATTTGTCAAAAATGTCACCCATCAATGGTTTGATAACATTAACCTGTGTGGTCGAGCTGCTGGAGGCTGTGTAAGAAAGAGTGTTGTCGTAATACTGATATCCATGGTTTGGTGCTCCAGCAGCAGCATTATAACTATAGCAGTTGAAAACGACATAAAACCCAGATAAATCAGAGCTGCAGATAAGAGGTGGTATTGACTTTAATAAATGTGACCCGTCACGCTAAAAGGGACCTTATGGGTTTGTTAAAAATATTGACCCTAGTCAGTCTGCGCAGTCCGCGCAGCCAGACTAGGGCAGACACTTTTCACTTTTATGTGATTTTCTAAATTCGGAATGTTTCTCCTATCTTACTATATGTTCATTTTTGGCACACGGGATCTGATTGACCTGTGGCGAGTCTGACAAAATTGTCATAATTTGGATTTTTTGAGTTCGGATAAGGTCCCTTTTAGCGTGACGGGTCACAAATGCATAATATTATTCTGAAATGTTCATCAAATCCTATCATGTTGTGGTACTCTTTTGGATCTCTGACAGAAACAATGTAAATGAGTACCTACAACATAGGTTTTTGATTTGAAATGATAAATTTATAATGTCTTTACCCATTATCTGTTGCTCTGCCTTTCTTTACTCTTTCTTAAACTATGGAATTTGAGACTGATGTAAAAGAAAACGCATAGCATTTTTCTTAAGACTTGAACGTTTTTCTGAACTATTTCTTAAAGCAGACATCAAATCTAAGGATTGTTTGTGAAAAGATCAGGTAATCTGTTGATGAGAAAAACAAATCGCAAACATTTCAGAACAAAAACGACATATTGCCATTGATCACTTTCTTTCTATTCGCCAAATAAGAAAAAAGAAAAATGATGCTTTTCAACAAAAACCTTGTAACTGCAGCTTGTTTTAAGCTGAAGTTACGAGGTTTTCATTGAAAAGTGACGAACTACTGTCAATAAGAATTTACTCGAAATCCAAGATGATTATATTTTGCTGGAATTTAGTCGTTTTTACAAGTTAACATTGTATTATAACTTTTAAAAAATGTTCTAAAATAACCTTCCCTCACCATCAAGTTAATAGTTAACCCTAATCCAAACAAAACCTGTTGTTTATGTCCCGAAAAGAATGGACTAAGCAAAATATTGAGGCAAAAGTAAGAAATGCATTTTCTCCTTTTGTCGGAATATTTCCTGTGCTATCTTGTACATAAGTAATACCTTAATCAACACCATTGTGTCATTTTCAGCAGCTGCTAAATTGGAACAGTCCAAATTCTTTCTCTTCGGGAAGGAGTCAATTAAGATGTGTTATTTATTTCAGCCATTTCCAGGGATGGAAAGCAGGCCAGACCGTATACTAGTCAGCAAGTCAATGCAGGTCAAATCAGCTTCTTTACACGGATATGGCAAGGAGTACACTGACGCCTACATGACATCGCTACTGCTTCAACGCTTTCTCACCTTGGCAAGGTCAAGTTCAAGGTCATATCAGGGGTCAAAAGGTTACCATTGCGTTCATGATTGTGGACCGAGGGGCTCGTGCCAGTGTGGTGTGTGTGTTAATCAAACAAAAGCAGACTGTTTATTGCAAAATTGTAAACAATGTGATAAAGCCATGTACAAAAATCTAGTCTTTTACACAGTTATCTCATTATTGTTAAGTTTTCATCTATTATATGTAATCTTTGCGATTTTAATCATCGGCTCAAATTCTTATGGTGATGCTGTTTATTCTATTTTAGGATTCAGTTGTTGTTTGTTCAGCAAAGATTTGTTTGTCAGTAAACTACAGTCGTATAAGAGAAAGTATAAAATACTTCGTGTCTGTAGAATATGGCCTTTATTCAGGCTTCCAGCATATTTGCAGCTGCTTTTATATTTATCTGGGTTTGTCGTTTTATATTTTAGGGTTAAAGTTGTTTTTGCTCCTGCATTAAGTATTACAAATAATATAATGGCTGAGGAAATGTTTCCTTCAGATCATTTAATGTTACAAGTGGACTTAGATATTTGATATTCTGGCTTTTCAGAATGCAAATATCTTTTTATGCCCCTGGTTTTACGTTTTACTCATGTGTGTCTGTCTGTCTGTCAGTCTATCCATCTGTCTTTCCGAATTTGTGTGAATAAATATGGAATTTAAGTAGATGAAAGCCAAAAAAATGATGGAGGAAAAGGAAATATGCTAATTGTCAGCATTTTCTTCTTTTTCTTCAATAGTTTCTGACCCTCAACTGCAGGGACGTAAAAACCATGGCAGTCTTGTTTGTGAATTAGAAAGGGTTAACCGATTAGTAGACAACAATTATAATTTACACTGATTTAATCTCAAAGATGTTGCAGAGGACTAGCGTAAGTAAACAAATTTTGCATTTGGTTGTTTCTGGGTATTAAACACTCTGGGAAATGAAAAAGTTGCTTATTACAAGCAATTTCTTCATTTTCCACAATGCTTACCAAAGCCTTTATCTCGCGGAGCGTCAAAAACGTCATTATATAAGAATAGGTTGAAGAAAAATCAGAGGAAAAGTGTTAAATCCTTTCAAAAGCAATGCCTGGTTTTGGTGTCCTTCTTCAAGATTTGGGACAAAATGAGAGAAAATTGAGAAAATGCCTAAATACCAGCATTCTCATTTTCCTATGTTTTCCATTCTCAGGCATACATGTTACGTATGTGTTCTATTTTTGGTTAGATTTATTTTGCCATCTGCTATGTTTATGGAAATGGACCAGTTGTTGGCAAAAAAATCACACAAAACGTCTCGTGTCAATGGAAACAGAACATCGTTTATGAGCATTTTTTCTAAAAAGAATAATATCATATTGTAAGGTATGTCCCATCGTCACTATTTTGATAAGGTAGATCTATAAACTTTACCAAAACAAGACCTTGTTTAGATGACCTTAAGTTGACCGATTTTAAGAAAGAAATTTTGAAGGAAAGGAAGAAAATGCGGATAGATCTAGTCAGCATGATTAAATTTTTCCTTAATATTTTCTCGACCGTTGTAATACTGAATTTCAGTCCACATTTAATTAATTGTTTTCAGATATCATATGTGCTATTCATTATGCTATAAATGCAGCCTGTAAAGGTTCCAGGAAAATGGAAAGTGATTTGAGTATAGTGTTATTTTGCTATTTTTGCGGATAATATTAACGGGTATTTTACTTGTGTCTGTCTGTCCGCCGTCTGTCTGTCTGTCCGTCTGTCCGAAAACTTAACATTTGCCTTTTCTCCAAAAGTATTTGACATACAAAGCTCAAATTTGGCATGCAACTCCCTTTCAATGATATCTATCTGTTCCATGCAATTTGACCTTCTTCAAGGTCATGCATTAACCCTTATCAACCATTTACGAAAACTTAACATTTTACAAAATGGCCATTTCGGAGGCATTTGTGTTTCGCTAACACATCTTGTTTTGTATTCACCCAACTAAGTCAGCTAGTTCAAAGCAGATAAAGCTTTAATCAAAATCGATTATTGTTTTGTTAATTGTTTAATTTCGTGTTTTGTTAATTGTTTAATTGTGTTATAAATGGGCAATTGATTCATTGAAATAAAGCTTTATGATGGAAGTTTGTTTATTCTTATTTGGTCCTCGACGTCAAAGATGGGATTAATTACCTGACCAGTTTCCATCACTAAATCCTCTACCAAGCATATCCCATATTGAAACCCCTTCCCACGTAATGACGCCTTTTGACACCCCACAAGATCAAGGTTTTGGAAAACATTGTGGAATATGAAGAAATTGCTTATGACCAGCAATTTCTTCATTTCCCACAATGTTTTCAACACAGTATGACAAAAGAGTATAAAATTCCATTCACTTGAAATTGTCATCTGCAACATCTTTGAATTTGGGCCAGTCTGGAATCTTACCCTCTTGTAATTGGTTAATGAAAATGCTTAGAATAACATTGAGAAAATATAAGAAAATGCACACTGTCTGATCAAGGTTGATCTCCAATATCTTCTTTAGATACCGGCAACAAGAGAGAAGCATGGATCCTGGTCAGACTAATGAGATTCAAGCCTCTTCGAAATTTTTTGAGCGCCGTCGTTAACATTCGTTACGTATCCGAACCTATTCGGTTCGGGCGACGTCGTAAACATTCGGCGGTGGAATACTCCACCGCCCCATGTTTACGACCTCGCCGGAATAGTTCCGACGGCGCGTTAATCTCATTAGGGGTGGACTACATTAACACTTTCCCCAACAAGACCTGGTTTTGACGTCCGTAATAGGAAAGGCTTGGGAAAACATTAAAACAAAAGAAGAAACTGCTGATAACCAGCAGTTTCTCCTTTTGTCTCAATATTTTCTATGCCATATTTTACACAAATTCTATCTTTTAATAAGTTCCATATAATCATTCGTGGCAGTTTTTGAGGTTGATCACCCTAAATTTTGTCGTTTGGGAAAGGGTTAAACTAGACACGGGCTGGTTTGAAACATGCTTGCTGTCAAATAATATAAGGGGCCCTTTCAAGATGATATCTCGATTCATTTTGATGATTCCATTTTTGGCCAAATTGAGAACCCACCGCCCCATCTGGATCCACACGTTCATGTTTTGTGACGACCTTGGAGCTTCAAAAAAGAAACGAGTTTTGGGCAAACAAACAAACAAACAATAAACTTTTCAGCGAACAATGAAACAAAATAACATCTTTACTCTTTTCTTATCACATGTTAACACTGTTCCGAACATGACCTTGTTTTGACGCCCATGAAAGATTAGACTTGGGAAATATTGAGACAAAAGAAGCTAATGCTTATAATTTATGCTCTATATTTTTTGTGCTTTTATTATGCACAAATGTTATCCTTATCATCAATCATTTTCTCGTCTGCAGCAGCCTTTAGCCCTTTCCCAAACGACAAAATTTTAGGGTGATCCACTTCGAAAGCTGCTGTAAAAGACAAAATTGATGTTAAAAAGGAAGGAATTTGTGTACAATACAGCTCAGAAAATTTTTAGACAAAAGGAGAAACTGCTGGTTATCAGCAGTTTCTTCTTTTGTCTCAATGTTTTCCCAAGCCTTTTCTATTAGGGACGTCAAAACAAGGTCTTGTTTGGGAAAGGGTTAAATTAGACTGGTCTTAAATTAATTTTATTATGTCGTTAACTCTTGCGCAAACAACATCATTTTTGGGTAAGCCTATTTGAAAATGCTGTAGACGAAAAATATCGATGTTGATTAAGTATATCTGCACAATATAGCAGTCTTTTACTAAATTTGATATTTTTCCCAATGGTTTTTTTTTTTTTTTTTTTTTTTTTTTCTATCAGATACACCAAAAACGAGTTTTGTTTGGTGGAGGTATACTTCTCTGAAAAGAAAGATATCGCTTTCCTCGCAACAAAAGATATACAAATATAATACAGTCACGATATTATGACATGCTTACCTACGTAAACTTGGGATATACTGACTTAGTTTTTAAAACAATTAAAGGGACATGAAATTCCCGTTTCATTATTTTAAAGTTTGTCTCCATGCAAACGTTGGTTATTCTTATGCGTATAAATGCTATCAGTTTTTTTGCAGTTGTTATTAGTAGTCGAAAAATAATGCCTTTAAAGTTGAGACAGAAATGGCAAATTGCATATAAATCCGAACTATTGTGGACAACAATTTGATTAATTTTAGCACAAAAATAAATATTTCTCATAAATGGCGCAATAATTTGGCTTGATATTTTCAGAATTTTCATAAGAAAATATGCCCTTTCAGATGAAAATAAAAGTAAAATTTATGAAAAAATATCGTGAAATGTCACTTTAATTTTTTTTCTATATCAGAGACAAAAAACGGGTTTTGTTTGGTAAGGGGATATTTCTCTGAAAAGATAGCAATCACGATATTTTGACACAGAGTTACACATTTGTCAAAGTAAAATATGGGGATTTACTGACCTAGTTTTTAAAACAACGATGTGTGTTGGTTCGAATCTTGCAGGTGTAAGACACCTGCGAGATTCCTACCATCACATGCAAAAGGGTGACAGTGAACTCGGCCTGAAAAAAAAACTCGGCCTCATAAAAACTCGGCCTGTATACGAACTCGGCCTTTTCATCCCTTCTAAACAAACTATCCACTTACTAATTTAAATTATATCGGATTTCATTGATGCTGCTTTCTGTACGAAACCTTGTATATACACAAGTGGATGTGTCGGTTCAGAGCTGATGTAAGTGTATAGGCTACTGAATGTATGCCCACTTTCCACAGCCCTGCACAGATACCTCGAACATAAACACTGATAAATTAATCAATACTATTTTCAAACCACATTCTCACCATTGATGCTTCTAATACAAACATATATTTATCATCTATCATGTTTATTTAATGTTTTATTAATGTTTTCCTATTTCTACTCTTTTCTTGTAATTTCCAATAGAAATCTTTTTGTCAGCTGGAAGATGTTGAAGCGGTGCACTAGTCAAATGCTTAAATATCCGAAAATTCCGATATTCGCACGTCAAACTGTTTGTTACGTTTTTTATCCATTATAGGTATTGAAATTTGCGCTTGGCGCGCGACTATCGGAATATTTCACTCAAAAACGCATGGCTGCAATAAACGTGTACTCTTCATTGTCAACATAATGGGAATTTTGTTAAACTATTGTTACTTTATCTTTAGGTCGGGCAAATTACTACTTAAATGTACAGCAAACGATCTACTATCAATTATAGTTGCTTCGTTTACTCATTTTCTTTTGCATATTTTACTGATATTATCTGGAGATATAGAGACTAACCCCGGTCCAGATCGAGATCCTGCATCCACAACTATTTCAAACAGCATTTCCATCGTTCATTTAAACATTCGCAGTATACGCAATAAGTTAGATTTTATCTCTAATTCGTTGTCTGATTTCGATATTATGTGTTTTACAGAGTGCCATTTAGATAATAACGTACCTGACGCAGACTTGACTGTGGACACACATGACGGAGTAATGTATAGACAGGACCTTACTGCACATTCTGGTGGTCTTATAACATATGTTTCTAATTCGCTTTATTCTAAGAGAAGACTTGACTTAGAACTTTGTTCTATCCATTCAATCTGGGTCGAGGTTACATTTAGAGCAACATCCTTCCTACTTTGCAATATTTACAGATCACCAAACTCACCAGTCGTTTTCTGGGACAATTTCAATACGTCGCTCGAGAGAGCCCTCGAGTCAAATAAAAATATCATTATTGTTGGAGACTTAAATCAAGACCTCTTGGACCCGACCGAAAGACATTTAACAAATTCAATATCTCTAAATAACCTAACCAATGTGATCACAAGACCGACCCGAGTGACAGCACATACTGCGACCTTAATAGACCCAATTTTGGTTACAGATACAATTAATGTAATCCAGTCAGATACTATTGACATCAATAACGACATTAGTGATCATAAAGCTACTACTGTAATTAATGATAAAATTCAACAGTTTATCATCGACATGCACAAAAAGAAAAGTCTGGTATTATGACAGAGCTGACTTTGTGGAGCTTAACAGATTGATAGAAGCAGAAAATTGGGACTTCATCGATTTAGAGTCAGTTAATGACGTATGCGACAGATTTACATGTAGGTTACTCGAATTGATGTCCCAATGTATCCCTTCTAAAGAAGTCACTATTAGACCCAACGACAGACCATGGTACGATTCCGAAATACGACGCCTCAGTAGACAACGAGACAGACAAAAGAAGATTGTGACTAAACATGGACGGAGATCAGACTGGGACAAATACAAGACACTTCGTAATCGAGTTAACAATTTGAAAAAAGTAGCAAAACAACGGTACTTCAGCAATCTAGATGAATGTCTGTCCGATTTTCGATTTCAAAATCCTGGAAAATATTGGAAACATATAAAAACATTGATTAATATGAATAAAAAATCTGAAAAAATACCAATCCTAAAAAGTACTGACAACAATTTAGAGACTATTTACTACACGGATGATGAAAAGGCTGAATGTTTAAATACTTTCTTTTCATCTATTTCAAATGTTGACGATTCGCATGTGTCCTTACCACGTTTTGATTTAAAAACTAATAGTAGTCTTAACAACATATTTATCTCAGCTAATGAAATTGAAAACCTTATAAATACCCTTAATATTAACAAAGCTGTAGGTCCAGATCTTATAAGCCACAGGCTCCTTAAGAATATTAAACATAGTATAGCTATACCATTATCTAAACTTTTTAATAAATCGCTTAACGAACAGGTCTTTCCTAGAAAATGGAAAGAATCAGTAGTCAATCCATTATTCAAAAAGGGTGACAAATCTTGCGCTTCTAATTATCGTCCAATTTCACTTCTAAGTTGTATCGGAAAGCTTATGGAGAGATGTGTCTATAAACATGTGTATAATTATTTTCACTCCAATAGTTTAATATACAGAAACCAGTCAGGTTTTTTATCTGGTCATTCTACTGTCCACCAATTGCTCGAGGTATATCACCAAATTGTTTCGTCTTTAGATTCAAAACAGAACTTGTGTATGGTATTTTGTGATATATCAAAAGCTTTTGATAGAGTCTGGCATAAAGGACTTTTGTTTAAACTAAAACAACTAGGTATACAAGACCCACTACTGGAATGGTTTAGAGACTACTTGACGGGTCGGCAACAGTCAGTCATAGTCAACTCGTCAAGGTCAAGTCTAAGGTCAATTAACGCGGGCGTTCCTCAAGGCTCAGTTCTCGGTCCATTGCTATTTCTCGTTTACGTAAATGACATTTCTGAGAACCTCATAAGCATTTCACGATTGTTCGTCGATGACACATCCTTGGCATGCTCTGCGACACATTTAGCCGACATTGAAGGCATTTTAAACCATGATTTAGTTATCATTTCTCAGTGGGCCAAGCAATGGCTTGTAACATTTAACCCGGCTAAAACCGTGGCTGTGAATTTTTCAAATAGAGACAATATTCAATATCCAAACCTTTATTTCGATAATGTAAAGCTTAACTTTGTTGAAAGCCACAAACACTTAGGATTAACTCTGAGTAGTAATGGTAAGTGGCACGAACATATCAAAAACTTGTTTAATTCGGCTTCAAAACTATTAGGAATGATGAGATGTTTAAAATTTAGACTAAAGCGAGACTCCTTAAATCAAATCTATATATCGTTCTTACGCCCGGTATTAGAATATGCATCTGTAATTTGGGATAATTGTACTGTTCGAGAAAAAGAAACCCTAGAAAAACTCCAAATCGAGGCTGCTAGAATTGTTACAGGACTTACGAGATCAACATCTTTAAATAATATTTATAAGGAAATTGGATGGCTTACTTTAGAGAATAGACGAAAATACCAAAAACTCATATTAATTTTTAAGATTCTAAATGGTTTAACTCCTACTTATCTTCAAGATATTTTTCCTGGACATGTTCACAATAGAACTCAATACAGATTACGTAACGCAGACCATATGGATTTAATTGCTTGCCGAACCCAACTTTTTGCCTCTTCCTTTATTCCATCTGCAGTTACCCTTTGGAATGATCTACCAGCAGACATTAAAGCAATACGATCTCTATCATTGTTTAAATCGCGCATTCTACAAATGTATTCCGTTCCTAGTGTTCCCAAACATTTTCATGTAGGTGAGCGAAGGTTATCAGTATTTCACACTCGGATAAGGAATAAATGTAGCGATTTACAAAATGATCTATTTCTTAATCATATCTCTCCAGATGCAAATTGCAACTGTGGACACACTATTGAAGACGCTGAACATTTCTTATTTCGCTGTCCTTTGTATATTAACTCGAGACTACGACTTTTCCATTCGCTGCACAGATTTCATCCTTTAAACGAAAAATTATTACTTTTTGGGTCCGAAACTCTCACATTTGACGACAATTCTTTCATTTTTAAAACAGTGCAAAATTATATAAAGGAAACAAATAGATTTGGATAATTTTATTTGTAGTCTCATCAACGTTTAGTAAACCCTTCTAATCTCTCAGCTGACAAGAAAGACATCTATTCTTTTTTCTCTCTCTCTCTTCAGAAGAAAGAGCAATACATATTTAACACCATCTGCAATTATGTATCATTACCGGAATATCATTGTCAAATATTACAACTAAGAATAAAGTAGTTTGTAAGTATTCATACATGTATAACTGTTGAACTGTATGCACACAAGCGCGTACAGCTCAGTAGGGATACAATGTGTGAACAACTAATGACTCTAGACCAGGTTTGTTATAAGGGAATGGCCGTATCTAAGTTGTTAGAACTTGTGGCCAGACCCTTTTGCCAACTGTTGATTATTCATTTGTTGAAAAATATGCACATGTATGAAGTTATTCTAACAGATGGTAGTACTTCATCTTGTACAAATGTTATTTTAGAAAAATGGAAATCTGATTTTAGTTGTCTGTTCAACAACACTGAAACTTCAAATAGTACATCGTTTGATGTTTTGAATACTGATGACACGTCTTTAGCTTTTAATTCGCCTATTACTTTGATAGAGGTTAAAGAAGCGATTGATGCCGCAAAGTCCGGAAAAGCATGTGGTTTAGATGGAATACCCTCCGAATCACTTAAAAATGACACAAGCGTTCTGTTTTTACACGCTCTTTTTAATGTTTGTTTTAATAATGGTAAAATTCCTTCACAATGGGGTAAATGTATAATTAACCCAATACCCAAATCTTCTAAGTTAGATCCCAGAAATCCTCTATCATACAGAGGCATTTCTTTGGCTTCGTCTATGTATAAGATTTATTGTTTTATTTTGAATAAACGAGTCAGTTGTTGGGCTGAAGATAATGATATAATTGTTGACGAACAAAACGGTTTTCGTAAAAAGAGAAGCACGATTGATCATTTATCCACGCTTACAAGTATAATTGATACTCGAAAAAAGTTAAAATTATCAACTTTTTGCGCTTTTATTGATTTTAAAAAGGCTTATGATAACATCAATCGAGGTTTATTGTGGAAAAAGTTATTTAACTATGGCGTTAAAGGCAAAATGCTTACTGCTGTACAATCTTTATATGCCTCGGTGTCGTCTTGTATCAGAGTTAACTCCCTTTATACAGATTGGTTCGAGATCAAGAGCGGGTTACGTCAAGGCTGTGGGTTATCTCCCCTGCTATTCAACCTTTTTATCAATGATTTGGCGTTAATTTTAAAATCCCTTGATATTGGAGTGTCATGTGGTGGCACTACAGTATCTATTCTTTTGTATGCAGACGACATTGTTCTCTTGTCAGAAAATGAGGAAGACTTACAAAGTCTCTTAACTACATTACATGATTGGTGTGGTTCGAATTTTATGAAAATAAACCTTGATAAAAGTCAAGTAGTTCACTTTCGTCCTGTATCAGTTCCTAGAACTAATATTCCCTTTTTTATTGGTGAAAATCGAATCGAAACTGTTGATAGATATATATATCTCGGCCTTGTTTTAAACGAGCACTTAAATTTAGAAGTGACCGCCAAAGCAGTCGCTCAAAGCGCAAGTCGTGCACTTTACTCATTGCTCATTCTAAATCAATGGGCAGTATGCCTTATGATGTTTTTACTCGATTGTATGATTCTGTAGTTTGGCCGATCATAGCGTATGGAGCTGCAATTTGGGGGTATAAGTCATTTTCATGTATAAACGCCGTCCAAAATCGTGCTATGCGTTTCTTTCTTGGTGTTGGAAAATATACGCCAAATGCGGCAGTCATTGGGGATATGGGTTGGACTCCTCCATCCGTTAGGCAGTGGAAATCTGTTAGTCTATATTGGTCAAGATTGTCATGTATGCCTAGTACGCGTCTTAATAAACGTCTCGCTCAATGGTGTTATTCTGTTGCTGGCGTGTCTTGCAAAAATTGGTTTTTCCATATTTCAAAGACGTTACGCACATGTAATTTAAATACCTTTTTAGACATAAACGAGCCATTGTCAAAGTATCACCTTACAAATAATATTGAAAACGAATTGAAATTAGTTTTCGTAACAGATTGGAAAGAATCTATACAACGTGAAACTAGTATTTCAGGTAATGGTTCAAATAAATTACGCACTTACAGTTTGTTTAAAGGTGATTTTGGCGTTGAAGATTATTGTAAAGTTATTTTACCTACGAGGCACAGAACTGCATTTTCAAAATTTAGATGTGGTGTTGCACCTTTGAAAATAGAAACTGGTCGGTACGAAAGATTACCCATTATTGAACGTCTATGTCCATTTTGTTTTAGTATTGAAGACGAAGTCCATGTTATCCTTCATTGTCATCTTTATACAGATTTAAGAGAAGCACTTATTGGAAATGCTAGACTGATTGATCCTATTTTTGATAATAGATCAAACGAGGATAAAATTAAAACATTATTTTGTCACCCACGTTTGATTAGAACTTGTGCCAAAACCTGCCATGACGTATTAAAGCGTCGTAATTTGTTCCTTAATAAATAATCGCTAAATTGTTTTAAAACTGTTTATTATGTTAATATTTTAGAATTATGTATTTCTACTTTTAATAATTCTAAGCATGGGTGTGCGAGTGTAAGAGAGAGTGAGTGTTAGTGTGTTTTTGGGAATGAGTGAGGAGAAAGAGAGAGAGAAAGAGATAAAGATGAATATGTGTGTATGTAGAGAACGAACCTGTCTTCTTATGAATGTGCAATAAGATAGTCTCCTATAATTCTTTTTAAGAATGGTCACATATATATTTTATGTTGTAATTTTATCCATTAGTGTATTTGTAAAAATGCATATATGTGAACGAGACTTTAATAAACTATTAAATCTTAAATCTGTATGTACACTTTGATGGCAATAAAATATGTTTAAACTAACTCGGCCTGTCGAACTCGGCCTCAATATAGACTGTATAGCATTGTTATACACTTAAAGACACTTCTAACGCAACACTTACCTTTTTTGTAATAACTTGATATTTAACCAACCATTCTTTATCAAATTTTCAACAAATCTAATTCATTCACAATTGCATAATATCTGTAATTTTCATAAAGAAACATTGAGTAGAAATGATCAAATTTGCAGTGTATATAATATGACTTGAAAACAAAAAGTCGCAAAAAAGCTGTGCGAGCTGATAAAGAAAATTCATGTTATTCAGGCCCGTATGAAGCAATTTCATATTGGGGTGGCTGAAGCCCCTGTGTTTGGATATTGGGGGGCTAAATTGGATTTTCTATACATTTTCGGTGTAAAATACACTGTAAGGAAAATTTGGCATTTTGGGCAAAATTGTGGAGGCTAAGACCCCCCCCCCCAAGCCCCGACTGTTCCTACGGGCCTGTTATTCATGTAACAGCAGTAAAGTTTATGACTTTATGCTAACATGCTGTGTGTCCGTCATGAACCTAAATGACACGAAGACACACCCTTCTCATTGATAAAGCATAATTGATGGTGAATCTTTGCGGGATCATTCTCGCCCCTATTAAGTTCCTGTTGCAATTGTTGAAAATTTCTTGGGGCAAAAGGCCGAAAAGCTAATGTCTGGTAACAAATTCAATGATTTTGTGCAATGTTGACACGTACAAAACATTTAAAAAAATAGGTACGACTGAATTCTAGTATTGCATCGCACATGAAAGTATGTTATCAAATCTTATGAAGCAGTGATATGAGTTTTGAGCATGATTTGGTGATGCTGCTTTGATGCTATTGAATTCTGCAATTGCCTGGGGTTTTTTGACTTTTCATATTTGAGTCTTAGTGAAAACCCTAAATATTTTTTATGTTCGGATCAGTCGATTTTCTTGAAACTTACAGAAAACATGTAAACGTAATTGATTGATATTTGCTGAAAATTTCATTAAATATACTGCATTATTTATTTAGTTATGATGAAAAATGTAGGTGTTGCGTTGGAAGTGTCTTTAAGTGTATATATTGATATTATATTGCTATTATATTGTAATATTTGATATAAAATATCACGATTGGGATTAATTCATTTGTATATCGTCAGAATTATGTGTTATTTAGAATTACTATTATTTAAATTTGTAATTAAAATAATATTTTGAACTTATGTCGTGTTTGTTCTACTATGTTGTTAATTGTAATAAGATTGTAAATGTTTGCAGGCCGAGTTCGACAGGCCGAGTTCGTAATAAGGCCGAGTTCATTGTGTTGCTAAGTTTACGTAGGTTATTTATTATAAACATGGGTCATTATATCGTGACCGGACTAGATCTATAGTGCACGTGTCCTTTATAAACAAATGAGCCAGGATCTAGAATAAAACGTCCCTTACAGCATTTGAGAAAAACATGGTCCCAGATCAGCCTGCGTATACACGCAGTTTGACCAGGAACCATGTTGTTCTCCGATAGCTTCCTCGCGGTATGTATTGGATTGTATATGTGGTTATAATGCGTCACACTCAACAGCTAGGGTCATATGGAGACGGGACCTCGGTTTAAAGTCTCATCCGAAAGACTGGAGAAGCGGGTGATCGAACCAGCGATCTCTGTGTTATAATTCCAGCGTGTTACCACTGCACCACCTCCGCTCCTCTCATGGTATGTAAAAACCATTTGAGAGTAACATGGATGCTGGCTAGACAACATCTATGCACAGTCTGATCTTGAAACCTGGTTGTCTCAAGTACTATAAGGGACATTTTTCCAGACTCTGGCTCAAAAGAAACATGAAAGTAGAGCGGCTTTTGCATCTGTTTGGTTGTGGTTTTGTGGGGTTTTCTTCAAAACCCTTTCCCACGCAAGCCATAGATTTCACATCCTCCTTTGGAAAAGGTTTGGAAAACATTGATAGTAAGTGCGAAAATGTTGATTACCAGCCAATTTCTCATTTTAGTTACATGCAAAGGCAACGTTGCATGCAGATGGCAGAATTTACAGAATTACATAAGAAACGAAGTAAATTTTCACAAGTTCACAAGAAAAAAATCACGGTAAAATACGGGTAAATATACATGTAACGTGATACAATGTTACATTGTGTTTTTGATGGTATCTTAGTTTCGATTGGTTATCAGCTGGTGACCCCATTTACGTTCCACATAACTTTCGGTGTTAGAATTTAAGAAATATCTTCGCTGAATATCGTTGCTATAATTCAACAAAAACTCCGTAACTTTAGCTTAAAACAAGCTGCAGTTACAAGGTTTTTGCTTAAAAGCAGCGATATATAGAATAATACACGAATATGTCAAATAAAAGACAACAAAGCATCATATTTAAAACTGTCCCATTTCCATGATTTCTACACAATTGACGTCTTTTCACGCAAGAAGACTCTAGAAACATTGAGGCCAAAGACGAAAATGCTGATAATCTCATATACTTTTAAAAAATAAAGTAAATGTGAAATGTCACTTTAATCGATAAAACCATGGATGCCTCCAGTCATTGACATTTGGACATTGGCCTAGGCGTTTGACCTATTTTATCAACATCTTATACCTGGCTTGATTCACACAATATTTCCTGCTAACATGGTCGTTTTGTAGTTTTTGTAGAGGACCACTTGATTTGACATTTGTGACAATGATCTTGGAGTTTGACATACAATTTAAAATCTTGTAAGTAGCTAATTAAAACCACACATTGACCCAGTGCTTCCTGTCGATACCTTTCATGTGAGATCATGACCTGGATATATCTTGCGACCTTGACGTTGAAGCTGAATAGATTTTCTACGTTTTAAAAACTCTTTGTAGCTTATATTTTAAGCACAGTTTATTTATTAGAGATATCCAGGGCCTTACTCTTTCACACATGGATACTTTCTGCAATTAAGATCTTGACTTTGAGACCATGTCCTTCGACCTTTTCACTTTTTGTTCGGGGAGCTTTGCTGTCCATGGACACGGTGTATAATCACGTGACTTTCCGATAATCTTCAATATCTTTTTTAATACTTGACCAATTTATATTCGGTTTGAAGCAGAGAAGGTGGGTAAATGCCAGAAATAAGCTGGACGTGTTGGATTTTTGAAAAACCAAAATGATAAAAAAAAGTTATTGAAGATAAACCAAAATTTTGGTTTATCTTCAATAACTTTTTTATCAGTTGATTTTTCAAAAATCAACTACGTCCTTCTAATGTGTGACGTCTGTCCACATTCTCTGCTTCAAACTGAATTCAAATCGGTCCAGTATTTAGGGTAAGGTGGGGCAAAACGCCCCCAAAATTGTTTTTGGTCATTATCTTCAAAACGAATGGCGATATAGATGTATTTTTTGCAGTGTTACAAAGCTTAGAGTCAGCTGAACATTATGACGTGTGATTTTGGCTTTGCGAATTGAAATATGCATTTTATAGGCAAATATAATATTTTTTTCAAAAGGGGCGTTTTGCCCCACACCTGGGGCAAAACGCCTCTCCCGGTGGGGTAAAACGCCCCCGGGGTGTTTTGTCCCATGCTTCAAATTTATTCATTTTAAGTTGACTGAAAATAGCTCTTACGCTTGAAATCAATATCTATCGGGTGTTCTTCGAGGTCAATCTTTAATTTTCCGGTCGAGTACGTGGGATAAGAAAGATTTCGACCATGTAACTTTTGATCCAGTGACTAACACTCTTTTGATGTTATTCGCTTAATAAACAAAAATGATGAACACACATAGAAAGTAGAAGGCATGCAAATGTGTATCAAGGTTAAAAGATTTAAAAGAATACCTATAATATAAATTTACAAGACGTTGGCATTTTTCGGGCGTTGCCGTAATCATTCGGCGACAGATTTTCCCCTTCGTAACGTTTCCGTATAGATCGGAAACCGCCGAATGGTCTACGATCACGTCCGGAAAATTCCGAACCAGGGGGCGTTTTGCCCCATGAGACTGGGGGCGTTTTACACCAAAGTGACCATTTTACCATTTTCAAAATATTCCAAATACACCAAATATTTTACAAAATGTTTCTTTTTCAATAAAAACACAATGTAATGTGCTATAGATATATGTATTACATGTCAGATAAAATGTATCCGTTCCAGATGTAACTCGAAATTAATGGAAGCAGGAAATAATAAAAAATGGCTCGAAAATGATTTTTGCAAAATATTTTCTTATTGACTAATGTTAGAGCTAAAACTATTCTGACAGATAATCTACACATTTTTTACAATCATATTAACGTTATAAGTTTGTTATAAATATTGGCATTTCCTAGAAATCGATGGGGGCGTTTTACCCCGAGGGGCGTTTTGCCCCACCTTACCCCTACAAAGTTATTGAAGATTTTCTGAAAATATTGTATCACGTGATTATCCACCGTGATGGACTCGGTCAGAAACATATGGCCACCGATATTTAAAGGGCGTTAGAGCAAACTGATGTGAAAAGTCAGAAATATTTTAACGCATTCAATTTTGCACTAAATCGTCTAATTCTTTGGCATAAATTTTGTGTTTTACAAATAATCCTTGTAACATTTGTTCGCAAGAGCTTAACAGCAGGTTCGATGTGTTGTCCCTGCCTGAGAGTCTTTATTAACCCTTTCCCAAACGGCAAAATTTTAGGGTGTTCTAATTCGAAAACTACCACAAATGACAAAATGGATGTTATTGAAATTAGGATTTGTGTAAGATATGGCATAGAAAATATTGAGGTAAAAGGAGAAACTGCTGGTTATCAGCAGTTTCTTCTTTTGTCACAATGTTTCCCAAGTCTTTTCTATTAGGGACGTCAAAACCAGGTCTTGTTTGGGAAAGTGAAGTCTGTGCAGGTGATCTGACCAAAAACACAAAAATGGAGAAAATGTTAAACTGAAAGAGTTACACTAACTTTTTTTTATTTTTTACAGAGAATCCTTTTTGATATGGACTGCAAATATCAGGTTGAAACGTCTTTTTATAAGTGTTATCTGAACCGGAACAAAATACACTTACCTTGACATATATGTCTTTTGTTCTTTAGAAATTGAGCATTTAAACAGAGAAACTTGCTTTGAGATAAACACTCTTTCCCAAACAAGAACGGATTTCCATGTACTTCATTTATATAACTAGGAAAAGAATAACGGTACTTAAGGCAAAACGATAACCAGCATTTCCCCCGTTTGTTTCATTATTTTCTGTTCTATATGATACAAATATCCATCTTCATCATCATCTGTTTTGTAGTCTGCATCAGCTTTCACAAAGTAGGTCTAAATTTTGTTTGAAAGGATTTTAAAGCATTCTTTTGTTTCGTCCAATCCGGAACTAAATAATGTCAACTTCCAAATATATTGCTTTTGTTCGTTTGAAACTTGTCACATAAAGAAAAAAACATCTATAGGAGTACAATTGTTGTGGAGTAAAGACCTTCCGAAACATTTGTACAAAATGGCTGATAATCGTATGAGATGGAAAGGCCGATTTGAGTTTGTGTTTGCGTCGTTTGGCTACACGATCGGACTTGGTAACTTATGGCGGTTTCCACAGAGATGTTACTCTAATGGCGGAGGAGTGTTTCTTATCCCGTATTTACTCTGTATAGTACTGTGTACGATTCCAACATTATTTCTGGAGTTTAGCCTGGGACAGCTGAAGTCGGAAGGATGTATTAAGGTAGTCCACCCTTAATGAGATTCACGCGAAATTGGAATTGTTCGGGCGACGTCGTAACGTTAACATTTGTGACATATCCGGACCTATTCGGGCGACATTGTAAACATTCGGCGGTGGAACGTAAACGTTCCACCACCGAATGTTTACGACATCGCCCGAATAATTTCGACGTCGCATGAAATTCTCCCCGCAGTGTGATCGTTTGTTGCTCTTCACATATCATCTCTGCAAGGAGCTACCTCGGCTAGAGTCCATGAATCTACCGAAGGATAACGTCTTAAAGTGTCTCACCAGGTTAATCCACCCTTCTAGCTTTCTTGGCATAAAATAAGATTCCAATATCAAAAGTTCATTACTTGAATAATCAAACCTGATGTGTGAATAGTTTCTGAAGCCATTAGTGAAAAGAATTTAAACTTGTTTTAAAATACAAAATTGATCTGAATTTTTTAATCAGATATTTGGCTGCATTTTTATTTGTGTAGTGTTCGTAACCCTTACAGTGCTGAGCTTATGTTAACACGAAACGGGTTATTTCATTTAGGCTACCATATTGAGAGCTGTAATATTCTAGACTACTGAAGTTTTAATGTAAATGCCACTAAATGGATCCATTGAAAAATCACCATTGTAACAGTTGGTTACGGACACTACATATTCAAGCTAGGGTCTACAAATGTCCCATTTTCTGAGACACAACTCTAAAATATGGGTACATTAGACTACCAAAATCTACCTTAGGAACTGTTTTATCAAATCAAAATAAAGTTGTTTGGAAACAATCAAATATGACTCATCACACGTACCTTGAATTCTAAAATTATTTTGGTAAGACAATATAACGCCCAAAATTGGCTATTTGTTATATTCAATCATTTCTCAATGGTCATAAAAGACTGACTCATGAAAATTTTTGGACATAAAAAACTAGTCTTGCCTCATAATATGAGCTTTTTGTAGATATATTTTAGGCTATATTTTTTCAGAAAATCATATATGACATCAAAAAAACCTTTTTCCCCGAATACCGTGTTTTAGCCGTAAATTACTTTGTACCTGTTTCATTTCTTGTATTATACATTAGAGAAAGAAAATATTATTCTAATTGCACTAGAACTGCTCTCAAATTTAAGTATTGATCTAATTAAGATAGGGCTATTTTCACATTCTTCCTCATTAAAATGGGATTATTTTCATATTCTTCCGCTCACAATGACAGAGGCGAAATGAAAACGCCTCTGTGATCTGTGAGTGGTCGCATGAATCTCATTATGGGTCGGACTACTTTCAGGTCTGGAAGTTTGCCCCTCTGATCCAGGGAATAGGACTTGCGATCTGGTTCAACCTGCTGATGACGGTGATCTACTACAATGTGCTACTGATGTACATCCTGTACTACATGCTGGTCTCCCTCGTCAATATTGGTTCCACGCTCCCCTGGTCCAAGTGCAGGCCCGAGGATGACTGGAGCACAGACAAATGCCGGGCACCAGTATTGCTGGACCGATCTGATCTGCCATCTGAGAAAATCATCGACGCTTTAAAACTGCAAATGAACGCTTCGTGTATCACAGAAACTGAGTTGGTTAATGGTATTTCATCTCGATCTATTTCTGTTGAAGAATTTGAATCCACATTTTCGAGTTGTCGTCTTGATTTCGTGACCCCCGAGGAAGAATACTGGACCAGACTGGTGCTGGGTGTCCACGAGTCTAATGGCTTTGACAACCTGGGTGCCGTCAGTGGCAGGAATGCAGTGATGTTACTCACGATATGGCTCATCGTATACTACTGCTGTGTGCGGGGAATTAGGTCTATTGCCAAGGTATATACCAAGAAGCTAGAGCAAAATTATCGTATATGCATATCATCGCTTTTCAACAAAACAAAACTCGTAACTACGGATTTTAAGATGCTGTAGTTAAGAGGTGTTTGTTGAAAAGCAGCGATATCGATGAATAAGATACAATTATGCAGTTTCAATAGTTTTGTGATACCCCCTCGTCGTAGACATTTCTCTATCTTCGATACCATTTCTTTTTTCAGTTCTTTTCTTTAGTATAATTATGCCGGTTAATAAACTGACACGATTTAATTAAAAAACGCAAAACACGTTTTCATTAACCATTCCTTTCCTATTGCCTTGATCGGTACCATATTTTTGGGGCATGTATGAAAAAATGTATACGCTTCACGCCTCAGTGATTTTGTCATGTTTTCTGTAAACTATCCGGACATCTGAACCTCCCATCACTAAATGCTCGTGTGTCTCGTGCATTCAGACCACGTGTTAAATCACTTAGATTTTTTGTGTACAAATTGCCACTTTGATTTACTTATTGAAAACATACGAGAACAACGAAAGAAAATTGTGTACAAAATGCTGAGGCTTACTTTGCGAAAAAGGAATCGAGGTTTTTGGCTTTTGGTTTGCGGTGTTTCGCAAATGAAGGTAGCTAGACGCTTTAATGTAACCGAATCGACGGTTTCAATGTTTATGAGACGTGTAAACGACACGGGAAGATTTACAGACCACCCACGTCCCGGTCAACTGCGTGTAACAACTGTACGTCGACATAACTGTATACGTTAACGTCACCAACGCAATAGATTTGTGACGGCTCAGTCTACAGCAAATTCTATGGTTGGTAATCTCGGGCGGCCTATACATCGTGACATGGTGATAAATCGCCTGTGAAACACGGGGTTCGCTGTCGTCGTCCTGTTCGATTCCAGGCCCTTGACTCAACGTGCATTTTGGCATAATCTGACGTCCATTCAGGCATTATTCGTGGCTTTAAAGGTCATTTTATGTTCTGTTATGTTAACAATTGTAACATTTGCAATTTTATATGGCTATACATCGGTTTGCAAGATGTAGGAGATACCATTTGTAAAAGTCCTTTATTGCGTTTTTAAATCGTGTCAGTTTATATCGATGTTTATGCTAAGAATTAAGATCTAATCATTTTTTTCACTTTTGAAAACGAAATTTTGTTTCAGACTTTAAGAAAAGAGAATTGAATACGTTTAAGAGACAATGTTTATTATTCGTTTCCGCCTAATTGCTGCTTGGTGGGGCCTCTGCCATTTCAAACCAGAAAATACTAAATGTTAATATTTCTTTCTCCCTAAATATTCAATATGTACAAAAAAGAAAAAAAAAACGGCTGTCATTTTTTGTTAATTTGTAACTAGTTTTAATTTTGTTGTTCAATATGGTGTTAAGCTTCGAAATTTATTCGCCCATCTAACAACAAAAACCTTTAATTTCAGGTCACATATGTTACAGCTACGTTTCCATTTCTCATGTTGTTTATACTACTGTTTCGAGGTGTTTCACTGGAGGGTCACAGTGAAGGAATCCGTTATTACATGAAACCAGACTGGAGTAAACTGTCCGACCTACAGATATGGTCTAGCGGAGCAACACAAGCTATCTATTCCATCGGTGTCGGTTTTGGGAGCCAAATAAGCCTAGCGAGCCACAACTATGTCAATAACAACGTCCTGCGTGACGCCATCTTGATCGGAATCGTCAACTCTTGTGTCAGCTTCTTCGGCGGTTTCGTCGTGTTTACTTTCCTTGGTCACGCTTCAGCAAGATTAGGTCAACCTGTCAATCAGATCTTCGACCATGGTCCCGGTATTCTCTTCATATCATATGTACAAGGGATATCCCAACTTCCGGCTGCCTCGTTCTGGTCCTGCCTATTTTTCATGACGGTTTTCACCTTTGGACTGGATTCCGAGTTTGTGATGGTTTGGACTCTTTATGACAGCATACAGGATTACTACCCGGGCATCTTCAAGAAGAGAGGGAAGTGGATCCTCCTCGGAATATGCGTGTTTCTCTTTCTACTCGGCCTACCGCAAGTCACAAATGGTGGCATCCATGTTGTGATGCTGATGGATCGGTACACCTCGGATTTCACCCTTGTATTCTTTGTCATCATGGAAATGGTCGCGGTCTGTTGGATATATGGCATCAATCGCTTCATCTCGGATTTGGAGGGGATAATTGGTAGACGCAGCAAGAAGTTTTGGATGTTCTGGAAATTCACTTGGATGGCTAGTTGTCCGGCATATGCTACGGTAATATATAAGTGTCTTTACATCGGAGGTATTTTAAGGTTTACGAACTGAGAATGAAATGCAGAGCCAGAGGCGAAATTTGAAAAGTGCCAGTAATTCCTAAACTGTGTTACCTTTCCATTCCAAATATAGACATAAGCATTTTGTATGGTTTAGAATTTTGAATTAATGCATACTTATGAAAATATTTGACAAAAATGTTCACAATTACCGCCCTTGCATATGAATATAGAGTAAAATAATATTTGTAAATTGTTTTCTTCTCGAAGCATAATCTTAAAATCCGGCACGGTGAATCAACTTATGTGAAGTGTATTTACAAGTGTGTGTAATTTGATGCATTTCGTATGGCTAGAAAGTGGTGTTTTCATTCTCAGTTCGTTAACCTTAAGTTGCGCTATGACAAATTATTATTTATTATTGCTAAAACTGTTTGCCGCTGTTAATAAAAGTGTCGATCTACCAATCAAATTACCAATTCATTACGTAAGATTTCGTAGAGACAATTGAATATATCTTAGACGTAGGTTAATAAACTCCAAAATTTATTCATTTAGCGTGGAATATTTTTCTTCAATGGCGCATTTTAAAACCCTACAATAATGTGGTTTTTGACATTAAAAATGTACTTGTGAAAAACATTTGTCTTCATTTCCAACAATGTTTTTTTCACAGAAAGGGCTTATACATAAAAGTACATTTACTTTAAATTGTGGTCTGCAACATTTTTGAACTTGGATTTGTCTAAAATTTTACCAACTAGTAATGGGTGAAGTATCTTTTCAGTTTATCCTGGTAGCGTCTGGTATAGGCTACACGAAGTCCAGTTATGCTGGGGTAGAAGTGACAAAGGGCGGTGAGGCAGTAGGATGGCTCCTGATTATCACTCCTTTCTTGGTTATGCTGCTGTTTGGAGTCTACCAAATACATAAACATGGGGTAACGTGAATTTACTAAATACACAAAACAAGCTAGCGACGACATAATTTTTCCTGTTAACAGCCCGACTTCTGTCTGTTAGTGAATGCCCATAACGGCTCTGAAACACACATTTTATGCATTAATAATGAAAATCATATCTGTTATTCATGATTACGCCAGTGTAGAAGTAACAAAGGGCGGTAAAGCAGTGGGCTGGCTCCTGATTATTACCCCCTTCTTGGTTATGGTGCTGTTTGGAGTCTACCAAATACACAAACATGGTGTAATTAATGATATCCATGTATCTGTTTTTCATAATTCGTCAATAAGAATATTGAAATCACTTTATTCCGAATGGTCACGCATAAGATCTTAGTTTTAGTGAATTTAAACGAAAGTCCACTTTTCTATAGATTTAAAGGCAAAATGAGAAACTGCTGATCATCAGAATTTTCTTCGTTTTCGTACTCGTAAATGTTTCTTGGAATAAAATGTGAAATGGACGTCAAAACCAGGTTTTGGAAAGGGTTGGAATGCAATTTAGAAGAAAATGAGTGTCCAGTTCCATTGCTTTTTTCTGGTGGAGGGTTGCTGTTGTCGATTTGTTTTTGAAAGGTCTAATTTTTGAATTACAGATAAAGAGGGCATTGAAGCGATTGGATGATCAGGAAGTTGAGTATTCGCGTCCGGATCCGCAAGGGGAACATGGGATGAACGAGGAAAATCCCAACAAATCGTATCTTACTGCAGTTTATGATCCAAAGGAGATAAAACCGGGTCCGGCTAACAGAATGGGCGCCATTGATACACAAGACGGTCCAAACGTTACTTACGAAAACGTCGCTCTTGAGGACTTCGGGGGTCCACCGCCATGTGGTCAATGACATACAATTAAGGATGTCTACCTCTAATGAGATTCACGCGACGTTGGAATTATTCGGGTGACATCGTAAATATTCGGCGGTGGACCGTTCCACCGCTGAATGTTTACGACGTCACCCGAACAGGTCCGGATACGCAAGGAATGTTTAACGACGTCGCGCAAATAATTAGGACGTGGTGAGAATTTCATAAGGGTTGACTATCTAAACATGCAACGTTAAACATTAATTACGACATTAACAAACTGTTCTTGATTTGTATATTTTCCTATTTCCATTATTATTCATGTGTTGATTTGTTTTTCCTTATATCATATTTTGTGTGGAATAGAAGTACTGTATTTCATGTAGACTCTAGTAGCCTAGAACCCGTTAAAACGAACACAATGTCATGGAAATTTAGAGTTAGGCCTACTTGAAATCCTCTGTCAAAACCCCTGTGAAAAACCTGTTTTCTCAGAAAAAAAATGTCTTCGTTGTAATTATTTAATATTTTGAGAGACAATTTTACGGATTGTGAACTTTGACATTTGGTTCTATCATATAGTGGCAAGACAATTATTTTCTTCTACAGGGATGCACTCGCAGAGAAAACACCCCAAATGCTTGGATAAACAGTAATCGACAACTATGTCTATTTTGGCGTCTAAACCCGATCCTTGGCAGTTGTGTCTTGCATTCACAAGAGGGGTATAATACCGTATGACTCCCAGAATGTATGTTTAGCGCTAATTCATAGGCGTAGGAAGGTTTTTGATTTTTTTTTTGGGGGGGGGGGTGTTTAAGCGTTGCTATGGGGGGTCCGGGTCAAACCCCTCAGAAAATTTTAAATTCTAAGAAGCCTTTTCCTGCAATCTGGGCACTTTCAGACAACATTTTATATCTGGACCTTTCTAGAAGAAAAATACGGGTGCATTATGGGGGCAGAGGATATGCTGCCCCCTTCTAAATTATTGGGGTCTCCCCCACCCTCTCTTCCTACGCCAGTGTAATAATGATTTAATACGGAACGATTTTATCAAGTAAAAAGGGACGTAGATCTAATTTTGGACAAACAATAGCAGTTCGTAGGTGTAGTTATGAAATATCGTAACTACGGCTTGTCTCATTCTATTTTTAGCCACAAAATCAATTGCTATTGAATTACTTTTTTGCATCTTTATAACTATATCTATCACGGTGTATAATGACGTGACTCAAAATTTCCGATAATCTTCAATATTTTTTTAATACTTGACCAATTTGAATTCGGTTTGAAGCAGAGAAGGTGGGAAAATGCCAGGAATAAGCTGTACATGTTGGATTTTTGAAAAGTCAACTAGATCTAATAAAAAAGTTATTGAAGATAAACCAAAATTTTGGTTTATCTTCAATAACTTTTTTATCGGTTGATTTTTCAAAAATCAACCACGTCCATCTAATGCGTGACGACTGTCCACATTCTCTGCTTCAAACCAAATTCAAATCGGACCCATATTACAAAATAATTGAAGATTTTCTGAAAATATTGTAGGCCTATCACGTGATTATCCACCGTGTCTATGCTACACCGTGTCTTTATTCTACGAGAAGACGTGATTTGGAATGTTGCTCCATTCATTCTATCTGGGTCGAGGTTAAGCATAGAGCAACATCCTTCCTACTTTGCAATGTCTATAGATCACCAAACACACCAGTTGCTTTCTGGGACAACTTTAACACTTCAATTGAAAGAGCCCTCGAGTCAAATAAAAATATTATCATTGTAGGAGACTTAAATCAAGACCTGTTAAACCCGAACGAAAGACATTTAAATAGTTCAATGTCTCTCAATAACCTGACTAACGTGATCACCAGACCGACCCGAGTGACAGCACAGACAGCAACCTTGATTGACCCAATCCTAGTATCAGATACGATTAATGTAATCCAATCAGACACAATTGACATCGATAATGACATCAGTGATTACAAAGCTACTACTGTTATGATTAAATTCAATAGTTCATCATCGACATGCACTAAAAGAAAAATTATGGTATTATGACCGTGCTGACTTTGCAGAACTTAACAGATTGATAGAAGCTGAAAATTGGGACTTCATCGATTTAGAGTCGGTTAATGACTGATGCGACAGATTTACATGTAGGTTACAAGAAATGATGTCCCAATGTATTCCTTCTAAAGAAGTCACTATTAGGCCCAATGACAGACCATGGTACGACTCTGAAATACGACGCCTCAGTAGACAACGAGACAGACAAAAGAAGATTGTGACTAAACATGGACTGAGATCAGACTGGGACAGATACAAGACACTTCGTAATCGCGTTAATAATTTGAAAAAAAAAATGCAAAACAACGATATTTTAGCAGTCTAGATGAATGTCTATCTGATTTTCGATTTCAAAATCCCACAAAATACTGGAGACATATCAAAACATTGATTAACATGAACAAAAAGTCTGAAAAAATACCAATTCTAAAAAGTACTGACAACGATTTGGAGACTTTTCATTTTACGGATGTAGAAAAGGCAGAATGTTTGAATTCCTACTTTTCTTCAATTTCGAATGTTGATGATTCGAATGTACGCCTACCCAATTTCGTTTTAAAAACTAATAGCAGTCTTGACAACATTAATATCTCTGTCGATGAAATTGAAAATTTAATAAGCACTCTCAATATTAACAAAGCTGTAGGTTCAGATCTTTTAAGCCACAGGCTCCTTAAGAATATAAAACAAAGTGTAGCTACACCACTATCAAAACTTTTCAACAAATCTCTTAAAGATAGGGTTTTTCCGACAAAATGGAAAGAATCAATTGTCAATCCTTTGTTCAAAAAAGGTGATAAATCTTGTGCTTCAAACTATCGTCCAATTTCTCTTCTGAGTTGCATCGGTAAGCTTATGGAGAGATGTGTGTACAAACATGTGTATAATTATTTTCACTCTAATAGGTTAATATACAGAAACCAGTCAGGGTTTTTATCTGGTCATTCTACTGTCCATCAATTGCTTGAGATATACCACCAAATTGTTTCGTCTTTAGATTCAAAACAGAACTTGTGTATGGTATTTTGTGATATATCAAAAGCTTTTGATAGAGTCTGGCACAAGGGACTTCTGTTTAAATTAAAACAATTAGGTATACAAGACCCATTACTCGAATGGTTTAGAGACTACTTGACGGGTCGGCAACAGTCAGTCATAGTCAACTCGTCAAGGTCAAGTCTAAGGTCAATAAATGCGGGCGTTCCTCAAGGCTCTGTTCTCGGTCCACTGCTCTTTCTAGTCTACGTGAATGACATTTCCGAAAATCTCATAAGCATCTCCCGATTATTCGCTGACGACACTTCTTTGGCATGTTCTGCGACACATTTAGCCGATATTGAAGGTATTCTAAACCATGATCTACTTATCATATCACAATGGGCTAGACAATGGCTTGTAACTTTTAATCCGTCTAAAACCGTGGCAATGAACTTTTCCAATAGACGCAACATTCAAAACCCAAATCTTTATTTCGATAATGTAAAACTCAACTTTGTTGAAAGCCATAAACATTTAGGACTAACTTTAAGTAATAATGGTAAGTGGCACGAACACACGAAAAACATATTAAATTCTGCTTCTAAACTATTAGGAATGATGAGATGTCTAAAATTTAGACTTAAAAGAGATTCTTTGAATCAAATCTATGTCTCGTTCGTACGCCCAGTTTTAGAATATTCATCTGTAATTTGGGATAATTGTACAATTCACGAAAAGGATATCCTTGAAAAACTCCAAATTGAGGCTGCTAGAATTGTTACAGGACTCACGAGATCGGCATCATTAAATAACATTTACAAAGAAATTGGATGGCTTACTTGAGATAAAAGACGAAAATATCAAAAACTTGTCTTAATTTTTTAAATTCTTAATGGTTTAACTCCCTCTTATCTTCAAGATATTTTTCCAGGAAACGTACATAATAGAACCCAATATAGATTACGGAATGCAGACCAAATCGATTTAATTGCTTGTCGAACCGAACTATTTGCCTCTTCGTTCATTCCATCTGCAGTTACCATGTGGAATGACCTTCCAGCAGACGTTAAATCAATACAATCTCTTTCATTGTTTAAATCGCGCATTTTACAAATGTATACCGTTCCTAGTGTTCCAAAATATTTTCATGTAGGTGAGCGAAAGCTATCAGTTTATCACACTCGGATAAGGAACAAATGCAGCGATTTAAAAAATGATTTGTTTCTTAATCATATATCTCCGAATGCAAATTGCAACTGTGGACACATTATTGAAGACGCCGAACACTTTTTATTTCGATGTCCTTTATATACTAATTCAAGATTACGACTCTTCCATTCACTTCGCAGATTCCATCCCTTAAACGAAAAATTATTACTTTTTGGATCAGAAAATTTAACATTTGACGAAAACTCTTTCATCTTCAGAACAATTCAAAATTATATCAAGGAAACAAACAGATTTGGATAATTTCGTTTTGCAGCCTGATCAACGTCTAGTAAACCTCCATCACCTCCCAGCTGACAAGAAATACATCTATTCTTTTCTAATTTTCTAGAGAGAGATAATACATATTTTACACCATCTATTAATATGTTTCATTGCCGGAATGTCATTGTCATATATAATTTAAGAGAATTTTCGTCCATGTCAACATTCATGTATAGCTGTCAAACTGTACGCACAAGCCCGTACAGTTTGGCAGATATACAATGCGTGTATAATTTAAGACTCTAATCCATGTATGTTAAAAGGGAATGGCCGTACCTAAGTTGTTAGAACTTGTGGCCAGACCCATTTGCCAAATGTTAATTTCCATTGTTGTTAATTTCCTCATGTATGTATTATTTTTCGATGGCAATAAAATATGTTTAAACCAGTCTATGCCATAATTCGTCATTCTTGTACCGTGATTATTTATCTATAAAATACATGAAATAGTTTGCGGTTTTGGATGTTTAATCGTTTCCCAAGCGGCAAAGTATTCGGGTTGTCTAAATGGAAAGCTGCTGCGGATTACAAATTGTCTGATGATAGAGAAAGAGCTTGTGAATAATTTTGCAAAGAAAATTTTGAGGCAAGAGGAGAAATGTTGATTATCTCGGTGTTTTCCCAATCCTTTTCTATCAGGGGCGTCAAAAGCAGGTCTTGTTTGTGAAAGGGTTAAGAAACAATTCTAGATCTAGTAGACCTAGATCTAGATTCTATATACCAAATTGAATGTTCGACAATTTATAAAACTTGATCTACTAGATCTTATGTTAAAGTAGAATATAAGTCTAGTAATCTAGGCACAGGGATTTTGTTACCTGCGAGTCCCGAGTCCCTGACTCACATTTTTCTCTCAGGACTCATTGATAAATATTTATTGAGTCCAAGGATGCTAACATTTTCAATGTGTAATCGACGTTGTCATACAAAGACTTCTAACTTTCAATATTGGACTCATTGTTTTGGGAATCAGTGGGTCCCAGGACTCTTCCGCAGAAAATTGTAACAACATCAGGGCAGGTTTAAAAAAATGTGACCAAAGTGTGACTTTTAAATGTTAAGAATAACAGCTAATTTTACAGAATATCATCCAGATTTCTTAATTTGGGTGGCTAAAAACTATTCTAAATGGTTAAGCAGTGCCCAAATTATATTTTAAATTCATGTTCACTACTTTTTAGCTAAAATTGTGTGCACAATCTTGCAAAATGACAACAAAAAAGCGTTTCACTCCTGACAGCATAGATATTGCACAATATGAGAAATTGTAACCCACGAATCACTAAAAAGTAGAGTGCAGAATCCCCACAAGGTTGATGGCTTCCTAAAAAATTTTGAGTGGTAGATTTCTGGCTTAATAGACAAAAATGAGAACACATTTTGAAAAATAAAAGTGTTTCACTCCTGACATAAAATTCAGAGGGGTATTGTATAAAACAGGCTCCACATCCTAAACCAATGAAGATAAGATAAAAAAGTAATTTTAAAATGATGATGCACATGTTGTTTTATGAATTACAAGTGCTTATTGTAGTATCCTGTCACTGTCTTTTATTTACCATAGCTTAGAAACTTGGTTAAAGTGTTAAGTGTCACACAAAAACGTTTCACTCCTGACATTTTTGACATGTTTTAATGACATATCTGTTTTATTTGTGAAGCGATTTTCTTTAAATTTGGTACCCAGTAAAAAGACACAATAACACATCTTTTTAGCTTTGATTGGGTTGAATATGTTTCTCTGTAAAAGCTGTGGCATGTAAAAAGTGAATGGTCACATTTTTTTAAACTTGCCCATCACTGTCTAGGCCTATAGATCTAGATCTATTAATTCAAGGGCCCGTCAGTGTTTTTGTCTGTTTGTTTGTTTTTTGTTTTGTTCTGTAACTTAGTCTTTTTTTGCTTGCCAAAATAGAATCTAGATCAAGATCTATTTTGATCTATATAGATCTAGATCCAGACTGCCTAAGTCCCATTTCGGGTAGATCTATTAGGCCTACTGGCAGGGGTTGAAAAGATGAAAAAGGGTTTAACCCTTCCCAAAAAAAACCCTGGTTTTGATGCCCCTTGTATGATAGCCTTTGGAAAACATTGAGCCTAAAGAAGAAAATGCTCATAGATCTAGATTCTAGTAGATCTAGATATAGGCCTATAACCAGCATCTTCTCTTTTCGCCCCAACGTCTTCTGTGCCACCTTTAAAAAGATCCATTTTGCCGTCTGTATCTGCAGCAGCTTTAAAATGTGACCACTTTAAGTATTTGGTTATTTAGGCTCTTAAGCCTTTGTGGCTTCGGTATTAGATAGATACTTGTCGTCTGATAAACGTTTTGAAATTGGACTTTTTGTCGTCTGCAAAATGTTAATCTTCGATGGAAGCGAGATAACTCATATAAAAAGTTACCTCCCCTGTGCTCAAACATTGAAATAAAATAAATGTTATATTCTAAAAATGTGAAAACAAATTCTGAATTCCTGGCCGTAGATATAATTTTCTTATATACAGATCTAGTAAAAAAGAAGTAAAGTTTCTCAAAAACCCAATTTAGATGCAGTTTCATCGATTTGAAAGTTTATCGAGCTCGTTAATGGTCTAAGCGGCCTTATTTATGACAACATGGCTGACGTGCAACTTGCACCGCTTCGAGCTCTCGGCGACTTTTTACTGGAATCAGCGCGATTTCAGATCCCAAACATAAAAGATCCTGAGAAATGGGCCAACAGAGTACTGAACAATCTACTGTACTACCAGACAAACTATTTCCTGACTGCTTTGCTTGTTTTTCTGATTATTGGGTAGGTCTGACTTTCTAGTTTCTAAGAATTTTTCTCTGAAACAGAGGCTGAGCTCTACTGAAAAGAGCCTTGGAAGGGTAAAGGGTTTTCAAAATGCAATACTTTCATTTAAATCAAACCCTATGTTGTGAGAACTATTGCAGGGTGTCCAAAAAATTCCAAATGGATTTTTGGGAAGTTTCTAGTTAGCCGGTCCCCAAACTAAATGGTCGCCAGTAAAGTGACATAATAGAGTAATTTTTCATCAATAAAGAAGAAATAAGCGGGAGTGGGGAGGGGGCAGCAGCCCCCATAAAGTGAAAGTCGCCTCGGTGGAAACCCTGCTGACATTGGAATCGTCTAAGGGAGACGATTACTTTTTTGACGCCTTAGATCATCTCCCTTAGATGATTCCAACGAGTACCCATTTGAAACAAATAAAAAAAAAAAAAATAGAATCGTGGTTTCACCCCTTCTTATCTGTTGCTCTGACTGTAAAATACGATATTAACTTTGGCAATTGAGAAAAGACAGGGAAGAAGATCTACTTTTATACTGTGGATTTAGTAAAACATATTAATTTTGAAATGATTGAGAAACATATTCTTACAATTTCTTCAGACGTTGCTTTGAATGTGTTTTTCTTACAGTACATCAATTGGGAAGCAAGTTTTTACAACTTATTTTAATCCCTCTAGATTCTGCTTCCTGGAAATACACCAGTACTCGTGCCGAACGTGTAGGCCGATGAATAGACAAAGAAATTTCTCCACTACCAGGGATCAAACTCAGACCACATACACTAAACTGCCATTTTTGCTCGTGTCATCTGTATACATGTGTATCTGTATGTGTACGTTGCAGCACCCACTTCTGGTTTTAAAGCGACAGGATTTTTGAGCAGTTGCTGAATTAGGGACTGTCAATTCAATTTATGACCATCTTTTTGTTGTATTTTTATCATTTCAGAATCATCCATCCAGTGGCAATGGTGTGTGGTTTTCTGGCGATATCCGTAGCGTTTGGAGGTTTTGTGTATTGTACAAGTTCTCAATGGAAAGCGCGAAGATTCAAGAGGGACCATCCAATTATTAGTGTGATTATAATCCTACTTGTGGGCTATCTACTTGTCTATATGATGGGTGCTGTGATTGTATTCATGTTTGGTATAGCTTTCCCTCTACTTTGTAAGTATTTTGTGACAATTCCCACATAATGAGGCCTTTGGAAGGCTTTTACATGAAGGCTTAGAAAAACTTAGTGGAAATTGAAGAAATTGCTTGTCACAAGTAATTTCTTCATTCCCACAATGTTTTCTACCAAAAATTACCAATTTTTATTCACTAGTAATTGTCGTCTGCAACATCTTTGAATTTGGATCAGTCTAAAACTTTGTCATCTGGTAATGGGTTAAGGTAGACCACCCTAATGAGATTCATGCTATGTCAGAATTTTTCGTGCATTGACGTAAACATTTGTTATGTATCGAACCTTTTCTGTTCCACCACAGAATTTTTTAGAGATCGGCCAAATAATTCCAACGTTGCGCAAATTTCATTAGGGTTGGACTACCATTTAACCCTTTCGTTTGCAGAATTATTTCCCAGAAATGACTTTTTCCCTATTTCCAAGCACTTCGTGTATACACATGCATAGTAAATAGATTTTACTAGCAGAATACCCATAAACCTATATATCATTGGAAAGGTTATTCAATTTCCTTTAACAATATGATGAGTAACTGATAGAAAATTTGCATCTCATCAAAATTTCGACCTCTAGCCCCATGACCCCTGTCAGGCCCCCTGCCACGACCCCCGACCACCCCCACCCCTACGATTTGGGACTGGATTCGGTTTAGGGTTATTGGAATCACTATCGGAGTCACTATTCGAAGTCTTCGAAACATTTCTAATGTTCAAATCACCTTTTTACCACCTAAAAATCAAGGTAATCGCTATCATCATCGTCCTGCACTGACATGGTGATTCGCCGGACCTCTTCTGCAGAATATTGAACCCTCCTGACCATCGTTACAGCTCATACAAACCCAAAAACTGTGTTTTTCTTCACATTTCACAAGAACATAACACTTTCGCGCAATATTTCCGGTGTCATAATAACTTTAATAGTGTAAAAATTACTTTTAAAAGCCCATACCCCCTTAAACAGTATAGGCGTTCCTGAACTGCGCTTGAAAGCGCGCTTGCAAACGAAAGGGTTAAGTGAAAAAATGCTCAAAGCATTGTGCGTTTTGAAAGGTTCACAATTACTATCGCACAATGGGAATATTGTGAAGCATCTCTTCCATAAAATCGTCAATAGTTATGTAAATACTTGACTGATTTGAATTCAATTTGAAGCAGAGAAGGGGTAAATATGTCCAGGATTAGATTGTGTGGTGAATCTTTAAAAAATCAATTGAAAAAAGTTATTGATGACCAACCAAAACTATTTGGGTTGAGATAAATCTAATTGTAAACAAAAGCTTTTGCAATTATGAGTATATAATATAATGTATGAAAACATACAAGTTTTAAAAGATTTATTCTTTAAATTGTTTTAATCCATCATGCATTGATATGTTATGTTATATATTCTTTCAGTAATTATAATCTGTTCATCACAGAGAATGTAGAGTTCATTAAAAGTTTTATAATGCCCCCATATTTGAAAGAGCAGGAGCAAATCGTTTTACCTTTGTCCCTCTGTTTATCTGTCTGTCAGTACCAAAACTTTTAAAACATTTGCCATTCCATTGCGGGGGCATCTGTGTTTCACAAACAAATCTTGTTTTTTTCAGTAATTTTAATCCATGCATCACTGCGAATGCGAAGTATAAAGAACAAAGTTACAAACAAGTTAGAGTATGTTGGACTCAAACGAACACCGATGGGGATCATTTTGGAAGGACTCGGCCAAGAACAAGAGGCGGGATCTTAAACTGTGCAAATTTGTTTTGTGTTGTGGAGCTTTTACGAATATTGAACCCATTTCCAGATAGTTTAATTGTACACTAGTTCAACTTCAAAGATGTTGCAGACGGCAATATCAAGTTTATAAGATTTTAAAAAACTTTGCATTCTTGGATAGAAAACATTGTGGATAATGAAGAAATTACTTGTTACAAGCATTTCTTCATTTTCCCCCATATTTTTCAAAGCCCATGCGGGCGTCAAAAAGGGTCAATGTTAACCTTTCCCATAAGACATGTTTTTAGCTCCACTGGCCTTTCAGGCCAGCGGGCTATTATCATGGCGGTGTGTCCGTCGTGCGTGCGTGCATCCGTCCGTGCGTCCGTCTGTGCGTCCGTAAACTTTTTCTTAAAAAATCTTCTTCTCAAAAACTACTGGATGGATTTCAACCAAACTTCACAGGAATGATCCTTGGGTGATCCTCTCTCAGATTTCTTCAAAGAATATGGATTGAACCAGAATAACCTGAGTTATCTGCCCTTGAATATCAAAAATAGCAGGTTTTGACTTTAGTTTTTTTCTAAAATCTACAAATATTTAACAATCAATACAAAACTTTGACAGAATGATGCTGACTACAAGATCTTTCCTAGGTAAAATTTTCAGCTTGATCTGAATTTTACATCATGAGTTATGTGCCCTTGAAATTGACAGAATTGCCATTTTCGGCTGTATTTTGACTTTGTTTTCACTCTAGCAACTACAAATATGTACTGAAGAAGACAAAACTTTGACAGAATGATGCTGACTATAAAATCTTGCCTTGGTAAAGTTTTCAGCTTGATCTGAATTTTATAGCATGAGTTATGTGCCCTTGAAATTGCCAAAAATTGCCATTTCCGGCTCTATTTTGCTGGTTTTGACTTTATTTTTACTCTAAAATCTACAAATATTGATCAATCAAGACAAAACTTTGACAGAATATATATAAGCATTATATGCTGCTTGGGTGTAATTTTCAGCTTGATTGGAATCTTACATCATGAGTTATGTGCCCTTGAATTTTACAAAATTACCATTTTCGACTTTGTTTTCACTCTAACAAACACAAATGTCAACCAATCAAGATGATACTTGGATAGAATCTTGTTGACAACAAGATCTTGCTTATGTGTAATTTTCAACATGATCACACTGTTACAATCTGAGTTATGTGCCCTTGAAATGGACAAAATTTCAGTTTTCGACCTTTTTTCCACTCTTGAAGCCACGAATATTGACTAATATAGACGAAATTTGAACAGAATGATAGTGACCATAAGATCTTGCATGTGTATAATTTTCGATTTGATTCTAAATATACATACTGAATTATGTGTCCTTGAATTTGGCAAAATCACAGTTTTCAATTTTATTATCGCTCTAACATCCCTAAAATATTAGTCAATCATTTACTTTCTTTTTGCATTGACCACATGATCGCTGCTTTTGACTTTGTTTTTGCTGTAGGAACTACAATCATTCAAAAATCTAGTCAAAACTTGGATTTTATATTAAAAGAAATTCAGGCCTGTGGAGCGACTCAAGACCTTCAGGTCTTTCTAGTTGAAATTCTTGTTAGGAGAAGCTAGGGAAAACATTGAGGTAAAAGAATAAAATGCTGATAACCAGCATTTTCCCCTTTTGCCTCAATATAATCTATGCTATATCACCATGGATATCTTCTAATATCCATTTTGTTGTTCGCAGCAGCTTTGAATATGGAACCGTCCAAATGTTTGCTGTTTGGTAGAGTTTATCCCAATTAAGTACAGGGGTCTTGCTACCAATTTTTATTTGGGGCCAGGGGCCAGTGAAATTGGGAAAAATAGCGATATTTTTACCTAAATTGGGAAAAACTAAAAAAAGTTTGTATTCATACTGTCCTCAGTTTCAGGTGTAAATTAGACTGTAGTGATGTAAAATGCATTTGTACATACTCTTGTTTAAGAATCTACTCTAAAACTGTCTTCAAAATGTTTGTAAATGAAGATGAGGTCTTAACATGGAGCATTCTGGGTCCTCATTGGGAATTTTCACCAGAGAATTGGGAATAAAAGATACTTTTTGCCATTGGGAATGGGGCCCAATAACGGCCCCAAATTTTGGCAAACAAGAGCCCTGAAGTAGGTATTTAATGGAATTTACATTATTTGATTATAATGATTATTTTAAGCTTGCAAGTTTAGGAATTACAATAGTGAATCTACTATGCCTTTACATGTTACCACCTCTCATCTGTTGCTTTGTATGATGAAATTGGTATTTATCTATTGTCATGAAATTTAACGTCCGTGTGATTTCAAAACCTCTTAACTACAGCTTTAATCAAGCTGTAGTTACATGGTTTTGCAATAACACCATCGATAACAGGCCCGTAGGAAGCAATGTCATATTGGGGGGGGGCTAAAGCCCTTGTCCTGAATATTGGGGGGGCTAATTTGGATTTTCCCAAAATTTTCAGTGTAAAATTAAGAAAATTTGGCATTTTTGACCAACATTGGGGGGCTTAGCCCCCCCTAGCCCCCCCCCCCCCCCCCCCCCCACTGTTCCTACGGGCCTGGATAATCAGTCATACTCTTATATAAAAGAAATAAGATAAAGAAGATACCATTTTGGAAGAAATTTCTTCTAACATTTCAATCTTGTTTTTCTGATGCTTTTAGTTCCTTTAATCCTTTCACGTTTTCTCATACTCATATTTATCTAGAATTACTGTTTTGCCAAGCTTTAAATATATTTGACAGATAAGAGGGGTGAATACACTGTCAATTTGTTATTTAAAATAAAAATCCCATGTTGTTGGTACTCGTTTGAATCGTCACAGTTAGACAATTCTAATGATAGGGTATGATGAACAAGAAATGATATATTGCATTTTGCAAAGCTATTACCCCCACATACCTGAAGCTCTGGTGATCATATTTAGTGATAGGTGGTCTATTTTATTATTGGTGCAAATAAACATGTATGTTTGTTCATTTCATGACGTGATAATGCATTTGAGCCAGGATCTGGAAAAATGTCCCTTATAGCATTTGAGACAGCCACATTTCAAGACCAGTCTGTGTCTAAGCGTAGACTAGCAGACACTGATGCTGCTCTTTTATGGTTGCTACAGGTCACAAAGAAGCTATTAGAGAACAACATGGATCCTGATCAGACTGTGAGTATGCACAGGCTGGTCTGGATCCAAGTTGTTCTCAAATGCCATAAAGGACGTTTTTCCAGATCCCGGCTCATTTGCATTTGAATTCATTCTTGTCGATTTTTTTTGTAAAAACACATTTTTTTCTGTGATCACATTTCTTCATCTAAAGCCAACGAGCAAACTCTCATATTTAAGTCATGTCGTATAATGTATAGCTTCAGTGTAAATTTTGAATTCTGTGTTGTACGCTTAACCCTTTCCCAAACAAGACCTGCTTTTGACATCCCTTAAAGAAAAGGCTTGAGAAAACAATAAGACAAAAGAAGAAACTGCTGATAGTCAGCAGTTTCTCCATTTGCCTCAATATTTTCTGTGCTATTTTGTACACAAATCCAATCGTGTTCAACATCCATTTTGTAATCTCCAGCAGATTTTGAATTGTACCATCCTAAAATTTTGCTGTTTGGGAAAGGGTTAATGAAGTTTGATATCTAATGAAAGTTTGTTATTACATGACCTTGTTTTTAAAAAATAGACTATGCAAATCAAGTGAATGCCACTTTATCTGATGGTGAAATTGTATTTGTCAAATTAACATGTTTACAAAGTAAAGATTGTGTGTGGTAATAAGTCATTACAACACAGTGACTCCTTTTGACTCCCCACAAGATAATGGCTTCGGAAAACATCATGGAAAATGAAGAAATTGCTTGCGACAAGTAATTTCTTCATTTCCAACAATGTTTTCTACTTATAAAGATTAAAAAAAAAATGCAAAATTTCATTCACTTGAAATTGTCGTCTGCGTTATCTTTGAATTTTGGCTAGTCTAAAATTTTGCCGTTTGGTTAAGTCAAGCAGTAATGGTGCTTTTAGATTATGTATATTAATCCTTCCCCAAAAGGCTAACTTTTAAGATTACCCAGTTTCAAAGCTGCTGCAGATGACAAAATGGGTATTGATAAAGATAGAATTGGTGAAAAATATAACATGGAAAATTCTGATCCAAAAGGAAAAATGCTGGTTATCAGTATTTCCCCATTTTGCCTCAATGCATTCCCAAGCTTTGTTTTTGAGGTATGTCAAAACCAGGTCTTGTTTTGGAATTTTTTTCATCTCTATTGACACCCAATTTGTTTTTCGCAGTAGTTATCAAATTGTCTACATTTTGCCATTTGGTTAAGGATTAATGTTTTTGGGATAGATATAGATTAGGTTATTTAGGATTTAACAACTGAATATTGTGGGGTGAATTGTTTGAATATGACTAACACTTTACTAAACAGACTTATCTCTAACAGACATTAATGTGGATTGATTTTATCAAGTAAGCAGTGGGATGAACACAATGATCTTCACATATAAACTGGTCTATTTTTAGCACAATATACTCACAATATCTGTCGCTATTGTATAGCCATATCCCAGATGATAACATTTAACCCTTTCCCAAACGACAAAATTTTAGGGTGATCCGTTTCAAAAACTGCCACAAATCGCAAAATGGATGTCATTGAAGATAGGATTTGTGTAAAATATGACACAGAAAATATTGAGACAAAAGGAGAAACTGCTGGTTATCAGCAGTTTCTTCTTTTGTTTCAATGTTTTCCCAAGCAATTAAGGAATTTCTATTAGGGACGTCAAAACCAGGTCTTGTTTGGGAAAGGGTTAATTTTTGGCCTGTTCATATGTCAAAACTGTCCTTTTATAGACAAGAATTAGTTTGACATCCCTGATTAGAAAAACATGGGACATCATTGAAGCAAAAGAAGAAAATGCTGAAAGCCAAAGTTTTCTCTTTTTACCTAAATATTTTTCTGATCAGTATTGTACAAAAATCCTGTCTTTGTTAAAATCAATTATGGGGTGTGCAACAGTTTTCAAACTATACCAGTTTTTTTCCAATCAGGGATGTCAAACCAGTTCTTGTTAAGGAAAGGGCTAACACAACAGTTTTCAAATATTTCAACTTACATATTTTACAAGTAAGGGCAAATTCAATTTAAGGATACATGAATTGTTCCCCTTAGAGCAATGGAAAGAAATATGTATCAATTATATTGATATTTAGACCTCAAAAGTGGGATTGAATTTTCACACCAATACAAAACTTTAACAGATTGTTTTAATTGTCTGTCTTAAATAAATGTCACCCATTTGACTCTTTTTCAAAGGAAACGGGACATTAATGACAAAAGAAATGTCGGGACATTAATGACAAAAGAAATGTCGTATATTTTGATTGGCTTTTTTTTTTTAGATTGAATGATACTGATATTTTTTTTCAACCATAATGCTTTATAAGTTAAATGTGCAATATACATGTAATAACTTTTTATTTGATGCTAATGTTGGCATTTCTTGATATACACACAGAGGTTTTAATGCAAAACAATTGTAAGTGTAGGCCTGCATAGATATAGACACGAGTCTTTTGTGGAGTCTTGGATTGCTTCTGTTTATATAGGAAACAATCACAAAATGTACATCAAATTAATTGTATTATAATGGGATTTTTTCTCCATTTCATGAACAAATTCAGGCAACTTAAATAATTGTTACTTTACTATCTAGGTCTAATAGCTTTTGTAAAATGTATAATTTGGTAATGAAATTATGGCACTTATTTACATATTTTCATTGCTTACCCATGAAAGCAATGCAATTTCGAACTCTAAATTTCTGTTTTTAGCTCACCTGAGCACGAAGTGCTAAGGTGAGGTATTGTGATCTATCAATGTCCGGCGTCCGTCTGTCCGTCTGTCCGTCACGGCGTCAACAATTTCTTTAAACGACATCTCCTAAACTACTGGGTCAAAATCAACCAAACTTGGCAGAAATGTTCCTTGGGTGGTCCTTTATAAAAATTGCTAAAATAATTGAAATCCATGAAAAACTCTGGTTGCCGTGGCATCTGAAAATGGGAAATTTCACAAAAGCTCAAAAATTTCTTTAAACGACATCTCCTCCTAAACTACTGGGTCAAATTCAACCAAACTTGGCAGAAATGTTCCTTGGGTGGTCCTTTATAAAAATTGGTAAAATAATTGAAATCCATGAAAAACTCTGGTTGCCGTGGCATCTGAAAATGGGAAATTTCACAAAAGCTCAAAAATTTCTTTAAACGACATCTCCTCCTAAACTACTGGGTCAAAATCAACCAAACTTGGCAGAAATGTTCCTTGGGTGGTCCTTTATAAAAATTGCTAAAATAATTGAAATCCATGAAAAACTCTGGTTGCCATGGCATCTGAAAATGGGAAATTTCACAAAAGCTCAACAATTTCTTTAAACGACATCTCCTCCTAAACTACTTGGTCAAAATCAACCAAACTTGGCAGAAATGTTCCTTGGGTGGTCCTTTATAAAAATTGCTAAAAGAATTGAAATCCATGAAAAACTCTGGTTGCCGTGGCATCGGAAAATGGGAAATTTCACAAAAGCTCAAAAATTTCTTTAAATGACATCTCCTCCTGAACTTCTGGGTCAAAATCAACCAAACTTGGCAGAAATGTTCCTTTGGTGGTCCCTTATAAGAATTGCTAAAAGAATTGAAATCCATAAAAAACTCTGGTTGTCATGGCATCGGAAAATGGGAAATTTCACAAAAGCTCAACAATTTCTTTAAACGACATCTCTTCCTTAACTTCTTGGTCAAAATCAACCAAACTTGGCAGAAATGTACCTTGGGTAGTCCCTTATTAAAGTTGCTAAAAGAATTGAAATCCATGAAAAACTCTGGTTGCCGTGGCACCAGAAAATGGGAAATTTCACAAAAATTCAACTATTTCTTTAAACGACATCTCCTCCTTAACTTCTGGGTTAAAATGAACCAAACTTGGCAGAAATGTTCCTTGGTTGGTCCCTTATAAATATTGCTAAAAGAATTGAAATCCATGAAAAACTCTGGTTGCCGTGGCATCGGAAAATAGTAAATTTCACAAAAACTTAACTTCTTTAAACAACATCTCCTCCTTAACCTCTGGGTTGAAATCAACCAAACTTGGCAGAAATGTTCCTTGGGTAGTCCCTTATAAGAATTGCTAAAAGAATTGAAATCAATGAAAAACTCTGGTTGCCGTGGCATCGGAAAATGGAAAATTTCACAAAAACTTAACAACTTCTTTAAACGACATCTCCTCCTTAACTTCTGGGTTAAAATCAACCAAATTTGGCAGAAATGTTCCTTGGGTGGCCCCTTATGAAAATTTCTAAAAGAAATCCATGAAAAACTCTGGTTGCTGTGGCATCAGAAAATGGGAAATGTCATAAAACTCATCAATTTTTGTAAACGACATCTCCTCCTAAATTACATGGCCAAATTCTTCTCTGGGACCACAATGCGTAACATATGCAAAGTTATTTGGCATTATTAAAACATTACTCAGGTGAGCGATTTAGGGCCCTCAGGGTCCTCTTGTTTAGCTCCACTGGCCGACAGGCCAGCGGGCTATTGTCATGGCGCTGTGTCCGTCGTGTGTCCGTCCGTCCGTCCGTAAACTTTTCCTTTAAAAATCTTCTTCTCAAAAACTACCTGATGGATTTCAACCAAACTTCACAGGAATGATCGTTGGGTGACCCTCTCTCAGATTCCTTCAAAGAATTCTGATTGAAGTAGAAAGTCTGGAGTTATCTGCCCTTGAATGTCAAAAATGGCCGTTTTGACTTTGTTTTCACTCTAGCAACTACAAATATTGACCAATAAAGACAAAACTTGTACAGAATGTTGGTGACTATAAGATCTTGCCTGGGTGTAATTTTCAGCCTGATCTGAATTTTACATTATGAGTTATGTGCCCTTGAAATTGACAAAATTGCCATTTTCGGCTTTATTTTGACTTTGTTTTCACTTCAGAAACTACAAGTATAAACCAATGAATACAAAACTTGGACAGAATGATGGTGACTATAAGATCTTGCTTTGGTGTAATTTTCAGCTAGATCTGAATCTTACATCATGAGTTACGTGCCCTTGAAATTGACAAAATTGCCATTTTCTGCTTTATTTTGACTTTGTCTTCGCTCTAGCAACTACTAATATTGACCAATCAAGACAAAACTTGTACAGAATGTTAGTGACTATAAGATCTTACCTTGGTATATTTTTCAGCTTGATCTTCGTCTTACATCATAAGTTATATGCCCTTGAAATTGACAAAATTTCCATTTTCGGCTTTATTTTGACTTTGTTTTCGATCTAGCAACTACAAATATTGACCAATTAAGACAAAACTTGTACAGAATGTTGGTGACTATAAGATCTTACCTTGGTATATTTTTCAGCTTGATCTGAACTTTACGTCATGAGTTATGTGCCCTTGAAATTGACAAAATTGCCATTTTCGGCTTTATTTTGACTTTGTTTTCACTCAATCAACTACAAATATTGACTAATCAATACAATATTTGTACAGAATGTTGGTGACTATAAGATCTTACCTTGGTATATTTTTCAGCTTGATCTGAACTTTACGTCATGAGTTATGTGCCCTTGAAATTGACAAAATTGCCATTTTCGTCTCTATTTTGACTTTGTTTTCACTCAATCAACTACAAATATTGACTAATCAATACAATATTTGTACAGAATGTTGGTGACTATAAGATCTTGCCTTGGTATAATATTCAGCTTGATCTGAACTTTACGTCATGAGTTAAGTGCCCTTGAAATTGACAAAATTGCCATTTTCGGCTTTATTTTTACTTTACAACCATTAGTATTAATTAATCAATACAATAACTTTCACAGAATTTTACTGACCATAAGATCTTACTTGCTTGAAATTTTCAGCTTGCTTGTTTGTGCAGCCTGAACCTTTGAAATTGCATTCAACAAGACAAGCAATCAGGCCTGTGGAGCGCTTCCAGACCGCCAGGGCTGTCTAGTTGTATGTGATGTTACAAATCTTGCAGGTTTTCACACCTGCAAGATTTGAATCAACACATGCAAAATTGTACTGAGAATTAAGAATTATTACTTTAGGAAAATTTGTAAACATGTGCCAAAATATCAAGATATTATTAATAATGACTGGACTGTAGTTACTTTATTTTTGATGCTTATTCAGTGCCTTCATTATTTAACCTTTCCCAAACAAGACATTATCCTATAATAATTATGGTTATCCAATTGTGAAGCTGCTGCAGCCAACAAAACAAATTTTGATAAAGAAACTTCAAAGGATTTATGCACGATGAAGCACTGAGAATATTGAGACAAAAGAAGAAATTACTGGTCATCAGCACTTTCTCCTTTTGTCTTAACGTTTTCCCTAGCCTATTCTATTAGACACGTTCAGACCCTATTTTTTTGGAAAAGGCTTAAACTTTGTAAATGGTTTGTTATGAGATGAACTCTAGGACCCAAGGTCAGTAGATTTCTTATTTTTTATTCCTTTTCCAAGCATTTTATTCTAATATCACACTTTATACATTTACAGACAGCTGTGGAAATTATCTGAAGAAAAGAAGAAAAATATTATAACGAGCATTTTCTCCTTTTCTCACATTATTTTCTTAGCCACAAAACAAAAGGATAATTTCTTTATAAAACTCAATTTTTCTTTTGCTATTGCTTTCAGGAAAGACAAGTCTAAAGTTTTGCTGTTTTGGTGTTGTTTGAAAAAGGTTAACTCAAATTTAATATTGTATTTTATTGATATCAGACTGTTTCTTGCCATAATTATTTTTGTTGTTGAGTCTCGAAGAGTTTTATTTCTTTCTTCTCTTTTGTTTTGCATATTTCATACGCAATTTATTTTCATAGAGATTACTTAATTATCAGTCAGATTATTTCAAGTCAGTTATGTGTTGATTCTTAAATATGATTGAAAAGAAGGTTCATAGTTGTAATAAATTGATAACATTATGATTAACATATTAACAGCTTTTGATAAGTTATATGCATGTACAATGTATGTGCCTTGGTCTTGAAAATTGGCATTAATGAACATTAATCCAGATCAACCTGTTGCTTGTTGTATTTGGATCTTGATCCATAGTGCTGTATTGCAGCTGCTACCTGTCATGAAGAAGCCAGAGGAGAACAATATGAATCTTGATCAGACTGCATATTATAGACTGTGTTAGATCTAGGATTTCTTAGAGGGGGGTCGAGCATACAGATAGTGGGTTCGGTTACCTACAATTACACAAATTTGGTTGAATTTACAAATGAAAAGGGAATAAGGTAATAGAGGGGGGGGGTTTGCTTGAACCACAGGCAACCCATTCTAGATCCACCACTGATAGATCTATGCACGGGCCGATCTGAATAAATGTAACTGGGCCAAATACTGGCTCAAATAATGACCCTTTTTCCAGGTCATGGCTCATAAATGTAAATGCAACAACCTTCATTTCAACCAACTCTAGATGTTTATATACAAGTTTGGTTTCTAGTTCAGAATATTAACATGATAGTATAATCATAATTATGAATCTTGAAGTATTTGCATTTAGGAGGGGTATGTGTAGACATATTGCTAGTGTGCATAATTATGTACATGTATGTTTCAAGTTATTAGTGCAAAAATAGTTGAACTAAATATAATTTTAGATGAGGTTTAGAAAAAGAGCCCTTACAGCTTTTGAGACCGTGATCAGCATGTGTGTATGTGATTTCTTATCAGGATCCATGCTGCTCTCTTACAATGGATACAAGCTACGAAGAAGCTGTTAGAGAACAGCATGGATCTTGATCAGAATGCATGTATATGCAGTCTGATCTAGATATATGTTGTTCTCAAATTCCATAAAAAACATCTTTTCAGATACTGGTTTATTTATTAGCTCACCTGAGCACGAAGTGCTCAAGGTGAGCTATTGTGGTCGCTTTTTGTCCGTCTGCGTCTGTCCGTCTGTCCATCTGTCCGTCTGTCCGTCCGTCTGTCCACAATTTGTTGTTACCACTCTAGCACCCACAAATATGGACCAATCTTAATCAAACTTGGTCAAAACATGTATGACCATAAGTTCTCGAATGAGTTCGATTTTGAGTCAGATCGGACCAGGAAGTCCAGAGTTATGTGCCCTTGAACATCAAAAATGACTAGTTTTGACTTTGTTACCACTCTAGCATCTACAAATATTGACCAATCTTAACCAAACTCTGTCAAAACATGTATGAGGATAAGTTCTTGGATTAGTTTGATTTTGGGTCAGATCGGATCAGGAAGTCCGGAGTTATGCGCCCTTGAATATCAAAAATCGCTAGTTTTTGACTTTGTTACCACTCTAGCATTTACAAATATTGACCAATCTTAACCAAACTTTGTCAAAACATGTATGACGATAAGTTCTTGGATGAGTTTGATTTTGGGTCAGATGGGATCAGGAAGTCTGGAGTTATGCGCCCTTGAATATCAAAAATCGCTAGTTTTTGACTTTGTTACCACTCTAGCATCTACAAATATTGACCAATCTTGACCAAACTTGGTCAAAACATGTATGACAATAAGCTCTTGGACGAGTTTGATTTTGGATCAGATCAGATCAGGAAGTCCGGAGTTATGCGCCCTTGAATATCAAAAATCGCTAGTTTTTGACTTTGTTACCACTCTAGCATCTACAAATATTGACCAATCTTGACCAAACTTGGCTAGAATGTTGGTAACCATACAATAATGAATGAGTTTGATTTTCAGTGTCATTGAAGTAGGTAATCTGGAGTTATGTGCCCTTGAATTTGACAAATTTGCCATTTTTGACTTTGTTTACACTTTAGCATCTACATTTATTGACCAATAAAGACAAAACTTGGCAACAATGATGGTAACCATAAGATGCTGAATGAGTTAAATTTTCAGCATGATCGGACCAAAAAACCAGAGTTATTAGCCCTTGAATTTCACAAAATTGCTTTTTTCCACTTTATTTTCACTCTAAAAAAACCACAAATATTGACCAATCAAGACACATTTGGTCACAATTTAGGTGACCATGAGATCTTGTATGTTTTCATTTTTCATATTGATCAGACTAGAAAAAACAGAGTTTTGTGCCCTTGATGGTGACAAAATTACCGATTTCGTTGTTAATTTCACTCAAACAGTAATTAATAAATATTGACCAATCAAAAAACAACTTGGACATAAGGTTGATGAGAATATCTTTATCAGAACAGAGTTATGTGCCCTGGATTATGACAAAATAGATGTTTTTTATCGACTTGGTTTTCACTTTAACAGCCACAAATATTGATTATTAAAGATTAAGAATGCTGTTTTCAGCTGGATCATAATCTTGCATCTTAAATTTCGTGTTCTTGTCTTAGAGATACCTAGGTCATGTAAAAGGTGGGTCTTGTTCTGCATGGAGAAAGTTTCAAACTTCTATCAGGTGAGCGATCCAGGGCCATCTTGGCCCTCTTGTACAATAGTTTTGCACCGATCTCTTGATATTATGCAATAGTATAGCTCACGATAAATGACCTGGCAGAACATCTCTAGCTATTAGCTAGAGATGCTCTGCCAGATCATTTATAGTGGGCTATACCAGTTTTGAATTTACCCCTAATTTTGTCTTATCTTTATTGGAGACATGTTTTTAATTAAAATGGCTCCTTACCTTAAACCTGGTTATCGTTCTTGTAATTCTTTCATTCCTTTTTAGTGAGCCGTGGTTGAGCCCGAATAGCTCTGTTGGTAACATCAGTCTGTCAATCCAGGGGTAGTCTGTCAATCCAGGGTTCGTGAGTTCGAACCACGACTAGGCCAATACCCATTCAGTCATTTGTCTCAGCTTTGGGTGTCAAACATTTACACGAGAGAGCAGCTGGAGGCTCGGTTTGGATAGTGTGGTAGTATTGGTGAGAGAAATTCCGGGAATCCACGGTTAAGTGCTCCAGCCGTTTGGTATGACCATAGCTGTTGAAAGAGGCGTGAAACCCCAACCAATCAATACTTTTGTGTCCTGGACTCGACTGCATAATTATACCCCCGCAAAACGAATGTTTTAGGGGGTATACTGGAATCAACCTGTCTGTCTGTATGTCTGTCTGTATGTATGTATGTATGTATGTCTGTCCGTGGACATAATACTTCTCCAGAGCATATCTTCTAAACCATATGTGCTAGCAACTTAAAACTTTCTACACTTATAGATCTCATTGTTGGCAAGTGTCCTGTGTAGGGATTGTTACTCAGCCAGGCCCACTTTTACAGTTATTGCCCTTTGTTGTTTGTAACCTTGCATTGTTGTCTGGACCATATCTTCTAAGCCATAAGTGCTAGCAACTTCAAACTTGGTACACTTATATATCTCATTGTAGGGAAGTGTCATGTACAATAACTGTTACTCAGCCACGCCCACTTTTTGAGTTATTGCCCTTTGTTGTTTGTACCCTTACATTTTGTTTGGACCATATCTTCTAAACCACAAGTGCTAGCAACTTCACACTTGATACACTAATACATCTCACTGTGTGGAAGTGTAATGTACAATACCTGCTACTCAATCACGCCCACTTTTTGAGTTATTGCCCTTTGTTGTTTGTACCCTTACATTTTGTTTGGAGCATATCTCCTAAACCACAAGTGCTAGCAACTTCACACTTGATACACTTATACATCTCACTGTGGGGAAGTGTCTTGTACAAGAACCATTACTCAGGCATGCATACCATTTGAGTGATTGTCCTTTGTTGTTAGCTCCACTGGCCGAAGGCCAGCAGGGCTTATGTCATGACCCTGTGTCCGTCGTGCGTCCATGTGTGCGTGCGTGCGTCCGTGCGTGCGTGCGTAAACAATTTTCAAACATCTTCTTCTCCAAAACTACTGGACCAATTTCAACCAAACTTCACATGAATCATCCTTGCATGAATCTCTATTAAATTCCTTCAAAAGAATAAAATCTGTGCAGAACTTGAATTTTAATTAATTTAATTGAATTAAATTTTTGAAAAATCTTTAAAAATTCTTCTTCTCCAAAACTACTGGACCAATTTCAACCAAACTTCACAGGAATTTTCCTTGCATAAATCTCTACTAAATTCCTTCAAAAGAATAAAATCCGCACAGAACTTGAATTTTAATTAATTTAATTGAATTAAATTTTCGAAAAATCTTTAAAAATTTTTCTTCTCCAAAACTACTGGACCAATTTCAACCAAACTTCACAGAAATCCTCCTTGTATGAATCTCTTCTTAATTCCTTTAAAAAGATAAATTCTGTGTATAACTTTAATTTTAATTAATTTAATTGAATTAAATTTTCGAAAAATCTTTAAAAATTCTTCTTCTCCAATACCACTGGACCAATTTTAACAAAACTTCACAGAAATCTTCCTTGCATGAATCTCTACCAAATTCCTTCAAAAGAATAAAATCCGCGCAGAACTTATATTTTAATTAATTTAATTAATTTAAATTTTCGAAAAATCTTTAAAAATTCTTCTTCTCCAAAACTACTGGACCAATTTCAACCAAACTTCACAGAAATCTTCCTTGTATGAATCTCTTCTTAATTCCTTCAAAAAGATAAATTCTGTGTGTAACTTAAATTTTAATTAATTTAATTGAATTAAATTTTCGAAAAATCTTTAAAAATTCTTTTCCTCCAAAACTTTTGGACCAATTTCAACCAAACTTTACAGAAATGTTCCTTGCGTGAATCTCTTCTTAATTCTTTCAAAAAAATAAATTCTGTGTAGAACTTAAATTTTGATTAATTAAATTAAATTAATTTTTCGAAAAATCTTCTTTTCCAAAACTACTGGACCAATTTTAACCAAACTTCACATGAATCTTACTTGTATGAATCTCCTCTAAATTCCTTAAGGTTCATGTAAATCCGGTATCAACATAAAATTTAAAGTTGATTATTGCATTTATTCTTAACATGTATATGCCATAGTATATATCAAATTAAAGCTCTAAATGAGAAGAAGATGTTAAGCAACTTAATTCTGGTTTACCTTGTACAGCATAATCAAAATATTGCGAAAAAGGACAACTTCTTGGAGAACCGAGAACATAGTTATCCTTGAATGAAGTTGGCTAGTTTTTCACACAAACATACACCAAGGTCTGAACTAGGTAGTACTACTACTTACACAAAGTTTCTTTATTCAGAAAATCTGCCTTTACGAAAAAAAGTGTGACATTTCTTTATTTTTCATATGTAATTCAAGGTGGAACTATTTTTTTAGCAACATGAGGTATGGTTAGATAATGGGGTCATTTTTTCAAGCTGTCAAAGGCGGTTTTATCATAAATGATCATTTATTTTAAGTCTATCGATTAAATTCAAGTAAAAATTGTTGCCAAAGCCACAACATATGTCACTTGACACCTTAGGCCTTATTTTAAATTTCAATTTACATGCTATCGAGTTTTATCCCATGAATTCAAAAGTATAACCCATTATAAAAGTTCTTTGTTATCAAAATTATATCAACAGTTAGTATAATATTCCCTCTCTTTATTAAGCAGTATTGCTCAGTAATTGCATTGAAATTATACAGAAAAAATTGTGATACATAACTGGATAATAAAATTTTGTAATGACCAACTTTGTACACCATACTATTCCTAATTCAAGTTGAAATCTTATTTCATTTAATAATTAATTTAAAATGAAAATATGGGAAGAGAAGACATTTAAATTGTGTTAAGTTTGCGTGGAAGTTGTATATTTACGAAATAATTAGTTTTTGAACCAATTTTCAAAATGTCAACAAACACGAGTTCCGGTTTCTTATCATTCATAATAACAATTGACGCGATCCTTAATCTTTGAAAATCGAAGAAGGATCGTTTATTCATTGTCTTTAAACTTATAGATGCTCTTGATTCTGATCAATTGCCAGCGAATAAATACCTTTTTAAACCCCAAACTGTAAAATGTTTTCATTTTATTTACACGTCCGGCGGAATACACACGGCATATAGCTGCATATGAGTGAGGCGCGTTAGTAATTAGTTCGTATTTTTCAGATGTCAAGTATCAAATTCCACGATCGGTTTTATCCAGAATTTTGTACAATTTATCATCAATGCAATCTTTTATCAATGTTGTGCGATGTTTTCTCAAATGTTGTTTTCTTTTAAAGATACGAATTTGCGGATTAATTTTATCGTCTAGCTCTCCAAGGTGGAAACCGAAAGTTGAATTAGGTAAACTAATTTTATATCAGAAAAAGTTGTTTACTGTCCATGGATCGTTGCTTTGTGCCATTGTAACACGCACTACAGATATCAGGTATGACAGCTGCAATGCAATAGCTTGTGTAAACCTTATAAGTACTTGTGAATTACATTGTGCAAATTTTGAAAACAATTTTTACAAATGGCCGACCAAAAAATCTTGGCATGCCATGTGTTTTCGTGAATATCTCGGTTACCGCTTTCACTATTCTATGTCCGATGGTAGTAGTACCTGAATTAGAATTTGCACATTATATTGACATATTTGAATGGAGAAAATTTGTTATGGGGAAAAAGTTGCTTGTTTTGGGAGAAATCCCAATTTTTCGACTTTTTCATTGGATTTTTCTTCTCTGTTTTGCTCTGTCTGGCAAATGACCTATGCCTATAGCATGTAATTGTCATAATGTACAAGAACATGTAAGTAATTTTCATTGAAACAATTGTTTGAAGTGTTGGCAGGAGTGAGTCCGAGTGACACGATTTCACCCGTTTTGGACTTTTCTAAACCCTTAAAAATGTAATTTCCGTGTAGAACTTGAATTTTAATAAATTTAATTGAATTGAATTTTCGAAAAATTGTTAAGCAATCTTCTTCTCCAAAACTACAGGACCAATTTCAACCAAACTTCACAGGAATCTTCCTTGCATGAATCTCTTCCAAATTCCTCCACGATCGCATAAGAAGCTTAGCGGCTGTGGGCTAGGCTTATTTTTCGCTATATGAATAATAGTGTAATTTTAAGAAAATTTTAAAAACATTTCTGCTCCTTAATCACTTATTGGATTTCATTCTGGTGAGGCATGAATCTTCTTTGGATAGCCCTCTATTGTATTCCTTGAAGAAGTTCGTAGTCTAAATGTCTAAAAGCCAGTGGAGCGATACAGGGCCATCTTGGCCCTCTTGTTTTTACCCTTGGATTTGTGTCCGGAACATATCTTTCATTAGTGCTAGCAACTTCGAAATAAGTACACTTATAGATCTCATTGTCAGGAAGTGTCATGTAAAAGACATGTAACTCTGTCAAGGCAACTTTAAGAATTATTGCCCTTTGTTGTTTGTACCCTTGCATTTTTGTCTAGACCTTATCTTCTAAACCATAAGTGCTAGCAACTTTAAGCTTGATACACTTATTGCCCTTTTTGTAATCAAAGTTTGTGCGGGGGTATCAAGTCACTTCCTGTGACAGTTCTAGTTTCTTTATCAATGTTTTCCAAAGCCCTTATCGTGCGAGGCGTCAAATGCGTTATTATGAGGGGATGGATTAAACAAGTCTTGAACATTGTCGTTTGTAAATGGGTTTAACCCTTTCCCAAACAAGACCTGGTTTTGACGTCCTTAATAGAAAAGGCTTGGGAAAACATTGAGACAAAAGATGAAACTGCTGATAACCAGCAGTTTCTCCTTTTGTCTCAATGTTTTCTTTCCTATATCACACCGAATTCCAATCTTTATTAACACCCATTTTGTAGTCTGCAACAGCTTTTGAATTGGGCCACCCTAAACTTTCGTCGTTAGGTAAAGCAGAAAACAAGTATAGAATACTGTCGATTGGGAAGGGGTTTTTAAAGTCTCACTGCGACAAATGTTATTTAGATGCGCTAAGCAATCGACTGTAAATTAATGTCTCCGATATGTTAATTCACGCTTGACTAAGAAGAATTATATAACTATACCCCTGGGCTTATAGGCCCGGATAATTGTCGCATGATTATAGACTTTCAGACTTCCTTGAACGTTATATAGCCTAAATCGGTGTATGTCAACGGAAAATTTTACCAGATGGCAACATTCTAAATTCAACATTTTCATGTGGGAAAGGAATGATTTATAAAACGTTTTCGTCAGCAAAGAAATATATCGATTTACAGATACTCGTAGAATTGATGAGTTGGCCTTTGACTAATCCGAGTTCTCTCTGATGAAATTTGCTCTTTGATATGTTGATACAGATACTCGTAGAATTGATTAGATGGCCTTTGACTAATCCGAGTTCTCTCTGGTGAAATTTGCTCTTTGATAGGTTGATGTCGCTCATTTAATGAGCGACATCAACATATCATAGAGCGAATTTCATCAGAGAAAACTCGGACTAGCCCTTCACATTATCAGTTTTCCCAAACAGAAAATATTTAGACTCTTCCAATTTGAAAGCTGCTTTAGACGGCAAAATGCATGTTGATAAAGACAGACTATGTGAACAATATAACTCAGAAAATATTGAGACAAAAAAGAGAAATAATGGCGAATAATCGGCGATTTTTTCTTTTGTCCAAATGATTTAATTCCCAAGTCTCTCCTTTTAGTGACGTCAATTGTTTCGCAAACAATACTTGGTTTTGACATTACATAGGCCGGTCTTAAAATGTGTTGTTTGAAGAAGGTTTATTGATTGGGGTCTACTGCCCTTTCCAGCTGTCATGCTCATATCGTGGCCACTGGAGGACCTAACCATGAATTCCTATCGTTTCTCATACCAGTGCTATCACAACATCCTAACTGAGCCTCCAGCTGCTCCCCCACATCTATAGGACAACGACATAAAATCATATGTTTGAAGAAGGGTTTACAAGTATGTTTCACAATTTCTTCTCATCGGTAATATATCTAAAGTTTTAATTGACAGATAACCAGTCTGATAAATGGATGTACCGAGAACGGTCTTTAATTATTCGGGAATTTCCGTCCAACTCTGACAAATAATATACGGGCCCGAAGCAACATTCTAGAAAGCGTGTAATTGGGTGGAAAGAGATTGTCTTATCTTTTTTTCCAAATAAATTCTGGCACTGGAGTCCCCAAAAAATTGAGAATAAAATATTGGGAGAAAAGATGAAAATGCTGGTAACCAGCATTTTCTCCTTTTCTCTCAATATTTCCTATGTTATAACGTACTGATTATGCAATTTCCGTACAACATTTTTTTTTAATTTTTTGTAACCTTTAATGGTTTTAAAGGGCGACGGTAACAGATGGTCTCATTGCAAAAAATGAAATTTTTTGAAAAAATATGCAAAACTTTTGTGTTGACCACCTCGGGATGGTTAATAATATGCGATTCAGACAGAGAATGAGCCGAAATTACAAGACAGATAGCTGAATTTAGGGAAAATCCAAACCTAAATTCAACCCCGTCTCAGATGGGGTTAGAATTATTTTTAAATTGTTGCGCATGCGCATACAGCGCGGACCATGATTCAAACGAGATTCATACTTGAATTTTGGTAGCTATAGAGGGACGGATCCAGGATTTTTTCCAGGGGGATCGAAGCCCAAATGAAGACTAAAAATGTGTCAAATAGTTAACGTTATAAATCACGGCCACCAATCCCTCTCATTCATTGCAAAATGCTATGAGCGAAATCTCAGAAGAGGGACTTCCGGCTATGAAGAAACGGGACCCATTTCGTGAATGTAAACACACGTTGTTACTTTAAATCGGTGATTTTGCCAGTTTTTGGCTGATTTTCAAAAATCGGGGAATGCTATTCGATGGTGAGTATATTTAAACTTCTTTTGGAGTATGTCTCCTCGGCATGGTCTCACCGTGTTTGCTTCAAACTGCTTTGTCATGCGATCACAGTGCTGTGTTTTGAAGACATGTCAAAATTGATCGAAAAATTATGGCTTAAATACTACTATAATTCCCTTCTATACAGGTCCCATAAGCTTCGAATGCTTTATCTTATATATATATCCATTAAAATCCAATGACTGATTTTCTGATAGAGAGAAAAAGCTAAAAAAGTAATACGCTATGAAGAAGAGAGATCAGCTATGAATAAAAGGGACTAGATATGAAGAAGATATAATACGCTATGAATAAGAGCTCGGATATTCAAAGCGTCGGGTTTTGACTTAATTTTGCCTTTTCGCTGTAATTTTCGCTCGGAAAGTGATACGAATTTATTGTTAATACTATTTCACATTTGGGATTGTAAGATCAATCTAATTTCCAAATTAGCCTACTTCAAGACTTTTCAGTATACAATGTGGTTATATTTGGAATGATGATATAATTATGTAAATAATATAGGCCTGCACATGCGGACGCCAAATTTGTCATTGTAAACTATTTAGGCAAACCTTGGCAAACCGTATAAGAACCCTAACATTTTAATAATTTTAAGCCTACGCAAGATACATTGCATGCATTTTGAATGAAAACAGGTCCTATTTACATGTTTTAGCGGCCAGTCGAGCCTTTGTCATTGCGTTGTGTCCGTCATGCGTCCGTCGGTTATTTTTTTCTTGTATGCACTCTAGAGACCACATTTTTGTCCGATCAATCTGTAAGTTGGTCAGAATTAGATTATTTCCTCTAAGACCCCCCCCCCCACACACACACGACAGCCTCCGGCAGTCGTCCTTAGAGGCAAAAGTCGAATTTTTTAAACGGGGAACGGTTGACCGTAAATCCAATAAAATAACCATCTTACCGGCTATTAACGAATTCATTCAATTTTATCATTTTTGTTCCACTTAAAACTTCGCTTTATTACTGTATATTGAATGCACGTGCGCTTTATCGCTGTATATTAATTGAATGCACGTGCGACGTCATTGTTTTCTCCGCATGTTTTGAGAGCCTCGTTTTGATAATGTCGATTTGATACTTTTTTCAGAGTAACAATTCTCATGTATGTTCAAAAAATGCATTTCCACGTGATGATAAGTCAGGCCCGTAGTAACAAGTGGGAGCGTGGAGGGGCTAAGACCCACATCCCCAAAAAGGTCTGCTTAAAATGCTGAATTGTCATTATTTTGCACTGAAAATCTTTGGGGAAATCCAATTCAGTTCCTCCAAAATTCCGACAATAGCCAGAACAGGGGCTTTAGCCCCCCCCCCCCCCCTCCCTCCATTAAAAATGTTTCCAGTCCTGCGCGCCTGTAAGTTACCGGTCGGCATTAAATACATATTTAAGCTGCATAATAATAAATATCGTTCCAACGTCTAGAATTTGATTTTTCAATGGAAATTTGTAAAAAATATTGGAATTTCTGTCTTCAATTCTTCCTAAACGCATAACCATTCAGTTTATGTGAGTGCCAAGAAAGAATCATGAAGCCCGCGCTTCTTCATAGCTTGCTCCCTCTTATTCATAGCTACTCTCGCTTCTTCATAGCTTACTGCTCTTCTTCATTGCATATTTGTTTTTCTCATAAATAAACAAAGGTTTTCAAAATCGTACGTGCGAAATACTAAAAGAGACCATAAAATAGTAAACTGAACATGTCTCATTCGAAAAATGCATATGATAGCGCCGTAGGAGTCGTTTATGTGTCGTTTATGTGTCGTTTGGTTTGTAAACATAAGTGTGTGCACTCACTTCGAAAGTAATTGCAAGTTTACTCTGTAAGCTAGAACAAAGGGCTTTGGCAATATAACACATCATTCATTACCCCATCGAATAGCATTCCGCGATTTTTGAGATTCAACCCATAACTAGCAAAATAACCGATTTAAAGTAACAACGTGTGTTTACTTACTCAAAATGGGTCCCGTTTCTTCATAGCCGGAAGTCCCTCTTCTGAGATTTCGCTCATAGCATTTTGCAATGAATGAGATGGATTGGTGGCCGTGTAGATACTAACGTTATATAGTAAAAATATTTTTCGGCCAATGGGGGGGGGGGGGGGGGGTGGGGTGGCTGGATCCCGCCATTGCTATCTGTAGACGAAGCAGATGATCGGGTATGTCCTGAGCGTTGAATTCTTTGTTGAAAAAGAATTGGGATTACTGTTATACATTGATAAACTGACCGTATTTATATAAAATCTCGAAACTTGAGACATTCCACAACGGGAAATGCTTCCGGGTCGTAGTTCCGTCTAAATGGATTCTCTCCTTTTGTTGCATTGATTATATGTTTGCAGAATAGACAGATACATAGAATATGGGTCTGTATACTGGCAGACCATCAGACCATGTACTTTCATGAATCTCTCAGGAACTAGTTTCTTGTTAGTCTGGCTTACCTGCCCCTAATACTGCGTTATTGGGTCAGGCACACAGTAATCATGGCGCCGTCCACTGGACTGATATTTTAACAAAGGTAAAGAACAAAGTTCTTTAATTTTGTGAGCAGGGAAGGGTCATTAGAAGAGTAGATAGGTTTCGGTATATTTTTAATACTAGCAATAAAAGATTTACATGACCACAACGCTAACCCGAAATAAAACGGTTTTAAAAGATGTACATAAAAACTATATGAAGGCAATTTGGATGCTTATCTAACAGAAGTCCGGTTAGCTCAGTGGTTAGAGCGTCTGACTCTGACTCCAAAGGTCCAGGGATCGAATCCCACGTTGGGCAAACGTATGTCGTCTTCTTTTTGTTTTAATACATTTTTCATACCAAATGGTTCTAGAGATTGCAAAGACGTAATAAAAACACAATTAGATTTTGTTTTAATTGCATCTTAGTGATTTCTAGAATAGTTTGGTTTGAGAAAATGTATTAAAACAAAAAGAAGATGACAAACATTTGCCCAACGTGGGATTCGATCCCTGGACCTCTGGAGTCAAAGTCAGACGCTCTAACCACTGAGCTAACCGGACTTCTGTTAGATAAGCATCCAAATTGCCTTCATATAGTTTTTATGTACATCTTTTAAAACCGTTTTATTTCGGGTTAGCGTTGTGGTCATGTAAATCTTTTATTGCTAGTATTAAAAATATACCGAAACCTATCTACTCTTCTAATGACCCTTCCCTGCTCACAAAATTAAAGAACTTTGTTCTTTACCTTTGTTAAAATATCAGTCCAGTGGACGGCGCCATGATTACTGTGTGCCTGACGTACTAAAACACATAGTACGACAGGGAACCAGACTAGTTTCTTGTGCGGTCGTAACCTTTCGTGTGTCTAATGCAGATCCTGAAAGAGACGGCAAAGTTCAAGGGTGGTTATGTTCACAGAAGGGTGATTGAAGATTTTGGTGCTATTTATATCACTTTCTTGTGTAACGTTTTGACTTTCCGAGCGGTATATATCACGGTGGGGATTGTGCATGATGGGATGGATAACGAATTTGGAGTATACGGACAAAATTTGCCTCGCTTCAGGTAAGAAATTGTGCAATAATTTTCTTATTTCTGCTCCAATTTTCAAGCGGTTTGTTGCATGTACCCCGTATTAGTGAGCTCTTTCCTCGGATATATGACTTGTTTGTAGAATCTTTGTACTTTGTCCAAAAATTGATCCCAACCGACCAGAAAAACGACAAAAAATTCAGGCCCTTTTTCTAGTCGGTTGGGATCAGTTTTTGAGAAAAGTACAGTAAAGTTCCAGATAGTTAATACATCTGAGAAAAGGGCTCAGTAAGACGGAGTACATGCAACAAACCGCATGAAAATTGACGCAGAAATAAGAAAGTTATTGCACAAATTCTTACCTGAAGCGTGGTTGATTTGGCCGTAGTCGTTACCATTTCGCTTCCTGGTCGGTTGGGACAATATTTCGGAAAAAGTATCATGAGTTATCTAATATGTCATACATCCGATGAAAGAGCTCGATAAGGTGGGGTACATGCAGCAAACCGCTTGAAAATTGATACAGAAATAACAGAGTTATTGCAAAATGTCTTACCTGAAGCGAGGCGAGTTGGCATCAAATTTTGTGCAAAAAAATAGACTGAGTTACCGTCATGTTTTGATAAACCGTCGATGTTGTTATAACATCTCGTATAATAGATTCGCTATTAAACGAGAATTATTTCAGTTGTGTTGATAAAGCAATTCAACTGTAAAAATTCTCGTTTAATAGTGAATCTATTATATTGTCGGACAACATTAAACTGATACTGATTAATTTTCGTGCGCAAAGTCCGTTAGTTGAGTGTCTTAACAAAACATTGCCGAAGTGGGGTCATTACATATGCAGATGTACCGGGTTAATCTTGCTAAACAATTACTACGGTTTGATTCAAGCCGTAGTTACGAGATTTTATAACAACACCAACGAAATACTATTTATTTGTCCGAAATTACGTCACGGTTTACTTGATAAAATCGTTCCCTATTGTCGGTAGTCGTTATCCATCCCATCATGCACAATCCCCACCGTGTATATATAAACTTGATTAACTATATAGTTACGTTGGTTTTACAAATATCAATTTTACGTGGGACTATCTGTCTAGTTATTGGACATATGATAAACTATGTGCTGAGACTACTTTGTCTCTTAATATTAGAATCATTGACAATTAATTCGTTGGGCAAAAGAATCAAGTATCAATCACTAAAAATCATATATGGCTTCAACCTGAGCCTATCTATTTGTATGGGTTCAACTATGCTTCAGGAACTTCAAACACAGGTGAGCTGAAACCCTGTTGGTTCAGCAACTATAACAGGCTCAACACTAGCCTGTATCTCTGGCTTCCCAGGAACTACCAATTGAGATTCAGAGCCCAGCTATCGCAATGATCGCTGTGACCAGAGAATCCCAAATGCGTGTTCAGCACTAAGAGTTTCAACTCGAGGATAAAAGCTATCGCAATGATCGCTACTTATCCCCAGGTCTAGCTCCGTGCCACGAAGCCTATTTTAATTATTTATTTATTTACCTGTTTTATTTTCTTCTTTTAATCTTCTCGCTCTGAAGCCGTTCGCAGAATTGAATTGACCGTTCGTGTTTAGGTTATATATCCTCGGTTGCCGGTTGCCCATATGACCGAGTAGTAGATTGGGCGTGCCCAGGAAGGAACTCCCTTCTTTTGACCTGTTTCCAGCTTTGAATGGTGGAGGAAGACCCCAAGTGAGCACCTGGGTAGAACCACCGACGTTCCGCAAGCCAGCTGGATAGCTTCCTCACATGAAAGTTCATACGTCCCTGGCGGGATTCGAACCCACAGAGGTGAGGGGCAAGTGATCCTGAGTCAGCGACTCTAACCACTCGGCCACGGACGCCTCTCGCGTCTCTCTTTTATACTAATGGACCAGTCTATTTCGTGCGGCGAAAAGGGTGAGCAGGTTGAAACCAAATATATGATTACGAAACTTATTGACTTATTCTCGTATCTCTAAAACTGAGCTTTATTCACAAAACGAGTAATTCCTAAAGCTACTTGCTTCTTAACATTAATTGGGAAATGTGATTAATTATTTCTATGGTGATGGACCTATCTACCCCTGAACTAAAAATAGTGCCGTCCACTGTTGCATTGTGGTTAAAAGTGTCGAACTGGCCTTGACACCGGAAGAAAATGGCTGCGCCCATGAAAATTGATTACCGGGTTAAAATGAAAGCGATTATTGTGATTTTCGGACAATTTCATCAACAACTTGAGCTTATTTATGATTTACTTCAGTCAAACATGGATAGCGGAGGCTGACCATACTTTCTAGTGACAGGTAAAATGCCGTAAATCGTCATTATTACAGTTGGTTTACATTGTTCTCCTGTATTTACGTCACACTTGGTAGTAAATAAAGACCAAGGAATGATCTATTAGACAGACTATGTAAAATGTGCCACAGAGACTTCTTAGAGAGGCTAGATGATGCCAAATGGACCTATTGTACCATATATTTAGTAGGCCCGTTTCGTTGTGGAGTCACACCAACTACAACTTCATTAAGCTGTAGCCTAGTTGCAAGGTTTTCGAATAACGCTGACGAAATGTTATTGTTTGTCCGATATTACGCCACGGTTTGCTTGACAAAACCGAACTCTATTCTAATCATCCGAAGGATCATATTACCGGTATGTTATGTAAATAGAGACCAGTCTATCCATTCTTCTGTTCGTCCATCTTCGCTAGTCAATGTTGGACCCACCTACGTTTGTATTCACAGAAACGACGTTACGTCGTAGATGTCACCCTTGGCTTGCGAAGATGCTGTCCGTCCGTCTGTTAGCAATTTCTTGTTTCTGCAAATGCTACAGTAAAAAAGAGTAACAAGCCTTGCCACAAAGAATAGTTCGCCATAGCTTATAATAGATGTTCATGCCACAAATGCTGATGGCTAGATTATATACAATTTGTAACTATATTTATAAATCGTCGCTTTTCCAAAAGACCTCGTAACTGCAGTTTAAAACAAGCTGCAGTTACGAGGTCTTTGTTGAAAAGCATCGAAATATAACATTGATTTTCGATAGACAAATTGATACTTGGACACAGACTGTTATCTAACACACGAGCTCCGTGTCATGGTAAGGGAACCTTACTGAAGGTTCATAAATTGAAAACTTTAAAGTCAAAAATATTTTTTATTTGTCGACTAACATGGACTGTGCCTACTATCAATCTAACCAGGACAAAAGCTGTTCTTTCACACTTGCAACTGTTCATGAAGGAACTTTCAGAGGAAAACATTATTCTTGATCAGATTGTGTGTATCTACAACCCCCATCCACCCCACCCCCTTTAGAAATTCACAATAACTCCTTTCATGTTTGAATGATCTCCCTTGAATTGAAAAAAATCCCAACGGGCGTAAATGCGCTTCAGAGCGAAGCTTTTTCTTTCAGTGCTTTTCATGCAATGACTGTTTTCCACATCTGGTGGCATTAATTTTGTCCTCTGCATCCCATCTGAATTCGAACTACATGTACCATCAATTCCCGTTGTTTGAGCCCCATTTTGTCGCGTTGCGTCCCATATTTCAATAAAGCATCCATTAAGACAGTGTAACACAATCCCAAGAGATAAAACAATGATCAAGATATTAACACACCATTAAACAAAACACTTTAATAATATAGAACTACTAGTTCAAATAGGAACAATCGTCACAGAAAAAGAGGTAAAGTTGACTCTCGTTATGTCAAAGTCTGAGAGACATCAAAATATCTTGAGAAATTCGATTATAGGAAACTCTTCTTTAAGGTAGTCAGTCCCTTATAAGATTCACGCGGCATCGGAATCTTGTAATTGTATGCGACAAAGTTAACATTCGTTACGTATCCGAGCTATTCGGGCGACGTAGTAAACATGTTTAAGACGTCGCCCGAAAACATTCCACCACCGCATGTTTACGACGACGTCACCCGAATAATTCCAATGTCGTGGGAATCGAATCTCATTAGTGGTGGACTAGCTTTATTGCGACAAAATACATAGCCATTTTTTAAATTAACAAAACTTTATGTCTGGGGAGCGAAAAACGGCATAACCCTAGTATAACTACCGTCTTCCATTTACAAATGATGAGCCCCCTTTTCAGTGACATGTCTTTTATTTAAACGACATGAAGAAGAATCTAGGTTTCAAAAGAAAATAACAATTTTCTTGGAAAATAACAATAACAATTTTCTTGGAAAAGCCCTCTGTATGAAGAGCATATCAAATGCCATAGGACAAATTAAAACGAACGTTTAAAGATATTAAAACTCTTGATTTTCATTTGATGTAGTATTAAATTTCCAATATTCTCCAGGAAAATGAAATGCTTGTTGAAATTTTTTGCCTTTTAAAATCAGATTTTGCTTTCAACGAAATGATTATTTCCAGACCTCAGTATTATCATTTTGCCCGGAATTATAATTGCGTAGATTTGTTCAATCCTTTTAAGGGGCGGATTTAGAGCAGTGGTAACACACTGGACTTTAATTAGACATGAAATGACAGAGTTATGCTCCCGACAAAGAAGTGGACGCCATCCGCTTGGACGCTACGGCTGATCTCATAATTACGTCCCGTCTTCGACGGCGTATAAAAAAGTCTCGGATCGAACCTAGCATATGGCCTTTGATTCGAAATTAAGACGTAACTGAAAGCAAAAACAGCTTGGAAAAACATTTAGGTGAAAAAGCTAATAACCTTCATTTTCTCGTTTTGCTTAAATATAGCCTACTAGGACAAAAAAGATACGCAATCCCAATTTTTCATAATATTTTCGACAAAATATGTTTTTAATGGCTGTTGAGCATATTTTTGATATACCTGCATGCATACGCATAAATACAGTGCCATTTTCTTCAGATGTTGTACATTCATCACGTGATACATGGTAAATTGTTAAAAACTGATTATCCCATGCCGTGTTTTCTAGATGGCTACTATCAAAACAAATTTTCACTAAACACAAGCTAGAACATAGACAAAGAAGACGCCAAAGCGTACAAACACTCTTCACTACGCTACGCATAGCAAGGCTAGGCCAAAACCAGCGCCTAACTGCAGTACAGATGTTGTTGGTGGAAAAGGTTCAAAATGTTGTCGTAAGACATTGATGGGGCAAAAAATCGACACATTTTTTACTGTAAACGTTGTTGGCTTTCAATTGGATCACAACCGATTGAGCACGAGGCAGACGTGCAAGAGATATGACGTCAAGGCAGGACCGAATAATCACGTTAACCCCACCTACGGGATAGGTTGAAGACTGCAACGGAGACCGCTAATAACTCGTATGGACTTCACAACATTCAAATATCGGACAAAATTGAACGAAACAGATTGTTTTTTCGACCTCCGTCCAATTTTTTTGTCGTATTGTGTTGACGCTCGGTTTAAACTGGGTGTTTTCTTACTAATGAAATTGACTACCAACAAGATTTTGTGAACTTTACAAGGTGAAATGTTATTGCTTTAAATTTATTAAGTTTTGTTTTAATCTGATTTGATGTCTTTGCGTAAGAAGGAATTGAAAATGAAGTTGCGTTTCTTTTTTGTTTCAGTATATATTCTGTGATAGCCTATACAAACCCCATTTTATCAACGCGCATATTGTTTTGTGCAGCATCACTCAAATGCATTTAAACTGTTTGCAATTTTGGAATGGATTAAAACGTCTTTTTATGGAATCACAAAATGGGTAAAGATTGAGAATGTACAAACTTCACAGCAAGTCAGAAAACAAAGTCTCGCAGCGAACCTAGCATATGGCCTTTGAGCCGAAAATTGACGTTTGATGGAATTAAGTTATCGATTTGGCGAGGAATTTCTGTCCAAAAACCTGGTAGATAGACATGTAATTACGTATCGGGCGTTAATTAAAGTTTCATTACACCGCGCCGTGCCTTTTTTCTCTCTTTTTCTCTCTTTTCCAGACTATGATATTCTTAATCTAATCCAAATTCAAAACGACAGCAGACATGCTGTCTGAAAACGAAATTGTGTGGGTGATATGTTAGAAAACATTAAGAATTAAGGAAGAAAATGCTGGTCACCAGCATTTTCGTCATTTTTTTCAATGTTTTCTAAAGAGTTATCGATGATGACCGTTAAACCAGGAGTTGATTGGAAAAAGGGTTATTTCAGGTTTAATTATACGAGGTGCCATTTTTCTCTCTCGGTTACACGATATTCACTTGCTTGTACATTATGTTCGGTCGTTAATTTCCAATTACATGTGGATGTTTTAAGACTAGGTTTTTTTTTATATCCACCTACATGTATATACGTCGGAAGCAATCTTGAAACTGAACAGTTTTAAAACTGGACAAATGTTACGGAACTCATTTTGAGAAGCTTTGAAAATGCTTAATATAGCATTTATATTGTAATTTTGATGTAGAACGGCGTACTCTCAATGCAGAACAATACACGTACTAGCGACACTAAAAGAACACAAAACATTCCTTGTAAACCTTTTATTTGGTAAGACAGCCTATCAAAGTTATGTCTAGAAAGATTCCAAGTCCGTTCGCATATCTCGGAACACATTCATGAATAGGTTTACCCGTATGTGCCACCTTTGAAACCACGAAAAACTATGTAAAGCTGTATACCAGCATTTTCCCCTTTTGTCATATTGCCTTTTCTATTAGAGACGACAAACCCCAATTTTGTTTGGAATACGGTTCATGGGTACTTTCTTTAAAAGTCCCCATTTTCACGTGGTGCCTCGCAAATTTCAGAGAAGACGTATCCGCCTCTCTCTCTTGGCGGATATACCGTAAAGATAATTTCCGTAATAAGACTAAAAGGCGCCCGAGAAGACGAATTTTGCCGGAAACTTGTCCCTAATTATCCCTTTACCGAACGACGGGATTTTGGAAGGAGACTTTACGGGACAGATTCCATTGTTTCCAAATTGGACTTTAGTTACATACGACAAACGTGATTTTACTTCATGCATGGAATCTGTGCATCATATCTTGAAAGGTATTGAGACCAAAGTTTGAAAAATGCTAAGATATCAGCATATTTTTCTTTTGTTTCAATGCTTTCCAAAGCCTTGACGATAAATAACGTCAAAACAAAGCATCATTCTGGATAGGGTTAATCCAACATTTTGCACAAGAAGACAAAAATGCTCGTGTAACTGATATGAGAATCGTCACAACAAATTGTACCTTTTCAGAAATGGCTATTACCAGACCAAACTTACTAAAAAATCAGTATACAATGATATAATGAAAATCAAATGCCATGTTAAGGTATTTAGAGATTAGTTGACATAGCGCAACAGAATTACCCGGGATATCTGCATATGCAATGACCCAATATGTTCCATTTGTTCGGCAATATGTTCTTAAGACGCTCAACTAACGGACTTGGCAGACGAAGGAGAAGTCGTCACGGGTTAATTTTTGTGGACTATATACCAAACACATCATGCATCATATCACACGAATGGACCGCTACCGAGATCCAAGAGTTATCCTGATATTGCCCTTGATTTAATGGGATTTATCTCCCTTGAAAACAACTGGGTAGTTCCGGTCTATTTTTGTAGATACACTAAAGAGTAAAATTCATCACTTCGCACGCAAAATGCGATTATTTTCTTTACAAACGCATATTTAGCAGAATCGTCGTATACCATCGGATTGTTCAGTTACTACTGATTAAACCAGAATAAGTTTCGGCTTTGATTTCATCCAATTGATATGTTTAATCCAGGTTAAACATCGGCTTGTTGAAAGCCATAAAAAAAACTCTGCCCAGCTCGCCGCAAATTTCCATAATTTCCGAATATAATGGTCGAGCAAGTTTTTATTTAGTTTTGCATGTTGTAGAAACAATGTATTTTCAATATTTTATTTTATTTGGATTATTTTCACTTTATTGATGAGTCTGCATGGGTGTCATTGAAAACGTGAAAAGTGTTGTAATATTTAACATTAATTTTGTAATTTGTTGATCCAAGTCACTCTTTACAAGCGGTCAATATGAGAAAAAAGTCTCCTTACTGTGAAATGAATTAATCATATTCCAAATAACTACACATCTAAAACGCCTTTTAATTATTAAATATGAATTAATACAAAATATTTTCGTACATTTTGAGAAAAAGGAATGCATAGTTTTCTATCAAAAAGCTTTTAAATTTCCGCCTCTCCTATGGCATAGTTACTGACCTTCTAGTATGACAAACTTAAGTTTTATTGTTTGGAAAAGGATTAACAATTAATTGTCTACCGACAAAAGGTAATGGAATGTCAATTACCACGGATCTTGTGTATATCACACCAATCAGTTAGCCAAATTCCTTTAATTGATCTCCGCAGATAAATCGCAAGTTACTGTATATTAAAGAGACTTATCATAATAGACAAAAGATTGACAGACCCGAATGATAAATTTATAGGCATGACAAAATTCCAACTTGCACCCTTAATTACATAATTTTACGACTTATTAAACACATTTGCTTAAGTATGTTAAACTGAGTTTGCCAACCCGTGCCAGACAAACAAAAAGAAAAATAAAACCCTGTTGACAGTTTAACCCTTTCCCAAACGACCGCCCTTTAGACTGCTAAAAGAATGTTAAAATAAGATTGCAAATCCGTGCTAAACAAAATTAAAAAAAAAATAAAATAAAAAATAAATAAATAAAAAAACGTTGAAAGTTTAACCCTTTCCCAAACGACAGCCTTTTAGGCTACTCAGAAATGAAGGCTGATTCGGGTGACGAAATAAGGCAAAAAATGTGTAAATTGTAGCAAAACTATCAAAGGAGGGATAGAAATTGCACATTGTCAACAAGTTTTCCCTTTCTCTCGAAATTTTCCGAACAAAATTCAAGGTCGTCAAAACCAAGTCTTGTTTGGGAAAGTTTGGATTATTAGGCCTATCATCAGCAGTGAATGATATTGGATAATGATTTTGGATTTATAACTATATAGCAGCTGATAAAGCAGGGTAATTAATTCTAAAATTATTATTTCAAATCTTAAACATACATAAAGGGTACGCATTTCAATTATCTTTAGGAGATGATACAATGAGTACCTACAGCATAGGGTTTGAAGAACAACTCAAGACATTTTGCATGTTGAAAAAGCGATACCCGTTCTTATCTGAAGCCCTTACCGGAAGCGGAACAACCCAATAATTCAAGGAGGATAATTATCAAGGGAGATCACTCCAGAACCCGGTACACGGCCATTCTTCGGAAGTTTTAGAATCAGTTTCCGACACTGTTGCGGATTTCTACGTCGAGGTTGCTAGAGGAATTTTCGCGAAGTGTGTAGGCCTAAGTAAAGAAGCAGATGCGACATTGATCTCGTCTCTAATGTAAGTTGAATACATCAGTACCACTTCTTTTCGTTGAATTCCTTGGAAAACGCTTTTGTCATGTATCATCCTCGGAAAGGCGTGGTTATGACATAATAAAGTACAGAAACTATTTAGGCTTCAATATTCTATTTTAGTATTTTAATGCGCTTCAAATAGTATAGTCATATCGCAGCGGTTTGGGCATCTTAGCATGGTTTCATATTGTTTCTCATATCAGCACTACCACAGCATCCTAACCGACCCTCCAGCTAATCGCCGACATCGATTAAAGATATCAAACCATTTGCTTGGGAAATAAATAGAATGTATTTTCAATGGTTATTTAGGCGAAATTGTGTATATTTTATACCGTGTTGGTCTACAAATAAAAACATTAAAATCATTAAACTAGTTTATTCTCTTATATCGAGACGGGTTAAAAACTCTATGGGGATCCTATAAAACGAAAATCAATATGCAATGATGACCTGATAAATAAAACATCAAACCTGTCTCAAGAGACAAACGTATAAACTGATGCCTTTTTAAGGAAATTGGTTTTTCTCCTTGAGACGTGAAACTTCTTCATTTAATGGCTGAAATCTTAAACCTGAGACGAGCTGGCGGATATACACAGAGATAAAAGGAAAAGGGGATGGGCATAAAATTGGTACATTTACCCTTTCACAAACAACAGCAGCAATAGCAACATTAACTATAACAACAACAACTAGAAGTGTACAAGTTGAGAGCTGCTTGGGAAGTCTGAATGGACGCAAACAATCTGAGAATTGTTGTGCATCATGGCGTCAGAAATACTAAGAACAATGTAAAATGCTGATTCTCCTGTCCAAATGTTTATAAAGTTGTGTGATACGATATTTCACACATATGGAGACACTACACACCGGGAAATGCTTCCGGGTCGCAGTATACAAACATAGTTCCTTCAACAATGGAACCCATCCTTTTGTTGCATTGATTCTGCGCCCGTAGAGTAGACAGATACAAGAAATGTGGTTCTGCATACCGACAGACCATCGGTGCAATGTGTTTTAATGAATCTCTCATGAACTAGTTTCTTGCGCGGTTGTGAGATTTCATTTGGGTGTGTCACATGCAGCTCCCGAAAGAGATGGCAAACTGCAAGGGTGGTTGTGTTCAAGGAAGCGTGATTGAAGCTGATGGTGCTATTGATACGACTTTATTAGTAGTAAATGAAAGACCAATGAATGATCGATTAGGCAGACTAAGTAAAATGTATAGACACCAAGTCTTCTTAGAGAAGCTAGATGCTGCAAAATCGGCCCGTTTTACTATATATTTAGTAAGCCCGTTTCGTTGACGAGTCACACCCTATATTATTTACACGTTTTTTATGCCTGACAAACCAGCATAGGACCCTTTAAAGTTCCTTTATACTCCTTTAGATCGAACATCCTGAACTTGAAAATCGCGGAATTGTTAGAATATTCAAGTTTTAAATTACGTGACGAAATGTTGCACGATTACTAACGGAAACTTCTGCAATTGGAAATTCTATCATGTGTTAGATTTAAATGATTGTTGTGATGTTCAAGTTGTCGCATATTCAACAACATATGATAAACATTTAGTTAAACATTTTCCCAAACGGCACTCATTTGGACTGTCTCGAATTGTAAGCCGCCACAGACAACATTTGTTTGTACTGCTTTAAAGGATAGAATATGGCGATATTTGATTTTTGTCGTATTCATGTGAAACTCGGGTTTGTCAAGCAGCGGATTTTTCTATATGCATTGACGTCATCGGTCACTTCAACATCACGAGAATCAACTGGATATACGTGAAAGTTATCATCATGCAGGGTTCAAATTCCATTTTCACACTAGGATCAAATTGTATTGTTCTATAAATGTTCGATAATGATACATAGACCAATATCAGTGGCCGACTTCTCTTTAAACAAGGCAAGGGAAATTGATATTTCATTTTCGTATCGAGGTGCACAGACCAAAATTGTCAGTGAAACAAAACTTTGAAGCAGGAGTGTTCAACGTATTGATTAACAGAACACAGAAACTCGAATAACTGCGGAAACTCGTATTACCGTAGAAACTCGAATAATTGTAGAAATTCGAATCACTGCAAAAACTCGAATTACTGCATAGTGTCGGAATGACAATCTGGTTTCATTTTGAGCGGTAAGATCAAGTCGACATCGAAAATTGCAGAACATGAAAAAGTGTCGTCATTGAAATATAGCACACAAAAGGGAGAAATTGCTCATTTCGCTATATTTTAGGCACGTATTTTATATCCTACCTCTGGAAAGTAAAATGAAAATAGGATAAAGTTTCGTTTTTCTTGCAATCTTTTGAAAATTGGATTTGTGGAACATTTGATATATCGATGTAATTTGACGTGAATTGATACTGTGACACAACAAGTGTCAACTTTATATACATGCAGTTTGCAACCATGGTTCGCATTCCATTTTCATACTGAAATCATCGTATTGTTCTGCAAATATTCGATAATGGTACATAAACCAATATCAGTGGCCGACTTCTCTTTAATTCCCGGCTTTAGACAAGGCAAGGGAAATTGATATTTTATTTTCGTATCGAGGCGCAAACTCGAATAATTGAAGAAATTCGAACCACTGCACAATCTCGAATTACTGCATCGTGTCGAATGGCAAAATTGGTTTCATTTTGAGCGGCACGATCAAGTCGATTTCAATAATTAAAGAACGTGAAAAAGTGTCGTCGTTGAAATATTGAAATATAACACACAAAGGAAAGAACTTGCTCATTTCGAGCAATTTATCTCCTTTGTTCGCTATATAAGTTTCATATACCTTGCAATCTTTTGAAAATTGAATTTGTCCAACATTTGCATATATCGATGTTCTTTGATGTGATTTGATACTTCGACACAAAAAGTGTCAAGTTTATATACAAACATTTTACAACCATGGTTCAAATTCCATTTTCACGCCGTAATCATTGTATTGTTCTGCAAATATTCGATAATGGTACATAAACCAATATCAGTGGCTAACTCCTCTTTAATTCCTGGCTTTAGACAAGGCAAAGAAAATTGATATTTCATTTTCGTATCGAGGTGCACAGACCGAGTTTGTCAGTGAAACAAAACTTTGAAGCAGGAACATACAGCGTATTGATTAACAGAACGTAGAAACTCGAATTATCACCAGAGTCATCGCAGAAATTCGAGTTACTGCATAGTGTCGAAGTGCCAATTTGTTCCCATTCTTATCAAGTCGATACCAAAAAATGAGTAAAACGAAAAATTCACTTCATTGAAATATTGAAACATAGCGTAAAAAGCAGAGAAATTGCTCATTTCGAGCAATTTCTCTTCTTTTTTCGCTAAATTTCAAAAATGCATATTATACTTGCTCGAAAGGGCAAACATGATAATGTTACATTTTTTTGCAATCTTTTGAAAATTGGATTTGTCGAACAGCAGATATATCGATGTACTTTGACGTTATCTGACATTCGACTTAAACGATTTTAAACTGGATATACATAAATGTTGCCATCAGGGTTCAAATTCCTTTTTCACACTATAATCATCGTATTGTTCTGCAAATATTCGATAATGGTACATAAACCAATATCAGTGGCTAACTTCTCTTTAATTCCTGGCTTTAGACAAGGCAAGGGAAATTGATATTTCATTTTCGTATCGAGGTGCACAGACCGAGTTTGTCAGTGAAACAAAACTTTGAAGCAGGAACATACAGCGTATTGATTAACAGAACGCAGAAACATTAACTTTAACGTGGGCACTTGACTCGGGGTTTTATTCACTAACTGTCGTCGATTAGAACTGTTATTACTTTCAATTCTTTTGTCTTACGGAATCTATACGTGACATTAACAGTGTTTTGTGTTATTTCTGGGGAGAAATTGGTGTATTGAAATTTATTGGAAATTGGCCTGTTCATGTTAGTGTGCTTTTATCACTGTGATGGTAATATTCGTTCTTTTATAGGTTGAATTGTGATGTTTAATTGGAACTTGTATACTGGCATTTTGAAGTACATGTATTGTGTATAGAAGGAAACATGTGAGCGTATATAAGTTCTCTTTGATTAATTAAAAATTCCAAAGTAAAAAATAGAGAAATTTAAGAAACAAAATATTGAAAAAAGTACTAGTTTATCTACCTTGTCTTAATCTTGTTTTAATCTTTGAAATGGAATGTATTTCTGTTTATTTATTTTTTTTATAAACGGCAAAACTAATGATACTAAAAGTCATGTTTCTATCTTTTTAGCAGAATTTCTCGAGAAAATACAGCAACTTAATTACCTAGTTAAATTATTGATAAGCTTGCATTTTTAAAAGGCATGGGGCACAAAAAATAATTTTAGTAATGTTAAATAAACAATAACATTTACTATTGACTATTCTAAGAACAGGATTATTATCTAGGCGTGATGCTTTTGTGAATTGTTTTCTTTGAATATATTTATACTGACCAATGAAATTGCCTTTTGCGAGATATTTGCTCGTTTCGAGCAATTTATTTCCTGTTCCTACTATATTTCAATTATAAACGTACCTGGCGACCAACAAAAATGGATAAATATAATGTTAATCAAAACTGAACAAAGATCGAATGACTTTGTCTACGAATTAGACACAACGGGTTTCGATCGTATTTATGATATTTCTCAATTTGATGCATTTCCTCATATAATTATACAGCATGGTATTGTTGTAAATTAGCACTAATTGTGTAGTTGAGCTAATGAGATCATACTTCAAACATTGTCGCTCGGCAACAGATTTAATTATTGTCCTTGATGCTTCCGCGTGGTCAAACATAGTATGTCAGATCAACAGATAAGAGGTGGTGAAGCCATTCTAAAATTGTTATTTATAAACTAAAATTGCATTGATTGCATTTGAAATGGCATCGCTCCTTTTATCTGTACTTCTGTAATCCGTTCTTTGCAAAAGTCACAATGCACAATGTAGCATGCTTACGTATAAATCTAGGTTGATTCTTTGTCAAACAAGCTATGGTTTTAAGATTCCAGATAGGACAATTATTTGGGTGAACAGATATAGGCCGGGAACTGAGAGGGGTCCACCCGGCAATTCTTCAAGGGTTTTATATTGTTTCTTGGGGACCCAGGGATGAGAATCGAAATTGATCCCCAAAATTAAGACAATCCGCGGATATCTTAATCTAGCATTTCATGCTCGAAATTCATCTAAGACATATTTTCAAATGAGGCGACATATTTGTCTAGCAAAAAAATCTCAGTTTCCGCGTGATATGTCACGATGTAAACGACAAAAAGTTTCTGGAAATCTAAAAATTCACAATAAATCTCTTGAAATCCCCTTAAAACGAGGTGAATAATCGATTGTCGTGTGCTATAACATTACCATGATATGCGTTTTTACCCTTTCCAAAAACGACAACATTTTAGCGTGATCTAATTCAAAAGCTTCTGTAGACTACAAAATGGTTGTTGATAAAGATTGGATTTGTGTGCAATATAGTATGGAAAATATTGAGACAAAAGGAGAAAATGCTGATCATCAGCATTTTCTTCTTTTGTCTCAATGTTTTTTCAAAGCCTTATCTATTACGGATGTCAAAATCAGGTCTTGTTTTGGAAAAGCTTTAACCCTTTCCAAAACAAAACTGGTTGTGACATTTTTAATAACAATGAGTATGAGAGCAGTAAAAAAGAAAATACTGAAAACCAGCATTCTCCTTTTCTCACAATGTTTTTCATGTTATAGCATAAAAGACAGCACATACACGTATTTCCTCGTCTGAAGTTCCTTTCAAATGAGTAGCCTAAAATTTCTTTATTTGAAAAACGGTTAGCACGACGAAAATTTCTTCCACAAAAGGTTGAAAATGCGAACCCATTTGTCAGAGAATATGTAAAATATAGAAATATTCACAAAACTTATGCATTATTCATTTAGAATTCTTTGCGTTCAAAGTCAAAACGGATCTACAATTATAGACCGATTTCTTATGGAAGCCAATTTAGACGAAAATGTATATTGTAATAAAATGAGAGTATATAAAAACTTGATTTACAACATAAAACATTGACAGAAGAGGAGAACGTGGAGGAATTGATATTATATTTCTCTTTCTTGATTTTCTTTTCCCATTCCGACATAGCGACGATTTTTAATGCCCCTACAAGATAAATGCTTGAAAAACATTTTTGAAAATAAAGAAATTGCTTGTGACAAGCTATTTTTCATTTGCTACAATATTTTTAATAGCAAGACACAAAAAATTGTAATATGAAATTGCAGAAATTCGACTTCTCCGATGTCGACATGATTACTGTCAACTGTATTGAAAATAAGGATTTGCTCCATATTCATAAATATTTTTTCGTGCTAGAATTTGCCGACTTTGCAGATTTAAGCACCATTAAGGACAGATCCTTCAGTTGTTACTGCGCAACTTACTGCGCATATCCTAAATAACGAAATAAAGCTGTTTCAGTAATTGGCCTTTTCAGCAAATGTATTTTTTTACATTAAGTTAATGTTTGATTGATAAATGACAAGACCCTTTTCGGTTATTTCAATTTTCTCTGTTTGGCCAATTAAAGTGTAATAGTACTCGGATGGTACATTTTGCTTTCTGTTACGCGTTCAAACATGTGGCGTTAGCAATAGGAAACGGAGCAACAAAAGCAAAGTGGTGTCTTTATGAGCTAGTCCGCTTCAGATGGACACAAAAGATGACACTTTTTATTATCTAAAGATGGTAATAAGGATGGAAATGGATAAAAGTAGTGAAACAATTTCGGACAGAGCTGCAAAAAGTAAACCAAATTTTCCTTATAACTAAGAAAAACGCTTGGTTTGATATATTTTTCTTTTTTTGTTTTTGTAGGTATGACCAAGCACTATGTCTATACCAAAAAAGAAAAAAAAATCTTACCGCTGGAATATTTTTTGTTATCAGAAACGTGTCGAAAAAAAGAGCAATTTCAGCTACTTTTGAAAGAATGTTTTACTAAAAATTTCAAAATCATCACTAAATTTTCCCAAATTGATACTCATTTAGACAGAATAAAACATATTGAACACAATAAAGACTTATTTATGCAACCCTAGTCATTTCGAACACCTTTTTTGTGGGTATTTAATTGACACCTCATTTTTGAAATTTTAGTCAAGAGTAGTCTCCCTTGAAATCCAATAACTTTTTAATTCGCTTGGTGACCTATAGTTTTTAAGTCATTTTTTTTACCTCTCATATATCTAAATATCAGTACAGAAAAAATAAAAAAAAATCTTACCGTAGGAAATAAATGGAGGATATGTCCTTAACACTTCCAAAACGGCAAAAACTATGACCGTTCTCATTTGAAAGTAAATGGCCTAAATGGGCATTTGTTAAAGATTGGAATTGTAAGAAAAAAAAGAAAAAAATAGCCCAGAAAATATGTATGCAAAAAGTTGAAATTGCTTATTATTATCATTTGCCCTTCTGTTTCGAATAATTCACAAATGTTTCCTATCTGGGACCTCCAAACCAAGTCTTGCCCAGAAAATGTTTAAAATTGCTTCCATGCAACTTACTCAGTTCGTTCATAACTCAGAATTTACATGACGGAACACCAAGAAGTTTGCGATGGCAATATGTATTATCGTCAATTGTTGTTTGACCAGTGCTTATTAGTAATTACGATATTTAGTGAATAGAAATCTCACAAATTGTGACTACAAAATGACCAATTGATGCAACAAAATTAATCCATTACCAGACGGCAAAATTTTAGACATGTCCAAATTCAAAGATGATGCAAACGGCAATTTCAAATGAATGAAATTTTGCATTTTTTTGTCTTTTTATATAGAAAACATTGTGGGAAATGAAGAAATTGCTTGTCACAAGCAATTGCTTCATTTTTCACGATGTTTTCCAAAGCCATTATCTTGTTGGGGGTCAAACAGAGTCATTGTGTGGTAATGGGTTAATACTTACTATATAGTTGTTTCAACAGAAATTGCGGCAACAGAATGACCAAAGTATCAGATAAACAAAAGGTTGCTTTAGCGTGATTTCAATAAAATTCGTGGCGACAACAAAATCACCAATGTGTTAAACAAACGGTTATTTCATAGTGATATAGATGGCATTATTCAGGGGACGTGCAGGAGATATGGAGTTTGTGTTTGTGTTATTATTGTGGCTTCAGCTGTGTGCTGGTGTGATCCACAGAGGACCCACCAGGGAACTTAACCTTAACGAAGACCAGTAAGTAGAATTATGATTATCATTATGATACTTTGATTATTTGTTTAACCTTTTTAGCATTGACTAGTCGTCAATCTAAATATTGAAGACTATCATGTTTTCCGGCCAGTCTGTACCTAGGTGTTGTTAGATTTGATCAACCTAAGTATTAGATAGAGGCTGTATAGTAGATACTACGCGAAATAAACATTCAAATGCGCTATGTTTATATCGCGTAGAATCTACTGTGCAGACTCTATCTGACTTAGTGTTCGCTACCGGTCCTTTGAAGAAGGGGCGTGGCTATGTATAGACGTCCCAACAAATAGCCGGCAGCTCGTTTATGCGAAATATAGCGATATAATTTTAAAATATACTGCAATTGCATTGGTCCAAATAGTAGGTCGAACACTAAACTGTGTTTGTGTAAGGAACAGTGTGGGTTTATGCCATATGGGGAAGAATTAAATCTCTTTTGCCGTCTGGCCCGACAGTGAAAACTCCCATTTCGAATTACTTGGAGAAAAAGATATGAGTTCTGACGTGCTAATGTAATGAAGTATTCAAAGGAAAGATTGGCAGACATTTGTACTATTGAAAGTAGATCTACTGGAAATATTACACATTAAATCTATCAAGATTCTTTAGAGATTAACCGTGAAAATCGCGATTACTTTTATTCGTAGAAATCAACGGAGTGTCCTCTCTTTTTAACCCATTACCACACAGTGACTCTCTTTGACTCCCTACAAGATATTGATTTGAAAAACCTTGTTGAAAATGAAGAAATTGCTTGTAAGAAGCAATTTCTTCATTTTCTGTGATGTTTTCTACAACCTTTATCTCGCTGGGTGTCGAAATGCATCACAGTTTGGTAATATGTTTTAAAATGTTACGCTTTGTTATGTTATTTGGTCTTATTTTTCTTGAACACTATAATGGATTCTCTATAGGTTAGATATTATCGCAGCATGATATCACATAATATTTCCTGTCTGGTATAAGATTCACCATTCAGCCATACCTAATATGTCTCAGAGCTGCAGATAAGAGGGAGTGTAGGCTTTTCAAAATGCAATGTTTTATTCATTTTCAATCAAATCCTATGTTGTGGGTGCTCATTGGAATCGTCTCAACGAGACGATTCAAATGAGTACCCACACCATAGGGTTTTGAATTAAAATAACAAAGTTAGAAAGTCTTCGCCCCCATTTATCTGTAGCCCTGAAATTGTCTGCATGAGACTTCGATGTACATCACTCATAAAATAACACAAAATACGATTTTCTTAGAAGATGCATTAGAATTGTATTTTTCATTTGGTACCGAATACTTTGTTTGCATAAAAAGGCTCGATACATAAAGACACACAACATACAAGCTCTTTGCCACGCAAATAAGTTTACAAACTAACTAACCACCAATGGTTTGATAATCGTTGACCTACGTATGCGAGGAGCTAGATACTCGGAAATGATGTTGTAGTAGGCTAGTAACGACATGAATCCACAGTTAGGTGCATCTGTCACCGTTATATGACTATAGAAGTTGAAAGACGCGTTAAACCTCCACCACACCAAACAATCAAGCTAACAAAATGCTAGGAGAGTGGTATAACCATAATACATGTATACAAACTTTGCAAGGGGTAGTTCAAGGGACACTTGTGACTTTAATATCTCGTCGCCCAAATTACAAAAAAGCTTTAAGGTAGAATACCCCTAATGAGATTCGTGTGACGTCGGAATTATTCGGGCGATGTCGAAAACATTCGGCGATGGAACTTTCCATCGCCGTATGTTTACGACAGCGCCCGAATAGGTTCGTATGCGTAACGACACCGTTCGAAAAAAAACACACGATGTTTCATGAATCTCAAAATGGCCACATTACGGTTGTTCTACTATACGAGTATAAATGCCCATTGTTGTATTGTTCGCACGGATACGAAGATGTCCGTGGTCCGAATCAATCGAATTTGAATTTCCATTGGCAGATTAAAAACAAATCATGATAAAATATTTTCTGGAATATTCAATAGAAATTATCGGCCTCGTTCTACGAGTGGAAAACATTGGCCCGGAATTAATTTACTTTTCTGGTACACGCGCAAATCGTAAAAAATAATTGATTGGGGCCTTGTCACCTGGAAAAATAGGACAAACTATACTCGATACATTGAAACACATTACTCACCCTTAACCAATTCCAGCAGAGATGGACTTGTGGTACACATGTTTTTAAAACCAACAAGGATCCTGGTCAATCAACGCTTACAGAAACTTTTGGTTAACATATGCCCACTTGCATACTGCGTATAAATCTAGCTTAAGCCAGGATTATACAGGGTAACGGGACAACTCACTTGCTGAGCCATAGGTTTCGCTAAGCCAAAGCTATTTCTTATCCAAGCTTGTGTTGACTTGCACACTTGTGAGCGGGAAGTCGGGATCATCTCGGGTTCAAGCCTAGCTTATCTGAAGTCGAGTTCGGTAACGGTCTACGGCTAAACCCAGGATCGAGTATGCAAGCGGGCAATAGAGTTTATTCATAATCTTTGACAACCCTTAAAGAGACCACAGATCCTTACAAAACAGCATTGATGTATACACTTGTTGGCCTAAATCCAATGCCGTTCTTTCCAGATGCTGACTAAAATCTAATTTGTTCGAGGAAAGATTTATCGTTGTGCCACAATCGATTTAATGTAATTGACCTACATGTATGTTTTATTTTTCGATCGCATTCAAAACAGCACAGGGACACACGACCATGGACTAGCTCTAACATTATTTTTGAACACATTTGCCTTAGGATCATACATGTAGATTCTCTCCGTCTCGAAACCTTGTGATAGTAGATCTTAGTACAAGAGCCCTTGTACAGCATTGTACCACGCAAGATGGCGACCTAATTGTTTTCATAATAACTTTTCATTGGACCCGCAACTCAATATAAATGTGCGCAAAACAGAATATAGTAATGCCATCGTGGTTACAGCTCAAATTGTTAAACTGTTTGCCACTCCAAAATAACAGGCAAAACTTATTTCTGTGTTTTTGTGACAGCTATTTTCCGACAAGCAAGTAATATATCGTCGGTGGGGAGTCAAAACCTCGTAACTCCAGCTTATTCAAGCTGTAGTTACGAGGTTTTGACTCCCCACCAGCGATATGTACTTCAACGGCACGTTTCAAGCTCATACAAAGCCCATTACGTGTTGTAGAGGTCATTTATCAATAAATGTTTATCGGCACTCGTTTCCCTGCTTCATTAACTCTTTCCCAAACATGACCTAATTGTACCTACCCCACAGGCTATTGATTTCAAAAACAATTGATGGAAAACATTCCATCTGTTTCCTGGAGGATCCCTATGAGCTATTAATAATTATGTATCTAATTGCCATTGCTTTTGTTTTGCTCTCTTTAACTTCTTAAAGTTAGCCTGAACCAGTCGTCATTGGTATCATTTTGGAAAGTGTTAAATAATCTTAATGACTGTTTCGATGCTGTATAAACAAGCATGGCATTATTGCGCTTTATCTATTCTATTATCCTAATGTCAAACATCAATTTATTTCTCATTTTGATGTTTGGAATTGGGTTTACTAGAACATTAATGACAGTTTCGATTATTGGACACTGAGCTGTATAAACATGTCATTATTGCTCTTTCTATTGGAGCTTAACTTTTCTATTATCCCAATGTCAAACATCAATTCATTTCTCATTTAGTACATCTACCAGATCAAGTAATGGACACGATATGAGAGATCTATTCATTTGATATGGTCCTTAATTGTTTTGTTTTAGCTGTAAATGGTTAACGATAGATTCGACTCTTGGATTATTGAGTGTAACATGGTGCTAATAATTGGCATTTTTTCTTTTCACTTATGTTAAACGTTTCCCTATATGAAGCGTCAAAATACCCCAGGCCTGAGTATGTAGTCTAGGGAAATATTCGAAAAAAAGACGAAAATGATAAAAACGACTCCTGGGGCCTGATTCATCAAAACATTTATGTCACATTTTTGACTTACCGAGGTCTTAAATACCGGTTACAACAACAGCCGCATAACGCAGGTCTTGATAGATTGGCGATAAGCGTTTCTTGCCCTAAACTTGTCGTAAGTCATCGGTAAGACAAAAATATGTCTTAAATATTTTGATGAAACAGGCCACTGATGATATTTTTGTGTGTTCAGTCGTGCAGACTTGCCGCTGTATGCAATATTTGAAGTATTCTTGAATGCATCGATTTGGAAAGAATGGAGATTGAGTTATGTATACTGTATTTAACCCTTTCCCAAACAAGACCTGGCTTGATGTCCTTAATAGAATAGGCTTGGGAAAACATTGAAACAAAAGAAGAAACTGCTGATAACCAGCAATTTCTCCTTTTGTCTCAATATTTTCTGTGCCATATTTTACACAAATCATGTCTCCATTAGCATCATTTTTGTCGTCTGCAGCAGCTTTCAAATTGGATCACCCTAAAATTTTGCCGTCTGAGATGCGATTGAATATACACGTACAATTATTTTATTCTTTTGGTAAGGATTACATCAAATGGAGCCGGATTTTAGAAAATCTTATAGAAGTTTAATTCGCTATGGTGTGCAAAATACGTATAAACATGCACTTCACATTTCTGGAAAATTCTTGAACTCGCAATTCTCAAGAGCAAAATGTCGCTTTTCAACAAAAATCTCGTAACTGCTGCTTAATACAAGCTGCAGTTACGAGGTATTTGTTGAAAAGCAGCAAATATGGATGTGTTTATTCAATAATGGTTAAGGAAATTCAAATTCAATTCCAGTAAATTTGATATTTTTATCAAAATGTCTTTAAATCCTAGTTCGCATATTTGAGAAATGAAATTGCATTCTGAGAAACGGTGCACATTACAGTAACATGTATTACATACATATGTTAGTGATTTTTTCTCAAAACATAGAAACTTCATCTTTAAACAAGCTTTGGTTACAATGATTTTAGGGAAATTGACCATATTTGAAAGCGTTTGTATCTATAATCGATCGCTTTCTTTTTCTGTTGTATGTAGCTTATAGTCACGGACCTACATATTGTGTCAAATATTTGCTGCTTATGACAAAATGTCAGACAAAATCAAATTTGAAGGCATTGTAGACCACAAAGAGTAACGTATTGGTCTGAGACTAATGGAGGATAAATGACTATCGCTTCAGGTAAGACTTTTGGCTTCAGGTAAGACTTTTGTTAACAACTTTCCATATGTCTGTGTGTCGGTACGCATTGGAATCCTAAGAAATCTGAGAAATAGCCATGCGTAATATCATTGATATTGTTCCGACAAAATTACATATATTCCACTCACTCCAATTACCCGAGGTTAAATTTGAGAACTTGTTTGTCAAATGCATGTCAAACATTCAACAATGAAAGCTCGCTCTCCATGGGCTGTAGGATAAGATAAACGCATAAAAAAGTTGTTGGCAAGTCCTGTCTGAATAGACATGGATTTCTCCCATTTTCGCCATCCCAGATCATATTGGAACGCCAAAGCCATGCGGATATACGCCGTGTAGGAAATGTAGCAACTTTACTAAGAAATACACCGCCACGAAAAGCAGTTTATAGTTGGCGAAAAAGAATTAATACAATGATATATGCAATTTATAGATGTAGCAAAAGCTACAGCGTTTTTGTAGCGAAATGCCGATTTTAGGAGTGACAAAACCCGAGTTAATGCCTCCCGTGGCTTTCATTAGCGACAACCTAAATCCTCCAAGAACCATTTTATTGCTTTCTGTCATGTCAAAGTATTTAAGTACTTGTCCTAATTCAAAAACTTATCTGGAATGTCTTATTTGTGTTGAAACTATTGTTTGTGTTTCTAGAAATTTTCAAACTAAATCTATAGCAGGTTGTATTATGGTGTTCCATCAATTATTAACACAAAACACTTTATGCAATTTCGGGTGTTATTCGTAGCAACAGAAATCGACGATAATACCCGTAATCCATTTACGAGCTTCCTCCGTTGGAGACCCTCGTCAATTTATTTTCAGTTGCCTAGGAGGGCGCCCGATCTTGCGCGAAGTGTTTAATTTGGTATCTAATGACAGTTTGTATACCTTAAACTAAAATTAAATTAGTATTGGCGTTGTCTGTCATTTCTTACATGTCTCCAACGCTAGTTAAAAGTCTGAATGGTCTTATTTCTGCACTGCAACATGTTAAATATGATAACGCTGTCATATTTGAGAGACAGTCGTCCACAATTGTCTCTCATAACTTCCAGTAATGACAAAATCATTTCCTTCAACAAACATTTTATTGCCCTTCGTCAGGTAAAAGTAAGTACAATTTTCTGAAAAGAATTTCCAGAAACAATAACCGGGTTTTGACGTCCCCAGTAAAAAAAACTTTTGAAGAACATTGATATATTTTCTTCTTCCATCCAAATGTTTTCCCAGGCATTTTTATCAGAAACGTTAAACCAGGTCTTATTTGGGAGAGGTTTATTCTTTGTCTTTTCATTAATCTAGGACTCCTTGTATCATCAACAATTCGTTTTACCTATTGATGCATAATTATATTACAGATGATTATCTCGTCTAATCAAACATGTGTCGTTATCTTGCTCAAAACCCCGAGTAATCATCCACAAAAGTTATTTGGCATTTTGTCTTTCGTTAAGGTACTTTTGGCACAACTTTATAAGAACTTTACTAAAATTTATTGGAGGAAAATCAAATAAAAACACTTGAAATGTCGTACAATCTATTAAAAAACACTGTATTATGCAGTTTAAAAAGTCTGTGGGGAATAAATTCAACTTCAAAAATATTAAACTTTTTCTGTAATATTACGAACAAACCCCTGCAATATTTACTGTCTCTTTGTAACTCGATAAAATTAAAAATGAATTCAAAAAAGCTTTCGAGAATAGCGGAATTCCAAAATGCGAAAAATATAATAAATTGGAATGAAAGCAAAGCCAACAGCCAACACACTCTTGAAACCGGTTTTACATGTACTGGACAGTAGATATAAAATTTCAAGCAAACAATACACAGTATGTACGAGGGTTGTCCTGAAAGTTCGTGGACACACAATTTATTTTGCTTCATAATACTTTTTTTGTTAAAAAATCTTTATCAAATGAAAGCTAAACATCTATCAAGTACTTTTCCAGCAAAAGGAAATAAATTTAAATTGAAATTAATTTGCAATAGGACTTAGTACGACCCTACATAGGGGTACCTGGAGCACGTTAAATCTTGAGATTTTTGGCTACCCATGTCTGGTTTTCAATAAGTGATTTAACGTTTGAAATTGGCGGGAAACAAATCAATAAATGTATGAAAATGTGACCTAACATTCCTACTCAATATTGTTTTGATTTCAATGTTGTCGCGTTAAAAATTGACATTTGAGGATGATTTAAAGAAGCTTGATATGGAAGGAAATCTATCAAAAATGACGACGTCGGACGTTTGGGTGGAGCAGCGCGTTCTTGTGAAATTTTGCGAGGAACTAAGAAAGCGCCTGCAAAGACCAGGGAATTCGTTAAGTCATCTACGAAGAGGCCATGTGTGCAGTATTATATCGTATGCAAATGTCACAAACGTTTTCGTGGAAGCAATATCTAATTCGAGGTCTCAAAGATCGAGTGTTATAACAGATAGAAATGTTAATTTGGTGAGTGACGTCGTGAATGACGATAGGCAAAATACGGTAAGATATATCGGAGGAAAATGTGAACTGTCAAAAACAATTGTTAACGAAATCCTTACAAAACATTTGAAAATAAAAACAGTGTGTACACGAGGGTGCGTAGAATGCTTTCTGGAGAAAATAAAGCAGCACAAGTTTTCTTGGCGAAGTTATTTCTTCGTCGCATGAACGTCGTAACGTCATGGCGTGCTCCGGGGTGCATCAACCTTCTTCACAAAAATAGATGTAATTCTGTTCAAAATGGAGGGATTTTGTTCAAACTTTGAAATGTTGTTTCTAAGATACTGTTTAATGACACCATATGTGTGTTATAAAATCTTCTTTTCTCATTTATATATTTTAAACAGTGTCCACGAACTTTCCGGACAACCCTCGTATTTATCAACAAAGTAAATCGCACATTATTATGACTATATCACGCCGTTGAAAAGTCGCGGGTTTGACCTCTATCTATTCCATAGATTTGCTAAACAAAACATTTCTACCATACAAACAGCCAAATACATATGTATGACATTCCCTAGAGACTGTCACAGAAAACATTCTCCAGATTTTTTCCATTTGTCACCATTACCATATCGAGAATTCGCGTGACCCGAATTTGTAATTAGTTTTCGTGGACGGCGCTGATAGAAAGTGTCTACGCTCCCTGCATAATACTTGATGGCTACTGTACTTTAGTCATACAGAATTTACATAAACAAGTCTCTTGTGGAGGTTTAGTACTACATTTGCAAGGCAAAGTTATATGGGTGACCCTTTACCTATACGAAAAATGTCCAGATTCTTTGGGTTGCCAAACTCTTTTTTACAAGACCAGGCAAAATTTCTGTCGTGTTCAATGCGGCATTGATAACTTATGACCAGAGTGATATGTAAGGAATGCAATGTACTTTAACTCACAAAACGCCACTAAATGTCAAAGAAATAATACTTTACGGAAATGTCTAGGAAGCGATTTAAATGAGTTTTCCCAATATAATGACACACAGTGCAGATGGTGCATGAGCCATCAGAAGTTTGATGCATTTCTCATGCAAGGTGTCACTGAGTCAATGGAATTAAATGTATAAGCACATATTGACTATTTATTATGACTTAATAAAGCAAGGAGTAAAACAGCTCCAACAAAGAAGGCGCCGCGTCCAATAGCGAGCGTAAAAAAGATATCATTTTGATTCAACTAGATTTGTTAAATATTAATCCATTACCAGAACCTGTTGAATATACAATGAGTAATTGTAATGCGAAATATTCACTTTCCAACATATGATGACACGTGAAGCATGTGCAGAATACAAAGTCATAATGCCTATGGAAACTATCGACTCTGTTCGACGGTAAGGACTGCTGATGTGTATTGATTATTCCGTGTAACAATTACTCATTGTATATTCATCGGTTTCAGGTCAATATTTACAGAGTATACAAAATGTACAAAGATATTGTCTTCTTGTTATTTCTTTGTCAACATATTTAAAAAAAACGTTGTTTGTCGTTTGAAAACGCCACAGCCTTCATTTTGATAGCACCTATTTCTTTGCTTTTTCTGAAAGGTTTGATCAACGCAACGAATCTCCCATTTGAAAACATATTCGTATCTCCGAAAAGTTCGAATATACGTGTATTGTTACTTTTCATTAAAAGATATTGTAGCTACAGCTCAAAATAAGCTAAAGTGCGAGGTCTTTGACGAAAGGATAAAAACTATAAAATGGTCAAATAATTTGTTCGCCCTGGGCAAATTTTGACGAAGGAAGTGGACTCATTTACCAGAGCGGAGAAAGAATTAATTTCCCAGCGGTGTAATTTAACAGAAGATCTGACGATGACAATGTTCTTTCTGAATTAAAGACAAAACATTACCGACACATGTATACGTTATTCGCTTCATTATTACCTAAGTGACATGGTCGACGATGACCTTAATGCTGTTTCCGAGCAAGACCTATTTGTTACTTTCCAATGGTTAAAAAACCTAGGCAAAAGAGGAAAATTCTTATGACCAGTATTTTTTCTTTCTGCCTCGATATTTTCCGTGCCGTTTGTTCCCAACGTTTGTCAATATTTATATTATGTTCTATTGTAGCATTCTAAGACTATTGTAGTAATCAAATCGGGAAACTAATTTTTGTTGTCTGGAAAAGGATTGAAGTCAAAACATTACCGGACACACAGAGTACTTTCTGGCTTTTCCGTAAATCCTGGATAGTTGGACGGCGAGTACCATGCGATTTCTCATGTTGCACAATTTCTACTAGATCTATGTGATTTCTATCGACATAAAGTTCTAAGTCATTGATCTCTCAATGGAATGATGTCTTTTCAAGATTCAAAAATACAGTGTAGTACATTTCCAGAAGCACAAAACCCATAGCAAGTAAAAAGCAGTTTTTTTAAATCTGACATAGTGAAAAATGTTGAGTCATTGGGGAAAATGGCAGTCAATGGCATTACTACTTTCCACTTCTATAGCTTTTGAAATCATTCTCTCCCACGCCTGCAAGAACCCAGAATCAAATCAATTGACAAAGCGATAATTTGCCAATAAAACTGCCCATAAGCAACATTTATACCTTCACCAGCGTAGTTCTATCGACCTACAAATTCCAAACACAAGCACGAATTTATCCTTTACAAAAAGAGTGAAAATGTTGCAGTCCAGAACATGAATCCAAACAAATTTTGATTCTGTATAATAGATGGAAATGAGTGGTGAAAGAGAATGACCTTCTTCAACATTGTCATCTTTTCCCTCAACTCTTTCCTAATACATGCATTGAAAAACAAGAAAAGAAATATACATTTGCCAAGATACTGGCGTTTGAAATTCCCGATTAAAAAGCTTTGAAAAAGTAACTAGATAATAGAAGAACATGCTGAAACTAAGCATTTCTCCCTTCTCGCAGTGTTTTCTATGCTATGACACACCCAACATCTCATTTCGTCGTCTGACTCACCTTTGAATTTCGATCTGCCTTACAAAGGTTAAGAAATATTACGCGATAATTTGCCAATAATGCAGAAATGATAGAATTCCCGGCGATGTCGTTTTATCGACCTACAAATCCCAAACATGGATGTTTATTAAGAATTAATCAAAAGGCTATGGTATGTGGACACTTCAATCAGGCTGGTTCATGAAAAACTCATTTTGTATTCAGGTCACGGATTTCCTCAATGAGGCCCTTATCCTGACATATGTTAGCTATTTTATTGAGAATTGTATTGCAACAAATCTTCTTGCATATGCGACATGACAGGTGGAATGCTGCGCACTACTAAATGAGCTTGATAAAGAAAAGGTTCATGTGTAAAATGGCACAGGAAATAATGAGACAAAATTTCAGCATTTTCATTTTTACATTGAGTAACATTTCCCAAACATTTTAACCAAAGACGCCGAAACGAGGTCATTTTCGGGAAATGAACTAATGGTAAAAATATTACGCGATACTTTTCCAATAATAGGTTAATAATTATTACGCGATAATTTGCCAATAAAAAGGAAAGAAATATTACATGATAATTTGCCAAAGAGAGGTTACGAGATTACTTCTTTGAGTACTCACAACATTTGTGTGTGGTGTCAAAACAATGAAACATTGATTGTTTTAATAAACCAAAATATCTTATCATCAGTTTCTGTTGCTATGCATGGTCATTTTCCGTATCTTGGCTAAAATGTAATTTGTTCGAGGAGTGATTTGTCGTGGTGCCACAATTGATTTAATGTAATTGACCTACATTTATCTTTAATTTTTCAATTGCCTACAAAACAGCACTGGGATTTCCACCATCATAAAAAAGTTCCAGCTTTATTTTTGAAAACAGTTGCATTTTTTTTCAAAGAAGGAACATGCATTTAGATTCTCTACGTCTTGAAACCTAGTCATAGCACTGCAACGCACACGATTGGCCAACATGATAACACCCGAGATTGTGACCTATTTGTGTTCACTTTGATTTTTAGATAGGCCCGTAACTCAATTTGAATATGAGTTCCAAAATGAATATTGTACTGATATCGTGGTTACAGCTCAAATGTTTAAAATGCACGGGTGTGTCACTCCAACATAAAGCGCAAAATTTATTTCTGTGTTTGTTTGTTTGTTTTTTTTTTTTTGTATTTTTGACAGATATTTTCAACAAGCAAGTAGTTCTAATATTGTAATACCGGAATTGGTATGTAAAAGGCACGTTTGAAGTTCACACAAAGCCCATAACGTGTTGTAGAGATCATTTATCAATAAATATTTATCGGTACTCGTTTCACTGCTTCATTAACTCTTTCCAAAACATAACCTGGTTTTGATGACCCTATGGCTATTGCTTTCTAAACCGTTTATGAATAGCATTCTCGCTGTTTCTTTTGTGGATTTTTGTGCTATAAATTGTTTTAAAAAATACTTATTTTTCATTGCTTTTGTTTTGTTGTCTGTGACTCGTAAAAGCCTGTACCAGTTGGCAATTCTGTCATTTTGGAAAGGGTTAAATATATAGAACTTAATGACTGTTTCGATTATTGGGCGTCGCTGTATAAACAAACCTGGCATTATTGGTCTTTCTATTCGAGCTTCTTTTAGCTTTATCTATTTTATTATCCTAATGTCAAACATCATTTTTTTCTCATTTTGATATTTGGAAATGGGTTTACTAGAACATTAATGACAGTTTCGATTATTTGACATTTAGCTGTATAAACAAACATGGGATTATTGCTCTTTCTATTCGAGCTTTACTTTTCTATTATCCTAATTCATTTCTCATTTAGCATATAGATCTACGAGATCAATTAATGGACACGGTGTGAGAGATAAATACATTTGACTGGTCCATAAAAGTGTTGTTCCGAAAAGTAAAATTATGTTGAAAATCGGCATTTTTTTTTCATTCGTATTTTAAACATCTCTCCGTATGAAGCGTCGAAAATCCCTTGGATTTAGAAAGTAGTCTCAGGATATGTTCAAGAAAATGCGAAATGATGGAAACCACCCCTTCCGATCTTTTCTGAGTTGAGTGTTGCAACTGCAAACATGCCGTTAAATGCAATATTAATAATGTCTTCAGCAGCAATGGATTATTTGAATTTAGAGTATTCTTGAATACATCGATTTGGAAAAAACGATAGTATTATGTATGATAATTATGTATAAATCATTATCGTCTGAGATCCGATTGAATATACACGCACAATAGAATTATTCTTTTGATAAGGATTATGTGCATCAAATAGAGCCAGAATTTAGGAAATCTTTTTGAAGTTTAATTCCCTATGGTGTGCAAAATACATACAAAATAATGCACTTCACATTTCTGGAAAATTCTTGAACTCGCAATTCTCAAGAGCAAAAAGTCGCTTTTCAACAAGAATTTCGTAACTGCAGCTTAATACAAGCTGCAGTTACGGGGGTATTTGTTGAAAAAACAGCAAATATGTATGTGTTTATTCAATAATGGGAAGGGAAATTCAAATTCAATTCCAGTAAATTTGATATTTTTTATTAAAATGTCTTTAAATCCTAGTTCGCATATTTGAGAAATTAAGTTGCATTCCGAGAAACGGTGCACATTACAGTAACATGACTATTTTGTATTACATACATACATAATTATGTTAGTGCTTTTTCTCAAAACATCGAAGCGTCATCTTTAAACAAGCTTTCGTTACGATGGTTTTAAAGGAAATTGGTCATAGTTTAAAGCGTGTGTATCTATAATCGACAGCTTTCCTTTTTCTTTTGTATGTAGCTTATAGTCACAGGCCTACATACTGTGTCAAATATTTGCTGCTTATGACAAAATGTCAGACAAGAGCAAATTTGAAGGCATTGTAGGCCACAAAGAGTAACGTATTGGTCTGAGAATAATGGAGAATAAATGGCTAACCATCTATCGCTTTAGATAAGACTTTTGTCAACAACTTTCCTTATATGTGACTGAGTGTTGGTACGCATCGTAATCGTAAGAAATTTAGTCCTGCGTGATATCAATGAAATTGTTTCAATCCAGATTACACAGATCCCACTCACTTCAATCACTCGAGGTCAAATTTGCGGACTTGTTTGTCAAATGCATGTCAAGATTGTCAAACATTCAACAATGAAGGCTCGCTCTCCATGGCTGTAGGATAAGACAAACATATGAAGAAATATTGGCAAGTAATGCCTGAATAGAAAGGGACTTCTCCCATTTTTCGCCATTCCAGGTCATCTCGGGACGTCGAAGGCGTGCGGGTTATAAATACGCCGTGAAGGACATATAGCAAATGTACTAAGATATACACCACCACGAAAATCAGTTCAGAGTTAGCAATAATAAATTAATACAACGATACACGAAATTTATAGATGTAGCAAAAGCTACTATTTTGTGTTGCCCAACGACGATTCTAGGAGTGAAAAAACCCAAGTTAATGCCTCCCCTGGCTTTAATTAGCGACAACCCAAATCCCCAAAGAACGGTTTAATTGCTTTCTGTCATGTCAAAATATTTAAGTACTTGTCCTAATTCAAGAACATATCTAGAATGTCTTATTTGTTCTGAAAGACAAATGTTTGTGCTTCTAAAAAATCTCAAACCAGATCTATAGAAGTTTGTATTTAAAGTGTACCATCCGTTATAAGACACCAAACATCCATATCAATGAAAATTGACGTTAGTATCCATGGTCCATTTCAGGGTTTCATCTATGGCAACATATATTGACGAGAAATACCCTCATCAATTTCCATTACCATGAGTGGCACCCGAACTTGCACGAAGTGTTTGGTATCTAATGCTGGATGGAATACATTATACTGAAATTAAAGTAGTAGTGACATTGTCTGTCATTTCGTAAATGTCTCCATTGCTAGTTACACGTCCCAATAGTTTTATTTCCGCACTGTAGCATGTTTAAGATGCTGACGCTGTCATATTTGAGAGACAGTCGTCCACAATTGTCTCTCATAACTTCCAGAAATGACAAATCATTTCCTTCAACACGAATTTTATTGCCCATCGTCAGGTACCAGTAACTACATTTTTCTGTCAGCACTTTGATAACAAACAAGATCCGGTTTGTCGCCCCTATTAGAAAAGCTTCGGAAGAACATTGATAATTACACTTTCTTCTCTGGTCCCTATTATTTTCTCCATGCATAATCTCTCTTGTTTGGGAGAAGTTTATTCTTTGTCGTTCCATTAATGTAGGACTTCTTGTAGCGTTGAAAATTCGTTTTACATAATAATACATACATATCTAATGCAGTTGATATTCTCGTTTTTCTAATGAAATATTTGTCGTTATCTTGCACAAAACCCCCAGTGAACCTCCACAAAAGTTTATTGGTATTTTGTCTTTTGCTTAAGTATTTTTGGTACAAGTTTATTAGAATTCTACTACAATTTATTGGCAGAAAATTAAATTAAAACATTTGAAATGGCATACAATTTATATATACCACCATATTGTGCAGTTTTATAGGTCTATGGGGAATCAATTCAACTTCAAAGATATATAGTTCAACCTTTTCCGAACAAATCCCTGATAACTTCTCTTTTTTAAAAATTGAAAATATATGAGAATCTTTCGAGAATAACGGAATTCCAAAACTAAAAACATATTCAAAGCTAACAAAGGATAACCGGCAAGTTAGCGCTTAAACTCGGCTTTACTTGTACCAGTAGATGTTGAATAGACAATATTTCAAGCACACAAGAAACAGTATTTACATATCTGCGATACCATTGAAAAACAGCGTAACTCCATCCTAATAAAAGCTGGAGTTACGAGGTTTTACAATAACACCGACAATAAAGCAAAATGCAGTTTTTCATGTGCTACATCACGCCGATGAAAAACCGCGGTTTTTGACCTTCATATATTCCGTAGATTTGCTAAACAAAACATTTGTACCATACAAACAGCCGTATACATATGTATGACATTCCCTAGAGGCTGTCACAGAAAATATTCTCCAGATTTTTTCCATTTGTCACCATTACCATATCGAGAATTCGCGTGACCCGAATTTGTAATTAGTTTTCGTGGACGGCGCCGATAGAGAGTGTCTACGCTCTCTGCATAATACTTGATGGCTACTGTACTTTAGTCATACAGAATTTACATAAGGTTAGGCGGAAGTATTACATTTTCCCGGCATCTGTCAGATTTTGTCCACTGAACGTCCGCACTATAAACAAGGATCAAGGTGAGCTCTGATTGGTCAATAATGTAATAATTTAGAATTATTTTTTTGTATTTATAAAATTTGATATTTTGTCAAACAATTGCAGTAATTTTTATTAAGAATTTAGTACATTTTGGCAGTCCAAGAGCTATTTTTAGATGTAGGTGGATATTGTGAATAGGCCATTCCAAATGGCTGTTGGAGAAGGGTCATGTCAAAAAGGGGCCAAAAAGTCAGTGATAAAAGGAATCATGCCATATTCAAATTGCTTGTTTTGAATGTATGAAGGATTGTTCTTGCATTTGAGGTAAGCCATAACATTGTTGCAAACTCATGGGCTGAGCTATAAGCCAAAACGTTATAATGGTCGGCTATGGGAAACCTAATACTTCCATCTAACCTAAAATGAACTGTCCCAAAGTTGTTGTTGTTCCAAACAATTTGACATCTCAGCAGCAAATATCTTCCGGTTCTGATTATTTTGCAGCCGATGCATTCTGTGTAAGCTATTTACATGTTTTTTTTTACCCATATCAAAATATTTAGCTAATATTGCATCAGAATTCATCTGTCTGTTCACCTTTCTGTCTGTCTGAGGCCAATTTAACATGGAAATCCAACATTTCCCTAAATAAATCACACAATATTTCAGTTACAAACTTCAAATTTGGTGTGGATGTACTTAATTATATTACACATCTTTTATTACCAAGGTCAAGGTCATTCATCAAGGTCAAGGTCAGATCTGAAGGTCAATTTCATTGAAAATTTGACATGATTTTTCTTCTTTTTTGCTCATACTGCAAACAATTGAAAGTTATAAGGCTCTATATTTGTTGAATATGTACATTATATCATTGAGTTTCACTAAGTTCCAATGTCAAGGTCACCCTTGAAGGTCAAGGTCAAGTTTCAAGGTCATATTTTCAGTGAAAATTGTTTTTTTTTGTAGGACAGGGGGGGGCTTGTTTTTTCCTTATTGACAAACACATACTGTTCATGTACTGTTTTTGGCTCTTTGATGTACATATAAGTCTTGAAATGGTCATTTTTATCATTTTTCTAGTTATTCTGTGGGTTTTGGGATGGTTTTTTACAAGATTTTCTCTTTGTTTTAGAAATTCTCTGCATAGGCTCCTTAGGTTGTAGTCATCACCCCGAAAGATTTTCACAAGACATAGATCAGCCCGCCACATGAGAAACTTCTCATATTAAGGGGTCCAGACCATTGATTCGCACTCTGAGCTTTGACTTCAATCATCAACCGGGTTGTTCTGCTTTTTGGTAAGGAAAATTTGTTTGCTTGATCGATTGATTCTGCTATGTAAGTGTTAAAAATCAGTATAGCTGAAAGTAAAGTATGTAATTCAGTTGGCTCATGCATTGTTCTATGTATAGGATTACAAAAAAACAGTAAAATAGTGGGTTATAGGGTCTGATTTTGGCCTGTTTGCTTAAGACAAATACAAAATAGACTGTTGAAACCTTTTTTTCTGTTATTTTGGTGTATTCTATGCTTGAAAATATTGCATTTATAAGGCCCCCAATGATGACAGGCCCCTTTTCCTGTGTCCTTCATGGTCTATTTTTCAATTTTAAACTGCATAAAGCATGTAAAACTGATAAAACAATACCAGAAGTTGTCAAAATTGCTTTAAACAACATGTTTTGATATGATAAGAAGGATAAAAACAAGATTCTACAGAAATTTGGCTATTTTGAAAGTAAAAAAATCTAATGACTCATCAATTTCAACTATTATGTAATTTTAATTATTCAAGTGAAGCTTTTTTACACATCTTTCACTTTAATTTGGAGTTTCTGGGTAAGATGTGATATAACAAACAGATTTATGTAAAGATTTGACAATTTGTCCTTTGATTATTAGATTTATGAGCAAAGGAAGACTGTTCCATTACTAAATAGACTCTTCTATTTTGCATCACTGGTGTTAAGGGAAATGCTTATTTCTCCAATATTTTTTTAACCAAATGCAATGAAATTCAACATAGATGCAAAGACAATATTGTACTAGCCATATGATAAAATAAAAATAGAATATGTGAAAAATTGTGCCTTTGAGGCTTAAAATTAATGAGAAATTAAATATTTCTTTTTAAGGATAAAGGGTGACCTCTTAAAAAAAATAGGAAAAAATATAAATTGAAATAAATTTCACTTGAAACAGTGACTGATTTGACCATTAGTAATAGCTCCACAATGTCAGATAAAAAAGGTATGTTAAATATGATTTTAGAGTCTTTCTTTTGAACATTGAAAATATATGTTTGGATGGAGAACACTCTTCTAAAATAGTACAATTTTGTCTTAACTTTATTATGACAAGGTAAAGGGAAATGCTCATTTTTCACAATGTATGGAAAAGATTAGGCCAATAATTTGGGACTTAGTCCAGAATATGTATTTGTACTTAGAATTGTCAAAATTTTGAATTCTGAAGCAACAACATTTTTTATTTAGGTTAGGCGGAAGTATTACATTTTCCCGGCATCTGTCAGATTTTGTCCACTGAACGTCCGCACTATAAACAAGGATCAAGGTGAGCTCTGATTGGTCAATAATGTAATAATTTAGAATTATTTTTTTGTATTTATAAAATTTGATATTTTGTCAAACAATTGCAGTAATTTTTATTAAGAATTTAGTACATTTTGGCAGTCCAAGAGCTATTTTTAGATGTAGGTGGATATTGTGAATAGGCCATTCCAAATGGCTGTTGGAGAAGGGTCATGTCAAAAAGGGGCCAAAAAGTCAGTGATAAAAGGAATCATGCCATATTCAAATTGCTTGTTTTGAATGTATGAAGGATTGTTCTTGCATTTGAGGTAAGCCATAACATTGTTGCAAACTCATGGGCTGAGCTATAAGCCAAAACGTTATAATGGTCGGCTATGGGAAACCTAATACTTCCATCTAACCATAAACAAGTCTCTTATGGATGTTTCGGACTACATTTGCAAGGCAAATATATATATATTTACCAATTTCGAAAAAAATCAGATTGTATGAATAGTCGGATTAAAAATTCTCTCGTATTTGATGACCCATTGATGATATGACCAGAGCGATATGATTTTATGTTATCACTTTGATAACATAAAATCCCTTAATAGATACACACGAAATTATATTTTATAAAAACGCTGAGGAAACGAGTCAAATGAGTATTCGCAATCAGGTTTTGAATTGCAATAATACATGTATGTAGAATAAGGTATACTGTCCACCATCGTATAACGTATGCATTTTTGATGTCATTTATTGCAACGGTGATTGACGAGAATATCCGTATTTTTGAAATCAAAAACTGCCAAATTGCATGATGTCTAATTATTGGTGGAGTAGCTTAACCCTTTCCCAAACAACAAATTTTTAGGGAAATCCACTTCAAAAATTACCAAAAATGACAAAGTGAAAGATAGTAAAAATATAATTTGTGTAAAATATGGCATATAAAATATTGAGACAAAAGGAGAAACTGCTGGTTATCAGCAGTTTCTTCTGTTGTTTCAATGTTTTCCCAAGCCTTTTCTATTAGGGACGTCAAAACCAGGTCTTGTTTGGGAAAGGGTTAAGAATGCGTTAACTCACGTCTTATCTAATGACACGACACATATGTTGCATGAGCCATCAGGAGCTCGATGCTTTTCTCACGCAATGTGTCACTGCGTCAATGGAATTATTGTATGAGCACATATTGAATATTTATTATGACATAATAACGCAAGGAGTAAAACAACTCAAACAAAGAAAGCACCGCGTGCAATGGTGATCATGAAAAAAGATGTTATGGCGCAACTCGATTCATGAATCATTCATCCATTACCGGACGACAACATATGGGCTTATCCAAAATAAAACTTATATCAGAAAATCACAAAATATCCCAAAGTGAAGTGCTGAAATTAATTCTAATTTAAAAGGAAAGAGGTCGTTACAATAAAAGTGAAAATGTCGTCATCTACGTACAAAGAGATTGTCCACTTATTATTTCTTAGTCATCATATTGTCATCTTTGTCAACATCTTGAAAAAACAAACAGTTACAACCTTCAATTTGAAAAAAAATCTATTTTCCTGCTGTTCATGAAAGATTTGGTAAACGCAAACGAATCTCCCATTGGTAAACAGATCCGTACCTCTGGAAATTTGTTACTTTTATTCAAAATTCTCGTAAAGCTTAAAACAAACTGAAATTACGAGGTTTGTACGAAAAGCGACGATATAGAAAATATAAAATGGTCAAATAATTTGCTCGCCCTGGGTAAATTTTGACAGAGGAAGTGGACTCATTTACCATAGCGGAGAAAGATTTAATTTCCCAGCGGTGTAATTTCACAGAATATCTGACGGTGACAATGTTCTTTCTGAATTAAAGACAAAACATTACCGACACAAATGTTATCCACTTCATTAATACCTAAGTGACAATGTCACCCATATGGCCTTATGAACTATTTTACAACCAAGACCTTGTTTTGACTTTTCAAGGTTTGGGAAAATATTTAGGCAAAAGAAGATCCCTTTGTTTAAATATTTTTTTGTGATTTGTTTCTGAATACCATCTTCGTTAACATCAATTATAATATGTTCTACTGTAGCATTCAATTTGGGATGGTCTTTTTTGTTGTTTGAGAAAAGACTGAAGACAATGCACTGCCGGATACACACATATACTGTATAGTATGGTCTGGCTTTTCCATGAATTCAGGATGGTTCAACAGAGAGTTAAGTGATTGCTATTGACCCAAAGTTCTAAGTCATTTATCTTTCAATTGAATTATTTCTTTTCATGATTCAAAAATAGCAAATTTCTACAATCGTTAATAAAAACATGAAATACCATAAAGTATTTTTTATCTGATGTAGTCGAAACTATTGAGTGATTACGAGAAAATGGTTGTCAACGGCATTTCTTCTTTCCATTTCTATAGCTTTTGAAAGACATTCTCTCCCACGCCTGCAAGAAACCAGAATAAAATCAATTGACAAAGCGATAATTTGCCAATAAAACTGCCCCATAAGCAACATTAATATTTTCACCAACGTAGTTCTATCGACCTACAAATTCCAAACACAAGCACGAATAAATCCTTTATAAAAAGAGTGAAAAATGTTGCAGTGCAGACCATGAATCCAAACAAATTTTTATTCGTATCTATCATAAATGGACATGGATGGTAAGAGGGAATGTCATTCGTCAATATTGTCATTTTTCTCATTAAATCTGTCCTAATACCTGCCCTGAAAAACAAGAAAAAGTATACATTCACCAAAATACTGGCATTAGAAATCCCCGATTAAAACTTAACGAGATATAAGAATATATTGACACTATGCATTTCTCCCTTCTTACAGTATTTTCTCTGCTATGATACACCCAACCCATCACTTCCCCGTCAGAATCAACTTTGAATTTGGATCTGCCTTACCAAGGTTAAGGCCCGGTCCCACTGGCCGATTGACCAAAACGTATGCAAAAAGGGCACAGCGGACGAGCAAAATTACGGTAGTGGTACCATCCGTTTTCATCCGCTTTAGAAAATGGCGAAAATATAACGGAAAAGAGAGCACGTCAGAAGTATATAGCGGGGATGTTAAACGGATATTTTTGGGAAGCCTGGCGAATGGGAGCTGATGTCAGCTAAGCTCAAAACTTCTTGCGCGGATGAAATTACGGTTGACGGATGCCTGTTGGATAAAACGTATGCAATAAGTGCACATCGGATGGCAAGAGACTTCCAATGGGTGGCAAGAGACGTCTAACGGAAAACAAGATTAGAAATATAAGTTGCCAATAATGCAGAAATGATAGAATTCCCAGCGATGTCGTTTTATCGACCTACAAATCCCAAACATTGGTGTTTATTAAGAATTAATCAAAAGGCTATGGTGTGTGGACACTTCAATCAGGCTGGTTCATGAAAAACTCATTTTGTATTCAGGTCACGGAATTTCCTCAATGAGGCCCTTATCCTGACATATGTTAGCTATTTTGTCGAGAATACAATACAACATATCGTCGGTAGGAATTCAAACAAATCTCAAATGCCCAGATTGTTTTGTTTTTATCTCTCACTTACGATATCTTCTTAAAAGCGGTAAAAACTTCCATCTTGTCCAAACAACTCATACTTGTCACCAGCTAAAATGTCCACGACTTTAAGAAATCATATCTAGAAAGATTCAACATTAAGTATCATAATTAAAGCATGTAGAGAAGCGTGGACCATTAACAACTTCATCTCAGCATTAGCGCGAACTCATTCTTCGTTGGTTCAAACGCCACAAGGCCCCTTTATCCACATTCCAGATATTCTGTAACAAAACGTCTTTCGTAACGTTCATGAGAGAAAAATGCGTCTTAATGTGCCTTCCTGTCTATTGGGAACATCTTATTTTTGTCACAGACATAGTCATCTATAACATAACATTGCGCAAGGATCTAGAAAAAAGATCCTTGTGGAATTTAAAACTGCCATGTTACAGAACTGTAACGACAAGAGGGGGTGAGAACTTAAAAATGAATTCTTCATCTATTGTTCATCAAACCCTATGTTGTAGGTGTTTATTTAAACCATCTCAATGAGACATTATGATGAGTACCCACAACAAATGGTTTTGGATTGGAAATAACAAAATTAGAATGCCTTTGTCCCCCTCTTATCTCTTTCTCTGATGTAACCAGATCAGTACCGTCAGGTCTTTTTTATTGCTCTGTCACGGTGTATAATCACGTGACTCAGAATTTCCGATAATCTTCAATATCCTTTATAATAGTTGACCAATTTGAATTCGGTTTGAAGCAGAGAAGGTGGAAAATAACAGGAATAAGCTGGACGTGTTGGATTTTTGAAAAATCAACTGATAAAAAAGTTATTGAAGATAAACCAAAATTTTGGTTTATCTTCAAAAACTTTTTTATCAGTTGATTTTTCAAAAATCAACCACGTCCATCTAATGCGTGACGTCTGTCCACATTCTCTGCTTCAAACCGAATTCAAATCGGCTCAGTATTTACAAAATCATTGAAGATTTTCTGAAAATATTGTACTACGTGATTATCCACCGTGTCTGTTCCGGTTGCCTACGACCATGAATGACATATTATAGACCAACATGGATCTCGATCAGACTGTGCGTATGCACAGGCTGATCTGGATTCATGTTGGTCTTTCAAGCCACGAAAGCCCCCTTTCCACATATCCGCTCAAACATGTCATAAATCATCCCGCCTTATTATTCTGTCATGAGAGTTTGCAGAAATGTCTGTCTCAGTGTTTATTGGGACAAAATGAGACTTTATTGTGCTTCAGTGCCTTTTTAGAAAACACAATCGTGCTTCTAAGTTTGTCGAAAGCATTTCTAACAAACACCTATATTCTTTATTATATATACCCTATCATCTTATTAAATTGTCAAGAGAAAATGCAAAAAATGTCTGTCGTGGTGTTTATTGGGCAAAATGAGACTTTATGTGCTTTGGCGCCGTTTGAGAATTCAAAATTATGCCTCTATGTCTGTCAAAAAAATTCTAACAAGCACCTATGTTCTACATAATATTCCCTGTCGTCTTATTAAATTGTTAAGAGAAAATGCAGAATTAGCTGCTGTGGTGTTTATGAAAATAGAATGAAGCTCTATGTGTCTCAAATGTCTTTTTGGAAAAAAAAACTTTTCTCAAATGACACAATTTTGTATCAGCCTATGGAGTCGCAGACTTGCAATATTTGAAATATGCTGTGGCATGAAAAGTATTTAGGCAAGATGGGATCCATCATTATCTTTTCTCTCAAAGTTTTCTAATGCATAAATACATTTGAAAGCCTCAAAACATACATTGTTTGGTTCAAGATAATGAGGGTTGTTTGAACCAGTTCTTTTTTCAATGACAAATATTTTAATCAAAATATATCAACAATCATTAAAAACTAGTTCGTCTTTTTGGTCAATTAACCAAAATGTTCTAAATTGTCAAAATATTTCAATTGTCAATTCCGTTTAGAAAAATATTCGCAGAAATGTAAATCATTTTACCAGAAAAAACAGATAAGAGGGGTTAAGGACAGATCCTCCATTTATTTCCTACGGTAAGATTTTTTTTTATTTTTTCTGTACTGATATTTAAATATATGAGAAGTAAAAAAATGACTTAAAAACTATAGGTCACCAAGCGAATTAAAAAGTTATTGGATTTCAAGAGAGGCTACTCTTGTCCAAAATTGCAAAAATGAGGTGTCACTTAAATACCCACAAAAAAGGTGTCCGAAGTGACTAGGATTACATAAATAAGTCTTTATTGTGTTCAATATGTTTTATTCTGTCGAAATGAGTATCAATTTGGGAAAATATATTGATGATTTTGAAATTTTTAGTAAAACATTCTTTCAAAAGTAGCTGAAATTGCTCTTTTTTAGCAACGTTTCTGATAATAAAAAAATTCCAGCGGTAAGAATTTTTTCTTTTTTGGTATAGACATAGTGCTTGTTCATACCTACAAAAACAAAAAAAGAAAAATATATCAAACCAAGCGTTTTTCTTAGTTATTAGTAAAATTTGGTTTACTTTTTGCAACTCTGTCCGAAATTGTTTCACTACTTTTATCCATTTTCTTCCTTATTATCAGCTTTAGTTAATAAAAAGTGTCATCTTTTGTGTCCATCTTAAGCGGACTAGCTCATAAAGACACCACTTTGCTTTTGTTGATCCGTTTCCTATCGCTAACGCCACATGTTGAACGCGTAACAGAAAGCGAAATGTACCATCCGAGTACTATTACACTTTTATTGACCAAACAAAGAAAATTGAAATAACCGAAAAGGGTCTTGTCATTTAACAACCAAACATTAACTTAATGTAAAAAATGCATTTGCTGAAAAGACCAACTACTGAAACAGCTTTATTTCGTTATTTGGGATATGCGCAGTAAGTTGCGCAGTAACAACTGGAGGATCTGTCCTTAATACATTCTAGCTTTTTATCATTTCAGTTTCACGCTTATATTTTGAGTGCACCCACTACTTTCGTAAAAATCCTTAATTCTAGCACAATATTACGGGACAAAGTGCGTCTCCTAGAAAAGCCATTCACCCCCTCGTGACCAGACAACAATATAGAATATTTGTGTCAAGTACAATTAACGATAACCCGGGAATTTTGAGGAAAATAAGTTTGAATGGTGCTTTTCTGTTGTATGGAACCAATGCTTTCAAACTGCGACAAATGTGTTTGTCATGGCATGGAAAGCATTGAAAGAAAAGGAGAAAATGCTGATCATCAGCATTTTCTTCTTTTCTCTCTATGCCTTTTAAAGCAGTCTTTAAAATGAATATGACGTGAATACATAATTATAGCATGATACATTACACGTATGTAGCCTATATCATAGTTCACACAATAAGTATAATATTATGTTGTGTTGTATCTATCATATTTGAAATTTTGATGTTCTAGATTTGGGTAAATTATATTCCTTTAAACAATTTTTCCCAAAAAGAATATTTAGGTATCCAAGACTGTTTTATTACGGTTTTGATTAAAAAGAGTAGTGAGGCACAGTGGCATAATTCATCTGGATTTATGACAATTTGAATTTTAATTCTCTTCATTGAAATAAAAGCACACGCAAGGTTATTGATCAAAACCATTTTACGAAATATGACAAGACTCAATAAATTGGGGACATTACAAGCATTACGTCTCTACACGGCAGGATGAGTCATTGTGGGGAATCAAAAAAAAATGATAGATATATCACCGATTCGAATTCAGTTTGAAGTTAAGGTAAATGTATCAAATTACACACACCTGTAAATAAACTTCAAAGAAAACAATTTACAAACATTACTCTATATTCATATGCAATGAGGTAATTTTGAGCATTTTTGTCAAATATTTCCGTAAGTTTGCATTAACTTTAAATTCTAAACCGTTTAAAATGCTTATGTCTGTATTTGAAATGGAAATGAAACAAAGTTTAGGAATTACTGGCACTTTTCAAATTTCGAAATTGGATTATCTAGTGTCAGAAAGAAGGGAATTTTAGCGCTGGTGGCTAGATGTTCTCTTTCTTTTCTATAGAGGACAAGTTACATGTTATAAGAAGTGCGGATTCGTAAAGTTAGACAAACTTTAAGACTGGAATTGGAATGACTAAATGAACTTGATTTGAATTTTCATGACAAGAATGATTTACCCATACAGGTTGACAAATCCGTAACATATTTCTAGAATGTCGTTTTTGTATGTTCGACAAATTAAAGGATTAGATTCACTATTTGGGAATACGGCTAGAGAAACAAGAGAAAATAACAACGAAATGCGTGTTCATTATTTGATTTTGCTAAGTTTACAGGATAAAAACTATTGAACCATTTAGAAGTACAAAATGTAGCATTTACTTTCAGCCAGGGCTATGCATTGTTTAGGATTGGGCAAATGTACTTTTTATCATGACATGACTAAAATTGTAGCGCTAAATTGCGAGGTTATGGAGTGCTTCTTGAACTGCATTCATTAAGTCAGTATTATTCAGTCGTCAATTTATTCAAGACAATTTAATTTTCGTTGAGTAATGGGTACGTTCCAAGTTTTTGACATTGTTTTATCATTTCTAATGACACCCAAATCGTTCTTGTTAAAACTTTGATAGCATTGTAAATATCAGGTAAAATTTGGACAAGATGGTAATTCACTTTTTTTCATGGCGGGACTAAAATTATAGCCGCTAAATTATGGGGCTGTAGTGTAATTCTTGTTCTGGCTTCATTAAGTCAGAATTATTCAGACATCAATTCATTCAAGACAATTTAATTTTCGTTGAGTTACTGCCAAGTTCCAAGTTTTTTGACACTCTTCTTTTTGCCAAATCGCTGCTGTTCAACAAAAACTTCGTAACTACAGCATGTTTTAAGCTGCAGTTACGAGGTTTTTGTGGAAAAGCGACAATAGAGTATTTCTTGACAATGCAACTTACCAGACATGAAATGGCCATACATTGTTCAAGAAGATTCGACATATTAGTGCAGGTCGCAGGAACGTCAAATTCATGTAATATTCAAATCAAACCTTTCCTAAACGACAGAATAATAGACTGTTCCAATTTGGAAGCTGCTAAAGACCTCATTTGAGATGTATGTTGTTAAAGAATTGTGTACAATATAGCATAGAAAATTTGAGACAAAGGGAGAAAATGCTGATTATCACGCACCCGGTCACATACTCAACATATATCGCTGCTTTTCAACGAAAAACTCGTAACTGCAGCTTAAAACAAGCTGCAGTTACGAGGTTTTCGTTGAAAAGCGAATATATGATATTCTTCTAATGAAAGCATTGTTGTTTGAGTTTGTTGGTACCTTAATCCAAATGAGTTGATTTTATAAATCATAACATAAAACTTTGACGCCTTTGTTTGTTTGATTCCCCTTTATTCGTGCACATATTCATAAAATCAGCTATTACAATAGAACGCGTGCAATCATGTTCCATATGGAGAACTCGTTTATATCATTCTATCGATTTATCTTTCAAGAGCAAGGTGCATTATATAATTGCAAGAAATATATCATGTGACCCTTTGAATATAGGAATTTCACTGCTTCCCACTGCGACAATGAAATATGAGTAACGAGTTAACACTTTTGAAAACATTCAGAGGAAAACAAGACAATCTATATAACAAACACTTTCTCTTTTCCGTCAACGTTTTCTATCACCACTCAACTGTCAACATAAAACTTAAATACTATAATTTACAAAATAACCCTATTAATTTTCACCAGCATATTAGCACTTTAAGCTTAAGCTTAATTAAAAGCAACATCAAGAATTTCAAACCAAAATTTATCTAGAATTCTAACGTAGAACGTGATAGAAGAAGTTCACTGTAAGCATTATTGAAATAGGCTAACAATTGTCCCAGTGTCAGGATGATGTCCTACATCATGTTGGCAAATATTTTTCATGTTATTTTGCTATGTGCGCAAATTGGATATTTTATAGCAAATAAAATGTTTTTATATTGTATAAATTATTACACTTATGTCACACAAACTTTCGCCAGTATTGTTTGAAATTAAGGTTAACATCATGTTGGCAAATATTTTTCATGTTATTTTGCTATGTGCGCAAATTGGATATTTTATAGCAAATAAAATGTTTTTGTATTGTATAAATTATTACACTGATGTCACACAAACTTTCGCCTGTATTGTTTGAAATTAAGGTTAACAGTGTCACCAGGAATAAAAATACAAATAGCCTTAACCCTTTCCCAAACAAGACCTGATTTTGACGTCCCTAATAGAAAAGGCATGAGAAAACAATGAGACAAAAGAAGAAACTGCTGATAACCAGCAGTTTCTCCTTTTGTCTCAATATTTTCTGTGTCATATTTTACATGAATCCTATCTTTTATAACATCCCTTTTGTCATTTGTGGCAGTTTTTGAAGTGGATCACCATAAAATTTTGCTGTTTGGGAAAGGGTTAAAGACTTGACTTTTGAGGCTTCCATCCACAAATAGGAGATCTGAGATTGCGGCAATTAGACATATCAGATCGCAAATACCATGTTGCTTTTCATTAGAATGAAATATCTTAGCCGGGCCTGGAGGCATTAAAAATCCAACACGATTCCACATTTGCCGTCATATACACGCAGTCTGATCAAGATCCTTGTCTAAAATAGCTCTTTCGTGATACTAGTATTTGGTGACTGTGAAATAGCAGCATGGATCGCATTTAAGGATTGGTCACCTTTAACAAACATCCAATTACACTTAAGCGACAATTTATTTAAGATTTACAGACATACAGCAAAACAGATGTTCATACAGATAGGTTTTGTACACAGTCTAGAATAGAAAACATTGAGACAAAAGCTTTTTCTCAAACTGCCCCAATGCTATAGGCGTCACTGTTTAGGATGGGTTAAATTGCATAAATGGGTCCCAATTGATGTTTCTAGAGGTACATATAGGAGGGAGTGAAAGCTTTTTAAATGCAATATTTCACTTCTTGTTCCACAAACCCAGTGTCGTGGGTACTCATTTATAAGCGTCGCAATGAACACCTACAACACAGGGTTTTTTTCGAACTGAAATAACAGTTAGAATGTCTTTACCCACACCCATCTATATCTCTGGCTGTACTCATTGGTTATCAACAGATGTCTTTCAACAGGGGCACAAAGGTTATTCGGGTTATCTGATTTTCATGGACAAATAGATTTTGTAGTAGAATGTAATTTGGATAATTGCTGATGAAATCTTAGGGATGTCAGTTTGATTTACCTGACACGTTTTATTCCGTGTTAATTCGATTGTCAGGATCGGCGCGCTAGACTGCCATTCGATACAAATCAAATTAGTGCGGGAAAAATTCCCGCGTAAATGTATCAGTCTCGTACGGAAATATCGTCGCTTTTCAGCGAAAACTTCGTAGCTGCAGCTTAAAACAAGCTGCAGTTACGAGGTATTCTTTGAAAAGCGACAATATATTCTAATGTTACCATGTTCGGTAGGAATTCGCAGTCTGTCGATGTTTTATTTTCTCGATTAACTTTATCGAAACGTTGTAGGTCTTCTTGCAGTCAATAATCGGGTCAAATGTTCATTTGCGAACAAGTCGCTTTAAAGGATTCTGAAGTCCAAGATGTTTAAACAGATTGGCTGTTACAGATGTTTCGAGCAATAAACATTTAGGAATTGATTATTATCCGCAAAGAGGAAAACAGCTACAAGACATAAAACGTTAAATAGTAAACTTTGACCCTATGACAGAGAGTATGAAATTATAGGCATCAAAGTCGTCGAGAAAATACAGGTGGGGTGATATGAAACACACGTCAAATTAGATTAGATTCGATAACTTCTGCTATGGAACAAGAATAACATCGACGACGACGACGAAGACAAAAATGACAACATGGTTTGTTTCTGGTCAAGTTTGCTGATTCAGCTGTTTGGCTTACGTAAAACATGTACACTTGATGGACGGTACCGACCAGAACGGCTAATTTGGTCTGTTCTCTGGACTGCTTCTGTAAATGACAAAACGGATGTTGATAAAAAATATGATATATCTATGTGTACAGCTAGCGACTGATCTATGTTATATTATCATATTATCATACCATACCCTATGTTGTCGGTATTCATTGAGATCGTCATTTATTTTCGCAAATAAGCACAAAAACTCTACGAATTTTGACCAGACTGCGTGTTTACGATTGCTAATCTGGATTCATTATTAGCCTCGAATGCCATTACGGCCCCGTTTCCAAATCCTAGCTTAAAACACTGTCGTGATCAAAAGTAATAAAACTTAACACGAAAGTCCCAAAGTTCTTTGTTTTTATTCCGTAGTTTTGTCGTGTTCTCGTCGTAAATTCACCAATTTATTAGGCTGCGGTGGGTTGATTTTAATTGAAGGCAATTTATCAGTTTCTCTCACGTTTTTGCATGTAATTTTCTCACAGAAAACATTGACATCCAGCAATAAAATTCCCTGCTCCAGTTGTTTGACCTAGTGCGCTTATAAATTTTGAGATTCGATACGGGAAATGAGTCTGTTATGGACTCTGAGAACAACATGGACAAGATCAGGCTGTACGTACGCAAATTGGATTTCTGTATAATGGATATTTAGGTGTACTATTTTTCGATCATTTGTTCTTTAAATTCGCATCACTGGTCTGAAATTATGTCACTGTACACTATATTTCGTTTCATTGTCATTCTCACTAAAATTGTAACTCTAACATGGATCAGAGTTGAATTATCACAATGGCGTCCCGAATACAAAGTACCATACTGACTGCTCTTGCAAGTTAAGCGAGAGCAAGATTTACAGTGCGTACAGCTCATTCATTCCATATCCAATCCGCAATTGTTAAATGAAATGCCAATTTCACACGTGTTTTTATTCGTTTTCATTAGATGGAATTCATTAAGGACGTCGAATGTATACAGACTGCTTTACTATTGAATATTATCTTCCGATGAGGATGTCATACTTTAACAATTATAGACGTCGACGACGCCATACAGATGGTGGATTTGGTCATGGCTTACAATTGAAAGACATTAATTTGTGCCTTTCCTTTCACTATGTTTCTAGGCCATATAAAACACATCGCAGGATTTCGTATGTTTAAATTTTTATTTTATTCAAGAATAGTAGATCTATATACGATTATCGTTATTTTTATGCCCCCGATAGGGAGGCATCATAAATTTGACTTGTCCGTCCGTCCGTCCGTCCGTCCGTCCGTCCGTCTGTCCGTCTGTCCGTCTGTCTGTCCGTCCGTCTGTCCGTCATTCCGTCCAAAAACTTTAACATTGGCCATAACTTCCTTATTACTTAACACATTCGCTTCATACTTTAACACAACATTCCTTGGTACATTACCTTTCTGTTGGCACATACTTTGGTGACCTTGACCCCTGGATGACCTTGACCTTGAATATAGATTGGCCATAATTTAAAATCAAAGCGGTGTCGGGGGCATTGTCATCTTACAGTGACAGCTCTTGTTCTGAATGCCTCCTGTACTTTGCATATTTATAATGATATTCTGTATCCATGGAACATATATTTAGACGCATTCAATTAATGTTCCTTTCCTCCAACCAACTTTGACTTGGAACCAACTATCTTTTTAACTCTACTTTGCAAAAAAACAACATTAAATAAGTCAAAATCAAAGGCGTTGTAGTGTTGCCAGAATGAACAATCTCTGCGATGAGGTGGGAAATATTGAGGAAGAAACTGCTTCAATTATTTCGGCACTATAAAATTTACATGTATGCGTCAAATGACACAACTTTTCTGGAAAGGATTTTGTTAGCTATCAAGCTTGTATTATTTTTGGTATTAGATTAAAACGATAAACTGAAGAAAATACCTTCACTTTTCCTCGATGTTCTTATACAAATAATAATAATAATAATAATAATAATAATAATAATAATAATAATAATAATAATAATAATAATAATAATAATAATAATAATAATAATAATAATAATAATAATGATAATAATGATAATAATAATATTAATAATAATAATAATAATAATAATTAAAAAAATGAATTCCGTATCATTTACTCTGTAGCCCAAAATGACTGATTCAGTGAATGATTTTATTTTTTAAAAGATCGCAGGGTGTTCCCCGTGAGTTCAGTGAGTATACTGAAACCGTTCTCATCGTCCTGAATTCGTGCCGAAACCCTTCCGTACCGTTAACCCAGATATTCCGTGCAATCAACTGAGTGTCTGCTAGCTGTCCGCGTGACTGAAGTAGTCCGGGTCAATCGCGAAAGATTCGGGATATCATGACGGTGTCCTTACGACAACACAGACAAGTTGCCGAAGATATGCGGACAATCTTTTCCGCGTCGAAATTTTGCTCTCGATCAAAATTTCGACGCGGACAAAATTGGTGGTCCGGAAGGCTATGAATCATTCGGAAGGTTTGGTGATAACATTAAGAAGGCATTAGGAACGTGCGGAAGGTCTGCAGAACATTACTTTTTCTGTCCGAATACATTCGGCGTATTGTCCGTGCCCTAGTGGACGCTGGGTCTTAGACCTAGCGTCCACTAGGACGCGGAAGGTATGCGGAATCAAATAATCTTATTTCGGCATACCTTCCGCGACGAAACTATAATTTTTAACCGTTATTAATTTATCAGTGCACTGTCCCTGAACTTAACGCATGTATACCTAGTATTGTCCGCATTAACAATCCGCAATTGTGCCGAATAAACGGCGACATATTCCAGACAACGCAGACTAGTTTAGGATTGCACCCGGAAGGATTTAAGAAATCCAGATCAAACATTCAGGGTTCGACACTAAGGGGAGTCTGCGAGTCCGAGACTCCCTAAAAATTGGTGGGACTGCCTGATTTTCAAATTAGGGAGTCCGGCTGACCCCTTAAAAATTCTGCTGAAGAATTATAAGCAAGATGATCAGTAAACTGGTAGCTCTAGATAACAGGATGTAGTATCCTGAATTTATGTTTAATATTCTATGCAGGCATGAAAATGGCGTTGACTAGTTAACATGCAAACAACATGAAATATTTGCTTCTTTTTCGGACTCCGTTATTTTCCATTGGACTCCCCAAGTTCTCTTGATGGGAGTCCAGCAGACTCCTTGGTTGGGAAAGTAAGTGTCTAACCCTGTAACATGCACGAGTTGGTTGTTAAATGAAATGCCAATTTTACACGTGTTTTTATTCGTTTTCATTAGATGAAGTTTCATCATGGACGTCGAATGTATACAGAATGCTTTACTATAGAATATTATCTTCCAATTAGGATGTCATACGTCAACAATTATAGACGTCGACGGCGCCATATAGATGGTGGATTTGGCCATGTCTTACAATTGAAAGACGGCGTCAGTTCGAGCAATATAAAACCCTTACGTACGATCTACGGATTGAAAACGTTTGAGAGAATAAAACTGTAGAACACATAACTATAAAATCATATTGGTTACGACATTAATTTGTGCCTTTCCTTTCACTATTGTTTCTAAGCTATATAAAACACATCGCAGATTTTTCGTATGTTTATTTTTTTTATTCAAGAATAAAACGTGTAGATCTACGATTATCGTTATTTTTCTGAATGCCCCCTGTACTATGCATGTTTATATATGATATTCTGTAACCATGGAACATATTTAGACAAATTCAATTAATGTTCCTTTCCTCCAACCAACTTTGACTTGGAACCAACTATCTTTTTAACTCTACTTTGCAAAAAAGCAACATTAAATAAGTCAAATTCAAAGGCGTTGCAGTGTTGCCAGAATGAACAATCTCTGCGACAAGGTGGGAGATATTGAAGAAGAAAGTGCTGGTAATTAGCATATTTTCCATTTTCTTCAATTATTTTGACACTTTAACATTTACATGTATGCGTCTAATGACGCAACTTTTCTGGAAAGGATTTTGCTAGCTATCAAGCTAGTATTGTTTTTGGTATTAGATTAAAATGTAAAACGGTAAAATGAAGAAAATACCTTTACTTTTCCTCGATGTTTTTATAATAATAATAATAATAATAATAATAATAATAATAATAATAATAATAATAATAATAATAATAATAATAATAATAATAATAATAATAATAATAATAATAATTAAAAAAATAATTCCATATCATTTACTCTGTGGCCCAAAATGACTGATTCAGTGAATAATTTTATTTCATAAAAGATCGCGGGGTGTTCAGTGAGTACATGTATACTGAAACCGTTCTCATCGTCCTGAATTCGTGCCGAAACCCTTCCGTACCGTTAACCCGGATATTCCGTGCAATCAACTGAGTGTCTGCTAGCTGTCCTCGTGACTGAAGTACTCCGGGTCAATCGCGAAAGATTCGGGATATCATGACGATGTCCTTACGACAACGCAGACAAGTTGCCGAAGATATACGGACAATCATTTCCGCATCGAAATTTTGCTCTCGATCAAAATTTCGACGCGGACAAAATTGGTGGTCCGGAAGGCTACGAATCATACGGAAGGTTTGGTGATGATATTACGAAGGCATTAGGAACGTGCGGAAGGTCTGCAGAACGTCATTTTTTCTGTCCGAATACATTCGGCGTATTGTCCGTGCCCTAGTGGACGCTAGGTCTAACGGATTCCGAAGTCTGTAACAAAACAAAAGTACATGACACTGGCGGTTTTGTTACGGGATATTTTAATAGAAAAGTTATCATTTTACGAGGCAGGGGATCTTAGATCAACATGATTGATCGCGGCTCTTTAAAGAATTAACCCTTTCCCAAACAAGACTTAGTTTTGACGTCTCTAGCATAAAAGGCTTGGGAAAATATTGAAACAAAAGAAGAAACTGCTGATAACCAGCAGTTTCTCCTTTTGTCTCAATATTTTCTATGCCATATGTTACATAAATTCTACCTTTGATAACATCCAATTTGTCATTTATTGCAGTTTTTGAAGTGGATCGCCCTAAAATTTTGTCGTTTGGGAAAGGGTTAAGATAACAGAGCTATTTGTTTTCGCTCTAGAATATCGTTTGAATAATTTTATTCGTGGCAGGATAAAATGGACCCAGACATTTGCACTTATATGGATAATGAAAAGTCGTTGGTAAACATTAAAATGGCGTTAATCTGGAAATGCATATACGCAATGATCTAGAAAGGGGGTGTCACACACTTGACAGCATGTGGGACAGCATGTGGGAACATCGTAGATACAGATCAGATATATGCAGTCTAGTCAAGATTCATGTTGCCCTATTATAGCTCCTTAATGAACCGTGATTACAGCTACAAAAACCGAACAGTGTTATTGAGTGTATTATTATTTGTTATACGTTTTCATATTCTGATCAATCCTATCAGAAAAAAATGGAATCATTAACATTACAAAAGTGCCAGCATTTTCTGATATATCTACAATATTAGTCTTCAGTCTGTCTTTGTCCTTGCTTTCGTTTGCACCTTTCAATGGGGACTGGTCAATTGCTTTACATTTGATAAAGGATTTATTTCCAACGAAGCCATATTACCGGAGAAGAATTTAGAATTCAGAGGGGAATGTCACATAACACGGATACAAAATTCAGAAATTGACACCAAAATGATTAAATTCCTGCGTAGGACGATAATTGGTGGTTATTGATGGTTTAGGATCTGTTAATCCTCGAAGGCGTTTAAATGTAAGATATAGCTGGTTATTTTTCAACAAAATCCTCAAAACTACAGCTTTAAATGCAGTTATGAGATTTTTGTTGAAAAGCGGCGATATTATTCTAGAAGACACAATATGAATATCATTGCGACGGAATCACGTGACACAACAATTTCAGAAAATCGTCCAATATTTTGTTAGTACCTGACCAATAAGGTCCTTTCACTTATGCTTTAGTCTGTACCCACAGAACACACTTCCGGAGGCAAAGACGATGGGTTAATGAAATCAACATTGTATACATGAAAATTGTTACTAAATAGTCACAAATCGACATTATCAAAACGAGGCTCCCTAAATATGTGGAGAAAACAATGACGACGCACGTGCATTCAATATACAGCGATAAAGAGTACGTGCATTCAACATTAAAACGCTTTGGGTTCGAGAGTATTGTTACCAAAACGCTTTGGGATTGAGAGTATGTTACTAAAAATAGCAAATACTAAACGTTTGAGCGGCGTTTTAAGACTCCAAGGACGACTTTCGGAGGATGTTGTGTGCGGGGGCGTCTTAGATGAAATAACCTAATTTCAATTCGGTGCGAAGCAGAGGATATGGAGGAACAACTTGACTTAGCTGAATTTGGCAGATACAAATAATCAGCTGATAAAAAGTTATTGACGACCAACCAACATTTTAGTTGACCGCCAATAACTTTTTCATCAGTTGATTTTTAAAAGAGCATTTGCGTTAAGCATATTACTTATGTGTTTCCTACAAAGTGTAAGTTTCTCGCCGGGTACGAATCAATGGTAAGACGATGGACATTTGTCCCATTGGTCCTTGTTTTGGTCACCTGTGATTTAAGACAAAAGGGGTTATGTATTTAACATATAAGATTTATAAGTTTATGCTATGGTGTAGGCCTACACACAAAAGATAAGTTCCATTATGTTGTATTATATCCTTATAGATGCTACTTTCATTGGGAAGGGAAATAAATTCCTCTTTATTTCTGATTGTTTTTAAAGAAATATTCCAGAGAAATGTGTTTACATTTATTAAAGTGTCTAAGAATGAAAAATGTCAATTCCATAGAGGGATATTTATTGTAGTCTAGCAAATATTTTGATGATTTGTTTTCGCGCATTCAATAAACAAATTCCATCTCAACGATGAAATATACTTGGAATGTGTTCCTGACAAAAAGTTCATATAATATAATGTATATAATGAACGAATATGTTTTGTTCTAAAAGTTTTTAAATACTAGTAGTACTACTAGTATTTAAAAACTTTTAGAACAAAACATATTCGTTCACATTTTCAAATGGTTCGTATATGTTATTTAAAAATACGTTACAAGCTATCTGATTGGACGAGACAAATGTCTCGGCCATTCAGACATCTTGTTATGTAATCTAAAAATACACTGCGAATAGGACTGGTTGATGGATGCGAATATCAGCTTCGGGTTTAATCCATTTCCAAACGGCAAAAATTTAGATGGCCCGACAATTTCAATGGAATAAAATTTTGGACATGTTTGGTCTTTCTGTATAGAAAACAGTATGGGAAAGAAGGAAATTGATGGGAAAGAAGGAAATCGCTTGTGACAAGCAATGCCTTCATTTTCCACAATGTTTTCCAAAGCATTCATCTTTTAGGGGTAAAAAAGAGTCAATATGTACAGATGGGTTAACGCATCCCCGCATACGCTGATCCCAGGTGGGATGACATCCATGCATCCCATTTGGATAACCTCGGACAATTCTATCGAATCATCGACTAGGAAGTATGTTAAAATGGAAGAAATGTTAAAACAATGCGATTTCTTAACCGGAAGTAGTTACGCTTCATAAAGTAGTTTTCGAGGTCATCCAAATGAACAACCATGGCAACTTGTCGGACTTAGAGGTTGTAATCATTCTACAAAGAGAGGACACTGGAATTACAAACAATGTATTTTAGTACCATTAGTTACAGACAAACGTTTTGTGTTGTTGTTCTATTCTATTCTATTCATAGTCTGAGAGTAGATCCACGACTTACACCCAAGGTATGATTCGACTGAATCGTCCGTGGTGTTCCAAATGCCGTGGATCTATCTATGAGCTCCGACTAGACTGGCTTCAGTCCATCTATTCATTTGTGTCTCTCAAACACCATGACACGCCTCCAGAAATAATGCTTTAACTTTCCTCTGAACTGACCACAGACTTTCAGTCCAGAGATTTTCAATAGACTCCTTTTAATTCTAAGGACGACTTCCGGTGACTGTTGTGTGTGTGTGTGGGGGGGGGGGGTCTTAGTGGAAACTTGTCTATTACATTCATTTTTATTATCTTAAAATCTCTATCTAAAGACTTCGAAAGAACTATATCATAGCTGCATGCATTATGGCCGGGGTTGAAACTTTTCACTTAACCGTGTGTACATATATACAATAATCACGACATACTTTTCCACAATTATAACACTTTACATGCGAATACATAAGGCTAAATTTCATTTTTTTTCTCCTAAAAACAGTTTATGTAAAATTACTTTTCACACCCTCGTCCAGGCATAGTGAATAAATAGAATAACATTCGACTGGTTCCGAGAGGTGAATATATATTTCAATTTCCCTCTCAAAACTATAAAATTACTTTTCACACCCTTGTTTCCACAAATCGTCGGTGTTATTGCAAAAACACGTAACTACAGCTTGATTAAAACTGGAGTTACGAGGTTTTGCACTAAAACTTACAAAATACATAAACAAGGCTGACTGAGAAAGATGGAATATATTTCAATTTCACTTCCAAATATGTAAAATTACTTTTCTTGCTGTATGTGCCAACATTTAACAAGTTCTCGTCTCGTATCTAGGCTACGTTTGATAGAATTTTCTCTGACGGACTCCGGATCAATAGCTGGTGCTGCTATAGTTTATTTTAACCCTTTGTAGTTCTTTTGTTTTAACCCTTTCCGAAAAAGGTGTTTTATTTTCTTATACAAACCTATCTGCAAATCCTTCGGTGAAATACGTATTTGATAGAATTTCCTCTGATAAACATCGGGTCAATTGCCAAGTGCTACTAGTATAGTTTTCTTCAAACCTTAAATAGCTCTTTTATAAGATATTCTTTGTTTTATCAGATCAATTTATTTAAAGACCATTTTAAAGCTTCTGTCTTGTTTTAGGGAGAAATGCTAGTTAAAAATATTTGTTTTCGGGTGCATTTTCAATGCATTTGATTTTAGGATCTGTTCGACAATGGTGAAAACAAATCACTAGTTTTCCGGTAGACATAGATACCGGGCATTTCCTTTTTAACCCTTTCCCAAAAAAGATATGATTTTGATGTCCTTAATAGAAAAGGCTTGGGAAAGTATTGAGACATAAGACTTAAATGTTGATAACCAGCATTTTCTCCGTTTGTCTCAATATTTTGTAGACTTTATTGTATATAAACCCTTTCTTTATCAACATCAGTGTTGTCTTATGCAGCTACTTTCAAATTGGACCAGTCTACATTTGAGCAATTGGGCGAAAGATTTAAGGTAGAAATTCGGTAGAATATCACTCAGCTCGTAGGTTACAAACTTAAAACCAAATTTACTTTTAGTTACAAAGGATTGTGCCCACATTTCAAATAGACATTTATACCTAACATTTTGTCTTCATTAAGAACTCTACTATTCGTACCACTGAAGTAAATCTTGCCTTGTTTTAAGACAACAAAATTTCGTCGCTTTTCATCAAAATCTCGTATCTACAGCTTTAACCAAGCTGTAGATACGAGGTGTTTGTTGAAAAGCTGCAATTTACGGTTTCTATGGCAAACATCGATACCTAGCATTTTCTTGTTTAATTACAAGGGATCGTGCCCACACTGCAAATCACCATTTCTCGTAGGTCTTAATGAGTCTACCGCTGGGAAATTAACACGCAGCTTTGCCCATCAATTTTAAAACAACTGTATCTATTCCAGACAGATCTAACGTATAATCTGTATTGATGAATGGATTGGAATCCGGATACGGAAAAAGGGTCCTTAATTAAGGTAGTCTATACCTAACGAGATTATTTAAAGTGATGTCGGAATTATTCGGGCGGCGTCGAAAACGTTCGGCGGTGGAACCTTCCACCGCCGAACGTTTACGACGTCGCCCAAATAGGTTCGGATATGTAGCGTATGTAAACGACGCCACACGAAACACTCCAACATCGTGTGAATCCAATTATGGATGGAATTCCTTTAGGTATTTGGGACAAGCATGGACCCAGATAAGCCTGCGTATACGTACAGTCTGATCTTGATCATTTTTGTTCTCCAATGTATTCCTTCTCCATCACCCGTAGCAACCGTATTTTCTATTCATACTGCAATAAGGTACAGGCAGTAATCATATGAGTATCAAACACAGGGCTTTTACTTGAAATACAATGTTTTTATCCCTTCTTTCTGTTGCTATAGTTCGTAATCAAGACCGCATTCCTGAACACGATGAGCTGGGCACATGAGGTCTCTTGCCCGAATGAGATAACCTGTCGTAATGACGGTCTTCGTTTCGTGGACAATTTCATTAACATAGCAGAAATCAATTTAAAATACAATGAACCTTTTCCCCAGAGGACAAAACGTATGGCTGTTCCAAAATATAAGATGCCACAGACGTTAACCCATTACCACACACTGACTCTTTTTGACTCCCCTAAAGCAAATGGCTTGGGAAAACAAGAGACAAGCAATTTCTTCATTTCCACAATGTTTTCTACCATGAAAGACCAATGAAATACTTGAAATTGTCGTCTGCATCATCTTTCAAATTGGAACTGTCCAAAATTTTGTCGTTTAGTAATGGGTTGAAATGGTTTTTGTTGAAGAAGAAAATTTTGTGCAGTATTGTGCAGGATTTTATAGAATATTATAATAATATGATAAAAGTAATTTCGGTTGCCAGCATTATCACTTTGCATCATGTAGTTTTGGAGACTTCAGAGCAAAGACTTGAACGGGAAAAAGTTAATAAAGTAAAAATCAATTTAAAAGTCACTTTAAATTTTCTCATTATTGTTTCTAATTTTCTGGATTTTACGACCACAATTAAGAAATTGCACGAAAGAAAGCAATTGAAAGTCTTGTTCTTAATGTGTACGACCATTGATTACGGTCCTCTGATTAAAAGACTGGATATGATTTATTGAAATGAAATTAGAGCTTTTAGTTTTGACTTGATATTATGTTTTGTTTACATGTAAACGCTTGCAGTGGAAGCAGTGTTTGACCCGATTTTTCCGATTTACATGTATGTATGCGTCGCCTTTCTTCAAAAACTTCGTAACGAGGTTTTCCAAGAAAAGCGACTGTATAGATCTTTATTTTACGAACAATTCCAACACTAGTGAAAAATAAGATTTTGCGATTAAATACTTATTAGTTACTCATAAATTAATCTCAAACACTATCCAGAGTTCACTTTAGCTACCGACTTTTCAGACAAATTCAAGACTATTTTCAAAACTCAATTTCTGTAACTTCAGAGGGCCTGTTAGTAAGCCTAATAAGACGAAGGAAAACTGTTGTACAAACGGCTCGAACCCCTGTCCTCTCGAGGTCATTCGTCTCATAGAATTTTGCAATACGTGAGTACCCTAGACGCTTTGGTATGTGCAGGCCAGTCAGCACCAGCAGTCAATGCTTAACCCTTTTGTCATTGACAAAATTTAAACATTGTTTTCAGTTTGAAGGGCTTGCTAATAAGAATAATATCTTTTTGCAAGCCTTTCTTTAACCTCTATTCTTCAAGAAATAGATTGAAAAGAAGAAATACTGACTATCAGTATTTTCTCCTTTTTCGCTCATGTCTTCATAAACCTTTTTATTAGAATTAGATAGGTATTGCTATTTGAGAAAGGGTTAACACACACGCTTGTTCAGAACTCACTTTCAGCTAGTTTGCTTATGCTTACTCTGCTCTAGATGATTATGTTGTATTCAAACTCATAGCTTCTACTCCACTTTCATTGTCATTCTATCAGCAAGCCCGGGTAGTTCAGCCGGTACTTTTATAAACTGTAATTGCTCAAAATCGTTGGTTCGAATCCTTATTTGCTCAATATCATTTTGACATTTGATCAACGTTGTCTCTCACCGATTGTTAATCCGAGTCTTCTCGGATGTAAATACGCTCTTTGATATTTTGATTTTTCGCTATTTACTGTAAATAGCGAAAAATCAAAATATCAAAGAGCTTATTTACATCAGAGAAGACTCGGATTAACCGATTGTCTACATTGTAGTTCCATTACATAGCGTTCTAAAGCCCCAAGGTTCATTTACGAGATAGGATGTAAAATCATTCGATCTGGATCATTCTTGCTCTGAAGATCCTTTAAGAGTCCTTTCTCAGACCAAAACCCAATTGTTCCCAAAGAGCCTATACGATTTACTATGGTATAGGTCATCATCAAATTAGCAATAGATAATCGCCATAGACAACCTTGCATTGATGGATACAGGTTCTTGGGCTATTTATCGATTCTAACTCCCAAGATACTGTATAATAGGACAGACAATGTTCTGACTGTAAAATATGGGAGAAGTCACGATAAAGAACGGCTTACTTAGGTCAGAGATAGAGATGAGATCGGTGATGGTGGCTTTTCAAAATACATATTTTATTTCATTTAATGTCCATTAAACCATATGATGTAGGTACTCATTTGAATCGTTTCGATTCAAAAGAATACCCACAGCATGAGGTTTTGAAATGAGAGATAACAAAGTAAGGATGTCTTCACTCTCTGTGAAGCTCTCACCGATTGTCTACATTGTTGTTCCTTAGCGGTCCTAGAACTCAAAGGGTTACCAAGATACGAGATACCAAGTCAAATATATTTGATCTGGAGTCATCTTTCTATTAAATTTCTTTAAGACTCCTTTTTACAAAATAACACCCATTGGCTTCCCAAAAAGCCTCCACGGTTTATCATGGTTAAAGGTCATCATCAAATTAGCAATAGATAATCGACATAGATAATCTTGCATTGATAGAAACAGGTTCTGGGGGCTATTTATCGATTCTAACTCCCAAGATACTGTATAATAGGACAGGCAATGTTCTGACTGTAAAATATGGGAGAAGTCACGCGAAACATGGGCCAGAGCTAGAAACAAGTAGGGTTGGCGGCTTTTAAAAATGCGATTTTCAAATATTGTTTATCACACCATGTGTTGTGGGATACTCATTGAATCGTTCCGATTCAATTTCATTCTTTTGAGAATATGTTTCTACATTACTGATTTAAATGTTCTATAATGTAAGGTATACAAATGCTATCTTTGTCAACATCCGGGTACGACTTTTATATTGAGACAGCCTTATTTCCGTTTGGGAAAAGGTTAAATCAACGTTATTTTTCAAGGCACGTCACATATATGGAGACCCCATGTCGGAACAATTATCGACATATACAGCAAAAACTGTCCAGGCGCTACGTAATGAAATTACCCAGTCAAATGAACCCATTACCAGTGGTTTTCTATCGTGTAAATAGTTTATCGCGCACCCTACATTGATGTTTTAGCCTGATTCGCCGTGAAAAGGCATATCTCTTCTTGGTTTATCTGACATCTAGTTTGAACTTATTCATATTGCATGAATTGGGACGAAAACTGGAAGCTTATCTAATCCCCTTTCGATTGTGCTTCTTGTGAAAGCACCAATACTTGCACCAAATATGTGGGTTACTCAGACGTCATTAACGACCCCCTCCTACGGGGGATCGAACTCGAAACCTCTTAACCATGAAGCAGACGTTCTGTTTCTCTGCCACAAACGCCACATCTGACATCTAGGGGACGAGTTCTGATTCATGACTAATGATTGGTGGTTACTAGTACTATTAATTGGAACATTGTGTCTGACAATTTCTTTCGTTGAACTGAGGTAACTGGTGTACCCATTCATGTCTTCTTGGTATTCTTGACACCAGTACAGACAAAGTATCGAGACATGATCTGCTTTCACATAGATCATATGTAAACGATCCATCCATTGGCGAAAGAAATTATGGTCTTTATCAAATCTCATACGCTGAAACTTAAAAATTATCTTACATGGGTCCCTTTAAGACATTCATGTTGTCTTTAGTGTAGTTTTTTCGTTAGAATAATTGTAAAATTTCCTCATCTATGAAAGAGGTTAAGGGAAATAATCGTTCATTAATATAAAAGAAATCCCGAGTTTTTTTCTAATCTATGAAAGAGGTTAAGGTAAATAATCGTTCGTTAATATAAGAGAAATCCCGACCCATAAATCATCTCACTAAAACGTCGCGGAACTTTATTAAAGCCCAATCCTGCAATTCCTCAGAACGAATTACGAGAGGTTAGGAGCCGGTCTTGAGAATTTAAAAGTCAACTTAATATTTAATCGTCCTTAATCGTGGGTTATTAGCTGGTAAATCAATATCCGTCTTTTTGGGAAAAGAACCCGACACGAAAACATCGTAACTGCAGATTCTTTAAAGCTGCAATTACGAGGTATTCTTTTAGAAATGCGACGAAGACATCCTCTTCTCGTTACAGACATTGGTAAAATGAACCCGATTCTGAGGAAAAGGTGCCTTTGAAGAGGAGGACATGTAAAAAATCAGCATTTCTTATATCATCTAAAGAATTTCGGCGCTATAAACGATGGTCTCTACTGCAACTGACAGTTGTTTTTGGTCTAAAATTTTGTCTTATTAGAAAGGGTTAAAGTAATAGTACTTTGCGAGACCTTTTATGTGGAAAGTCACGATGACAAGGATGGTTATTAAGGTCTTATGTAATTACGCTGAAATTACGGTAAAATTATGCTAAAATACGCTAAAAGACACGGCTGTCGACCAATAATACCATTAAATAGCCTCATAACGGAAGCAGACATTTTACACAGAGATATTTAATCCTAGGAAACTACTTCTTGCCACGATGTAATGCCGTTTAGAAGGATTTCTTTTTTGCCTTATATACGCATGTTTTTGTCTGAACCACGTTTGAATTTGGACAAATCTATATCTTTGCCTTATTTGGAAGGGTTAAAGTAATATTGCGAGTAATTTTGCGAGACCTTTGATATGGAAAGTAACGATGACAAGGGTGGTTATTTAGGTCTTACGTAATTACGCTTAAATTACGGTAAATTACTGTAAGATTATGCTAAATTACGCTAAAAGACAGGGCTGTCGACTAATGATGCCATTAAATAGCCACATAATGGTAGCAGACATTTTAACACAGAGATATTTAATGCTAGGAAACTACTTCTTGCCACGATGTAATGCCGTTTAGAAGGATTTCATTTTTGTCATAGAAATTTTATTTTCACGACCCGTCATTCTTTGAAATATGATTAAGGAAATAGAAGAAAATGCTGATGACCAGCATTTCTTCTTTTCTCTCAATACTTTCCATGAAACAAATTAATAATGTTTCACATCTTATACACGCATGTTTTTGTCTGAACCTCGTTTGAATTTGGACAAATCTGTATCTTTGCCTTATGGGGAAGGGTTAAAGTAATTTTGCGAGACCTTTGATATGGAAAGTAACGATGACAAGGATGGTTATTTAGGTCTTACGTAATTACGCTAAAATTACGGTAAATTACTGTAAGATTATGCTAAATTACGCTAAAAGACAGGGCTGTCGACTAATGATGCCATTAAATAGCCACATAATGGTAGCAGACATTTTAACCCATTACCACACAGTGACTCTTTTTGACTCCCTACAAGAAAATGGCATTGGAAAACAATGTAGAAAATGAAGAAATTGCTTGTAACAAGCAATTTCTTCATTTCCCACAATATTTTCTCTACATAAATTTAAAAAATACAATATTTTGTTCGATTTAGATTGTTGTCTGCAACATCTTTGAATTTGGACAAGTATAGAATTTCGCTGTCTAGTAATGGGTTAACACAGAGATATTTAATGCCAGGAAACTACTTCTTGCCACGATGTAATGACATTGGGGAAGGCTTCTTTTCTGCCATAAAAATTCTATTTTTACGACCCGTCATTCTTAGAAAAATGATTGAGGAAATAGAAGAAAATGCTAATGATCAGCATTTTCTTCTTTTCTCTCAATACTCTCCATGACAAAACATAATACTTTTTCACATCTTATACACGCATGTTTTTGTCTGAACCACGTTTGAATTTGGACAAATCCATATCTTTGCCTTACTGGGAAGGGTTAAAGTAATTTTGCGAGACTGATGGTGGATGGTTACGATGACAAGGATGTTTATTTAGGTCTTACGTAATCACGCCACATGTACGGTAAATTACGGTAAAATTATGCTAAATTACGCTTAAAGACAGGGCTGTCGACTAATGATACCATTAAATAGCCACATAATGGTAGCAGACATTTTACACAGAGATATTTAATGCTAGGAAACTACTACTTGCCACGATGTAATGACATTGAGAAAGGCTTCTTTTTTTGCCATAGAAATTCTATTCATACGACCCGTCATTTTTAGAAACATGATTAAGGAAATAGAAGAAAATGCTGATGACCAGCATTTCTTCTTTTCTCTCAATACTCTCAATGACACAAATAAATATTTTTCACATCTTATACACGCACGTTTTTGTCTGAACCACGTTTGAATTTGGACAAATCTATATCTTTGCCTTATTGGAATGGGTTAAAGTAATTTTGCGAGACCTTTGATATGGAAAGTAACGATGACAAGGATGGTTATTTAGGTCTTACGTAATTACGCTTAAATTACGGTAAATTACTGTAAGATTATGCTAAATTACGCTAAAAGACAGGGCTGTCGACTAATGATGCCATTAAATAGCTACATAATGGAAGCAGACATTTTAACACAGAGATATTTAATGCTAGGAAACTACTTCTTGCCACGATGTAATGCCGTTTAGAAGGATTTCACTTTTGTCATAGAAATTTTATTTTGACGATCTTCGATTGTTTGAAAAAGGATTGAGAAAAAAAAAGAAAAAAAATCTGATGACCAGCATTTTCTTCTTTTCCCTCAATAATTTCAATGGACGAATATGCAGATATATTTAATGCTAGGCAAGAACATCTTTGCACAGGTTTCTTTTTTACACAGAATTTTTTATTTTTACGACCCTTCACACATTGAAAAAAAAAGAAAAAGGAAAAAAAAGAGAAACAAATGCTAATGACTAGATTTTTGTTCCTTTCTCTCAATACTTTCGATGGCACAAAAACATATTTTGCACATTTATAAACGCATGTTTTATTGGTCCGAACCACACAAGCATTTTGATATATTCCATGAATTTGTCGTTGAAAATGGTTAAAATAATTTTGCCTTTCAGGTGGAAGGAACCATAACAGAGATGGTATTTGGGTCTTACGTAATTACGCTAAAAGTTCAAAATTACGGTAAATTACGGTAAATAACGGTAAATTACACTTAAAGACAGGGATGTCGACTAATGATACCATTAAATATCCAGGCTTGATACCACATAATGGTATAAGACATTGTCACGGCGCTATTTTCTGTAAGACACCTACATCTTTACACGGTGTATAATCACGTGACTCAGAATTTCTGATAACCTTTAATATCTGTTTTAATACTTGACCAATTTGAATTCTGTTTGAAGCAAAGAAGGTGGGAAAATGCCAGGAAGAAGTTGAAAATTCAACTGATAAAAAAGTTATTGAAGATAAACCAAAAGTTTGGTTTATCTTCAATAACTTTTTTATCAGTTGATTTTTCAAAAATTGAATCACGTACATCTAACGCGTGACGTCTGTCCGAATTCTCTGCTTCAAACCGAATTCAAATCGGTCCAGTATTTACAAAGTTGTTGAAGATTTTCTGAAAATATTGTATCACGTGATTATCCACCGTCATTAAAAAGGTTGTTTACTAAGACAAAATAACCGTACTTTTATTCGAATTGTGATCCATTGTGGGTTAAAATGCCGATTAACCATTTTCCAAACAAGGTTTTGGTCCGTATTATCAACGATCACACGACCATGTCGGGTGGGAAATCATTATGGTGAATTTGTTGTACGGTCATTGATAGATTTACGGGCCCATAATTTTGATGTTCACAAAAGAAAATGCATGGGAAAACATTAAGGCAAAAGAGGAAATGCTGATGACCAGCATTTTCTTTTTTTGCCTCAATATTGTCGGTCTTGTATAGTACGCAAATTCTATCGTTATCAATACCCCTTTTGTCGAGTAATATTTGCATATCGAAGAAGCGTTCTTCCTTTTTTCCGTAGACAAGTAGTTCGTCAATATACCGCCAAGCCAAATAGATCTAAAATCAATGACTGAAGAGTGGTTTCAATCCCTCTAAATATTATGTTCTGTCTGCTTATAACAACCTGTATGAAGCCTACTCTATCTTTTCCTGCTATAATTGTATGTTTTGCTAAAAAGTAAGAGAATTTATATTGAAAGACCAGATCAAACGTTTTCCAAAACAATAGCGGCCTGGAAAAGTCTTACTTTCAGATGAGGAGCATAATTTTATATACTACAATCTATCGATTCTGAGACCAGTTTCATCAAACGTATATATGTATTTTTATCTTAATGGTGAATTACGACATGTTTAGACCAAGACTCAAATATCATCAATCTTCCAAGGTCTAAGTAAAGCAATCGTTGTTTTAAGTGCTTCGTAATACATCGGTAAGACAAAAAGAATTCGTGGTTTTGTAATAGAATGGTCACCGGTCAAATTACAATGTCAATTCTTTCATTAATTGGACGCCCACAAATAAGTCTTGAAACAACTAGTTTATTCCGTCAAAATCAGGCCAGTAGATCTATATCACGCAATGTCAACAAAGCAATTAAGTAGCTGCACGCTACGACTAATTAACCCTTTCCCAAACGACAAAATTTTACGATTATCCACTTCGAAAACAGCTACAAATGACAAAATGGATGTTATCTAAGATAAGATTTGTGTAAAATATGGCATAGAAAATATTGAGACAAAAAAAGAAAGTGCTGGTTAATTAACTGTAAAGTAAACACTTGAAGCGAATTGTCTTACAGGGCCTATTGGGCAACAATAATCTTGCGAAAACTCTACCAACTTTGGAAGCCGGAAGAATTCGAATATTAATAACGAAAAATAGCTTCGTAAAACCTGTAATACTGATGGGAATCACTATCTCAAAACACCGACTTATATTTTGTCACGCGTAAAAAAAGTGCAATGAAAACTGAATAATTGTCATAAATATTTAATTGTTTTGTCAAACTCTATGTAGGAAACATATTAATTTAGTTTTTAAAAAGTGCTGTCAGTAATTGTTCATTTCATTTCTATTCAAGCTCTGAATGATGATAAATAATTCTCATAGATAATATATTCGCCATTTCCATAGATTCATTTGGAGTTCTACGTCCCATTCAACTGCTAAGGTCATATGGAGACGGGGCCTCGGTTTAAAGTCTCTTCCGAAAGACTGTATAGGCGGGGGATCGAACCAGCGACCCCTGTGTTACAAGTCCAGCGCGTTATTACTGCACCAGATCTGTCCCTTGCCAATTCCATAAACATTGTAAAGTGTACATTTATAAATATGTTTGATTGTACTTGGAACTCGAATCATCCTTTCGAAATGCGGATTGGATCTGCAGACCATGGTATCAAAATAGGCTACTTCCCTGGTGTGAAAAGTTTCGAAAACATAAAGGGAAAAGAGTCGCTTTTTAACAAAAACTTCGTAACTGCAGCTTGCTTTAAGCTGCAGTCACGACATTTTTGTAGAAAATCAGCGAAATACTGATTACTGGTGTTACACCTCATGACTTCAAAGAAAGTATTCATCTTTTAAAGATGAAACTCCCGTTCAACTTCTCTTTTCCTTACGTGGCTGGTCTGATTTCGTCGCCTTTCGAAAGAGATAGAAGACATGTTAATACATATTCTGTTTTAGTGATGTATGTTCTCATTTTGTTCTATTAACACGTCTCCTTGGGTCATTCATCAAATTGTAGACACCTTATTGAAAGACAGACAGACTTATTTTCCGCCTTTGCACGCCTCTACAGCCCATTTCCGTAATATTTTTTCTCTTCCATTGTTTTACAACAACTTACTTTCAGTCTTCCGAAAAGTGTTGGCTTTTGACCTATCCGATAGTAAACGCAAGTGAAAAATTTAAACCAAGAACTTCAAGGGAATGATTTTGTCAGAACAATTTTGCCTTCTTAGAAGAATGAATATAAATTTTAAACATAAACTGCCATCGACCCATGTCCAAACTGTATCAGAACATATCGTTTCATAAACAGTATCTGTTTAGCCTCCACAGAATATATTACTAAACTATTCCCATATGGATATTATCATCTACAATACTACATGTATGGAAAATGGATACAGTTTCGATACTGTCTGTAAAATGATTAGCTTTCTTGTTCCGTGACCCTGCAATATTTGATTTTTCTGTGACAGTGCGTTTTTGTACAACGGGTAACATAATTATATATTATAAGAAATAATGAACAAAAAACCCAAAACACGACAAAATGGCTCTCTTTACCCCTGGTCATCATCTGTTGCTTTCCTCTTGACATTTATTTTTCAGGAGTCGTAAACACCAGCTAGTATTTCGTCAGATAAGTTCAAAAACTCCGTTATATTCAAGCTTATTCGAGCTGCAGTCACGAACATGTTCAACGAATGCAAAAGGCTATAAATCTTCTAAATAAGACAAAAGGCCAGGAAAATCAATGGATATTTCCCAGACTCTCTTTTGAGAATCGTAATTCACGGTTAAGTCTATAAAATATTCAACTCCCATCTAAAGTAGGTATCACCTATCCTTGGACTGGCTCCAAAAACACCATTTAAGAGAAATGAGATGAAAAGGAAACCGAGAAACGTAATAAGATAAGGTCCATATACTTTTGTTTCATCTTTTTTTTCAAACGGGCGTCGGTTTTATTGGTCAATCAGTAATCATTATTACTTAATTGAAGATTTGTAGATAGTAGAAATTGCAAATCATGCGTTCGCGGTTCTAGGATAAGCATATTTAAATTCGCAAACCTACAAATTGTTTTCACAAAGTTTGCGTTTATAGTTTTATAATTCAATTGAGTCTCATACTTTATGCACATAAAATCAGACAATTAAAAGATTGTCATATGCCCTTAAAAGTACATTATTATTATATTAAAATTTATAGGACACTTATCCCCCATAAAAATATAATTTTACTATCGTAGCAATATTTCAATTGCAAATTGGTATAATTCTTGGTGAACGTCGTGGATTACTTGCTAAAAGTGTCAATGAAGATAATTATATGATGGGTTTTGAATAATTGTATGGCAACATAGCAAAGTTCTGTATACTCTGCCCTTGAACAAGACACGCAGCTAAGGTAAATTGTTATTGAAGAACCGCTGCTTACGTAACCCTTTTCCAAACGACAAAATTGTAGGGTCGTCCAAATTGAAAGCTGCTGCAGACGATAAGATAGATGTTGGTATAAATAGAATTTTTGTATGATATAGCAGGGAAACTATTGAGACAAAAGGAGGAACTGCTGGTTATCAGCAGTTTCTTCTTTTGTCTCGATGTTTTCTAAGGCCTTTTCTATCAGGGACGTCAAATCCAGGTCTTGTTTGGGAAAGGAGTAATGACATTGCAAAGAGGACAAAGGAAACAATGAATGAAAGTGATAAAATTAACGAAACACCAATTGATTATGAGGTATGAATAGCCGATAATGAAAGATTGCTAAAAATAATAATAATGATAATAATAATGAATAAAAAATGAACACCAATTAACCATTTTTTTTTTTGTTACGATATAAAAGGTATATCTACAACTGAGGGTTCGACAGTGAATTCACTTAAAGAAATTACATCAATTCTCTTAATTCAAAGGAAGAATAGTAAGTGAGAGAAACGCAAACGAAGGGAAAAGAACAAAAGTACAATCATAACAATCAAGTGTAAAACACTATAACTATTTATGGAATTGTCGAATACATTATAGATGAGAATTTGTCATAATTCATAGCTTGAATAGAAATGAAATGGACCATGGCTGTCAGCACTAAAACTAAATTATGGTTCCTGTAGAGAGTATAGCAAAACAATTAAATATTTATGACTTACTCGGTTTTCATAACACTTTTTTAACACGAGGGGCTAGATCTACATTAAGGCCGGAATATGGAAAAGTCCTCCTTTCGCATTTAAGAACTTGCACTAGTTATTCAAATATTGTTCAAAGAAAATACAGAACCAATCTGCTTTGATTAGTTAACCTGTGATAATAAATTGGTCCTGTTAGGCAATGACTGGCGTCAAATTAATCCAGGTCCCCGTATTCAAATGACTTATCGTTTGACTTACCTGCATAATTCATCTCTATTAACCCTTTCCCAAACGACAAAATGATGGACTCCAATTCGAAATGTGTTGCAGACGACAATATCAAGTGTATGATATTTTAATTTTTTTAGCGTTTTTGTTAGGAAAACATTAAGGGAAATGAAGAAATTGTTTGTCACAAGCAATTTCTTCATTTTCCATGATGTTTTCCAAAGCCTTTAACTTGACAGGTGTCAAAAGGAGTCACTGTGTGGTAATTGGGATACTATTCTTCGACAGAAAACAAGCTATATAATCGACAAACCGCAGCGACCACTGTTTATATGTATTACCATGTGATGCTATTTTTTCGACAGAAAACAAGCTATATAATCGACAAACGGCAGCAACCACTGTTTATATGTATTACCATGTGATGCTATTTTTCGACAGAAAACAAGCTATATAATCGACAAACGGCAGCGACCACTGTTTATATGTATTACCATGTGATGCTATTTTTCGACAGAAAACAAGCTATATAATCGACAAACGGCAGCGACCACTGTTTATATGTATTACCATGTGATGCTATTTTTCGACAGAAAACAAGCTATATAATCGACAAACGGCAGCGACCACTGTTTATATGTATTACCATGTGATGCTATTTTTCGACAGAAAACAAGCTATATAATCGACAAACGGCAGCGACCACTGTTTATATGTATTACCATGTGATGCTATTTTTCGACAGAAAACAAGCTATATAATCGACAAACGGCAGCGACCACTGTTTATATGTATTACCATGTGATGCTATTTTTCGACAGAAAACAAGCTATACGTGGGTCATCCAATAAATAGTGAGACTGTTCCTATTGCAGAAATATCTTGACTTCTATTCTTTCAACGTTCCTATATTCCTTCAATATATGATCTTCCCTCTTTAACGACACAATTCAATCAGTGGGAAAGTCTTCTTATTCCGGTTGCTAGGCAACCAGAGCTAATGTGTTATATTTGACTGGCCACGTCTACTTTCAATACATCTAAATCCTCAAAACTCACAAATTGCAATGATTCTTTTCACTTAGAACAGTAATTATGATCTGGAGGACTTATGTGCAGAATATTGTTGGATTTCGATAAAATGTTGCAATTATAGAGCGTCAAAAGTGACGTCACCCTACCCGCCTTTTGACAGATGACGTTGTCATGCAGAATAAACATTGTATGTTCAGACAGCTTTAATAGCTTCTGGTAAAAGGCAAGTCTCAAGATAGCCATCAGAAATATACAACAATACTCTACATTGGCTGTTTTCCAAGATAGGGCCCATTTGCAGATAATATGCACTGATTTACATAGACAAAAATCATCATTTTTGGATATTTCCTTCATTTTTCACTTTTGTTCACCGACCAAAGCTGGGTTGCTTCCGTACACTAATCCTTTTGTCCTTACAATCCACTAGAAAACAACTGTCTTTGACAAAGCTTTGTCCAAAAACATTTTAGCAAGGTTTGAAATAGCTCCGTCCCATTATTGCGCTAAAATTATGCACTTTTTATACATGCACTTTTTTGTCTACCGCCAAGCCGCATGAGACGCGTCCACGTTACAATTGTTTGTGTCACAGGAAGTGACGTCATAAATATGACGTCACAAGGTAACAACATTTGGCGCAATTTTTCTATAGCTAATATGAGGGGCTATGTATGTGCCAAGTTTCATTAAATTCTGTCGGACAGTTTTTGAGATATGACAACAGTCTCACTTATTATTGGATGACCCTCGTATAATCGACAAACGGCAGCAACCACTGTTTATATGTATTACCATGTGATGCTATTTTTCGACAGAAAACAAGCTATATAATCGACAAACGGCAGCAACCACTGTTTATATATATTACCATGTGATGCTATTTTTCGACAGAAAACAAGCTATATAATCGACAAACGGCAGCGACCACTGTTTATATGTATTACCATGCCCTAACTCCTGTCTGCCCATCTAAAAATGATACCTGCGTTTTGATTCGTTTAATGTTTGTCAGAGATAATTCATTGTACTGATGTAAGTTTATCTGTCGTCCACGTCCTGTGGCCATTCTTATTTTATCATGTAGGACGTATCTTTGTCTTGTAACCGTTTTATGATGCGTGTCAGGAAGGGTTCGCTTAACGCCAATGAGACCCTCTAACAACTAATTAGGATGGGTTTACCATAAGACAATCAGCTTCAAGTGTTTATTTTACAGTTAATTAGTCGTAGCGTGCAGCTACGTAATGCAACGTTGACATTGCGTGATATAGATCTATTGACCTGATTTGACGGAATTGCCGAGTTGTTTAAAGCATTCTATGTAGGCGCTTGATTAATGCGCTGACTGCAATTTGACAAGCTTCGAAAGCTCACAGTTCTTGGAAGTAAAATATGTAACACATTTAAGAAAACATGCATTGTGAATTTGAAATGTGTTCATTGATTAGAAAGAAGCATCAATAGATTTGAAATAAAATATCTCAATTTCGTTTTTTTCTTTCTTTTTTTTTTTTTTTTTTTTTTTTTTTTTTTGTTTCCTAACCCTAGACCCTAGAAGCTATTTTATTTTCCAGGTAAAGCAGACGTTTGCTGATCACCAATATTTTCTCCGTATGTCTCAATATTTGCTGTAGCATTATTTACAAAAATCTAATATTCACTGTCATCCATTTTGTCGTCTGCGACAGTTTCCAAAATCAGTAAAAAAAAAATACACCCGTTTCCGAAGGGGTAAATTATTGAATAGAAAAAAAAAGCTATTCACAAGACAAATACAGGGCTAAAGAGAAACTCCCTTACTTTAGCACAACATACAATTATAGAGAAAAAAGATAGGGTAGGCTTCATACAGGTTGTTATTAGCAGACAGAACATAACATTTAGAAGGATTGAAACCACTCGGTTATCATTGATTTCAGATCTGTTGGGCTTTGTGGTATATTGACGAACTACTCGTCTACGGAAAACAAGGAAGAACGCTTCTACAATAAATCAATCCATAAATTGAGAAGGTAAAGAGAAGTTCAAACATAGAACTGTGAGGATATGAGTTTCGTCGGAAACGTTTTGCGTTATAAATTAACTAACAAAATAAATAACTTCAAACATAAAATGCCATCAACTCTTGTCCCAGGTGTATCAGAACATATCGTTTTATATATTGTATCTGTTTGGCATCCTAAGAACAAACTCCGAAACTGGTCCTCAGGGAATCTTCTTATAAATCTAAAATTCTATAAATGAAAAGTTAGACAAATTTTCAATTCATACCGCAAAATAATTTGTTTTCATTCAAATTCCACTCACATTTATTTTGCCCTTCAAAATTAAAGAGAGACTAAAGATCTACCAAATTCTTGGTTACGGAAAAAGATAAATTATTTCATTTCGTCCAAGATGATTCTGGTTCAATGGATAGTATAATTATCATAAATAAATTGTGAATGAAAACTCAAAAATTGTAGATTGACTAGAGGAAAAGCAAAAATCACTTCTGGTTATCACATTTTTACCTCTCTACACTTTTCTCCAGGAGTCAATACCAGCTATTATTTCGTCAGCCACGTAAGAACAACGCTGCAACTTTTTATAACTTATTAAATCTGTATTTTCTGCATTCTCAAATATTTCCAACGAATGCAAAAGGCTATAAGAGTGCATAAATCTTCTAAAAAAGACAAAAGGCCAGGAAAATCAATGGATATTACCCAGACTCTCTTTAGAGAATCGTAATTCACGCTTAAGTCTATAAAATATTCAACTCCCATCTAAAGAAGGTATCGCCTATCGTTGGACTGGCTCCAAAACACCATTGAAGAGAAATAAGATAAAAAAGAAACTGAGAAGCGTAATCAAATAAAAAAACCTTTTTGCCTAGTCTTTTTTCCCAACCGTACCTCGTTTATGATGACATACGTAAATTGAGCAAAATCAAAATAAATATTTCAATTCGTTCCCGAACGAGAATTTTCAGAAAAGATTTGGTAAAACATTGAAGCAAATGAGGGAATCCTTTAAAGTAACTTTTTCATTTTTTTGCCTTAATATTTCCTTTGGTATATCTTGAACGAATGCTATCTTCATCAACATCCTTTTTATCATCTGCAGCAGCATTCAATTTGAACAGTCTAATATTTTGCCTTTTGGGAAAGGGTTGAAGTCGGAAAATATCGAAGACATATGAATGGGTTAGTCTTTTGAATTATCAATCCATAATATAAAATGACTTTCGTGGTTCTAGTTCGTACTGCTATCTGTTGGTTAAGTAAGTTGAGTTAAGTATCGTTCGGCTTCTGAAATTCTGTCAGATCATTTTGTCCTTCTTTTAAAGATATTATTTCAGAAAAAAACAATAAATCAATGAATAATTTGCATAATGCTTGGTGAACCTCTTAGAAAAATGTCTTATTATGTAAATGAAGGTATTTAGTACATTTTGAATGATTTTCTTTCAAGGAGATTAATTATGCTCTGTGCTTAACTACCGGTGAACATGCAACGCGAGGATACGATTTAAGTGGTTAAAATGCGTCGCTTAGTATGGTACAATAGCTTTACCACTTTGAATTTAAAAAAAAAAAAAAAAAAAAAAAAAAAAAAAAGTATGCCTAGACTTTTGTCGCTTTTTCTTAAAAAGCTGGCTACTACAACTTTATCAAACAAGTTGTAGTTAAAAGGTTCTGTACTTGTTTCAAATCTATATGCCATCCAAAAACCATGACTATTCTGATTTCAATAATTATTTAAATCTTGTTCAAGATTTGCTAGCTATTTATCAGTGGAAAGGAACGGTTATATTTATGGGTGACTTTAATTGTCATCTTAATAGTGGCAAATATTTAAAACAGTTAGATCATAGGGACAAACGTTTTAAACAATTTATAGATCAGTCAAATCTTGCAGCAGTTACCTCCCTTTCACTGTGTAAAGGCGCATTTGCTACTTATGTTTCTTCGATCGGTTCGTCTATCATTGATAATATAATTTTTAGTGCAGATGACAAAGATCGCGTTATTTCTTGTACTGTCGTAGACGACGATGCATTGTTGTATTCTAACCACAGAGCAGTTGAATGTGTATTTCAATTCCCTGTCATTTTTTCTCCAGACATCTTAAAAAATATGAAGAAAGTGAAATGGAGCCATGTCACAAATGAACAAAGTCAAAACTATCGTGACAATATAGACAATGATGTAGGTTTATCTGCTTTACTAAGATTTGACATCACAAATACTGAGGATATTGATATGATGTATACATCTATTGTTAATGCTTTAATAAATACTGCCGTAAATACAATTCCAAATAGATCATTCAATAAGCATCTCAAGCCGTATTGGAATGAACATCTTACTGCTCTGAATAAAACCATGAAACGACATAGATACAATTGGTTGTTATCTGGTTCGCCTAGGGATGGACCTTTACTAAATGCATTAAAGGATTCTAAACGAATATTTCGTAATCTTCATAGGCTTACGGTAGAACAATATTTTGTTAAGTTATACGATGATATCGATCGAGCTGCTGAGATGAATCATGAACATTTTTGGGCCTTAGTAAATCGCAGAAGAAAGTTGTCCAATAATGCCCCGGGCGCTGAAATCATTTTCGATAATGTACCATGTCGTGATAATTATTCAATCATGAACGGTTGGCAGAAATACTTTAAAGATTTGTACACACCTGATGAAAATGCATCTTTTGACAATAATTTTAGACAATTTGTTACCACCGAGGTCGAAAGAAAAATTTCCTGTTTAAATGATATTACACCAAACAGCCATTCGAGGATTTCTTTTGATTCAATATGTAAAAGTCTCAATTCTGTTAAACGCAACAAGGCCCCGGGTTTAGACGGCATTACATATGAACATATAATCTATGGAGGTGATTTAATAAAAAAGATTTTGGCTAAGCTTTATACAGCCATGATAAAATTTGCTCATGTACCACTAATGATGAAAAGGGGAGTAATTTTCACCTTATTCAAGGGCGGTAATAAAGACAGAAAAAATCCAAATAGTTATAGAGCTGTTACGCTAACATCTTGTATTTTAAAAATTTTTGAATTAAGTTTATTACAAAAGTTACAGTCTGTAAAATCGCTGCAACCACATCCGTTGCAGGGTGGGTTTCAGAAAGGTCTGGGTTGTATTATGTCCTCGTTTTGCCTACAGGAATGTATACATTTTGCAAAAGAAAATAATAACAAGTTGTATGTTTGTTTCCTGGATTGTAAACAAGCGTTTGATAGAGTATGGTTGAACGGACTCTATTATAAACTTATAAACTACGGTACAGACGACGAGTCATTAAGGTGCTTGTTAAGTATTTATACAGATTCGCATAGTGTTGTACGTTATAAAAACACTATTTGTGAAAATAGCTTCCCTGTTTTGCAGGGTACCAGACAAGGGGGGATAACCAGTCCATTTTTATACTTAGTTTATATTGATGGTCTTATCAAGGAACTGGTAGACTCTGGTTATGGTTTTTGTATTGCTGGGTTGAATTGCAGTTCCCTTAGTGTGGCAGATGATATGGTTCTTATCTCATTTTCAAAAATAGGTCTACAAAGTTTACTTGATATATGTCATGAATATTCTCGTAAATGGAGATTCTTATATAACCCAGATAAATGTGCAGTTATGGTATTTAATGAGACTAAACTTCCTACAGATAGTCGGTCTTGGTATCTTGGAAATAGCCTAATTGATGAAGTAGACAGTTATTGTCACCTTGGAATTAACATTCATAAATCAATGAAATCAACTTTATTTTTAGATGAAATCTGTAGAAAACTAAGAGGTACTTTATTAAGTCTTACAAACATTGGACTACATGAGAACGGATTAAATCCGTGTACATCAACTAAAATTTATCAATCTATTGTTATCCCAAAATCGTTATATGGCTGTGAATTAATTGGTGAAATCAGTGATTCTAAAATATTGACTTTAGAAAAAGCCCATAGATTCTGTATAAAACACATACAGAGTCTACCAAATTATACCCGTACAGACATATGCTTAAGTCTTGTAGGTGTTAGACCTATATTTTTAGAAGTTGAATACCGAAAATTACTTTTTATCGGACAACTATGCAGACTCATTTCTAGTCATATTTCTAAAAATATTTTCAATTACCGGCTAGTTTCATTTTATAACAAGACAGATTCCGTTAAATACGGATTTATACCTGATATTGTAAAAATATTGAAAAAATATGCATTGGAACATTATATAATCAATTATGTCAATTCTGGCCATTTTCCTTCAAAAGCCCAATGGAAGTCTCTTGTTCGTAACGCCATTGATATTTTTGCAAAATCGTCATGGAGGAACAGAGTTCAACAAGATCCTGCTTTAAGAAACTTTCTTTCTTTTAAACCACAATTAAACGGAGCGGCTATGCTATGGAAAATAAGTCGTGGATCTCCTTCTTTTTCAAAGTTTTGCAACAACGGTATACAAATAGTAGCAAAATGTTTTAGTGATACCTTTTCAACTTATTGTACGAAATGTGACAATAATATTAATATTCCCATATGTGAACATATTGTTTTTGAATGTAGCTCTACAGAACAAGTAAGATTTTCTCTTTTAAATTGCATACAAACCTTATATGGTAATTCATTTCTTACTAGGTTTAACGAGCTTCCAGGCCAACTAAAAATAACGGGTTTACTGACAGGCTTTGAATTTATATTAGACGCTCACCAATGGCAAGAAGACACTCTAATTATGGTTTTACCAATTCTAAGCAGACTCTGGGATATGTACAATACTTAAGCTATACATGTAAAACGCATTCGAACACAATAAATTTTCAAAATGGTCGAAACTGTAAACATATGTACGTAGCACAACTAAATAGTTTAACAAACAAATGGTGAATTTAATATAACATTGTGCGTTGGAAGAAAGGAAGAAAATGATAGTTATGTTCGTTTCTTCTTATCCCTCAATTCTCAATATCAGTTTATCCTGACAATTTCATTCTATTATTTGTTTATAACATGTATTTCTTCCTTCAATTGTCTTACTGTATTTACCCTTTTCCAAACAAGATATTAACACGAATTTAGCTGTCCGTAATAGAAAATGACTCGGAGAGCACTGCGGCAAAAGGGAGTGAATGGTTGTTAATAACTGGCATTTTTTCCTTTCGCCTTAGTGTTCTTCGTTCTATTTGATACGCAAATGACATCCTAACCAGCATATAATGTTTGTAATGTAACAGTTCTCAAATTACAAGTCTAGAATTTTGCCGTTTGGAAAAGGGCTACAGCTGCGACTAAAAGTCTTGTACTTTCATTTCGACTAACCAAGGCTTATATGTTGCAAGCGTTAACTCGGAGCCTTGGATGTGGGGAGACACAAGTTCATTGTGATACTTGGGACTCCGCACATCTAAGCCTTTAGAGTATTGTTTAATAATGATCAGACAAGCGTCCACTTAATTTTTGTAGTCGGCTTTTTCGACCAACCCTTTTCGTTTTCTGGCCGCGATAAGGATTTGGTGGCTGCTTTCTATGATTTATTGTATATAATTATGTAGTAGGCTTCGATTGTTTTGTAAATGAGAGTGTTTGCAGATTGTCAATGCGTTGTTTAATTAGCCTTTTCCGAATAAGACCTGGTTTTGACATTACAGACCTAATAGAAAAAAACGTAGTTAAGTATAATGCATTAAGAAACAGAAAATACTGATAATTAACTTTTCCGTAAAAAGCTCTATGGGTCTTCTATATTATTCACGTTGTCTTTTTTGTGATAAAAACTTTAATATCATCGTAATTCAAATAGGATCAGGCTAGATTTTTGCTGTCAGGGTAAAGGCTAATGAACAACGTATGAGAATACTTGTATGTGTGATGTATGACTGATATGTTTTTCATGTTCGTATTTGTCTTTCATGTTCATTTCTATTGTTTGTAAACTTTTCATGCTCGCCTGTATGGCGGAAATAAAGGATAAAACTAAAAAAAAAGCAGAGATAGATCAACACACGAGTCTTTTCTAGCAATAATGACCATTCGCAAGGCCTTATCCTGCACCGAAATCATTTTGTTTCACTGGCTGTTGAATTGATCATTCAGTGCTGCAGCAAATTTAAACATTTGACTAGCCGATCTGTATCTTGATGGACAAACGTCATTGTTCAACAGGGAACGATTTTATCCAGTTAACCGAGACGTAATTTCGGACAAACAAATAGTATTTCGTGCGTGTTGTTATAAAATGTCGTACCTACGGCTTGATTCAAGCCGTAGTTACGAGATTTTATAACAACTCTGGCGGTTTATCAAAACATAACTGTAAACTCAGTGTATTTTAGCACAACATTCATTGCTATTCTGTAGCTATATTACTTATTTAGATGCTAGTAACAAAAAGAACCTTGATATTTTCCATAGAATAAAGATAGGGGAAGGTGTACGGCTCAGCCCCCCCCCCCCCCCCCCCGACCGATCATAGTCAAATGGTGTCGACCCTAATTGGTTTAGCTCTCAGACATAGAATCATGTCAACCGAAACTGTTCTTCACAAACCAAGGATTCTAACTTCACTTTGTTTATTTTGAACGTTCGTAAGAAACAAGGTGGAGGTAGAATCTTTGACTTGCGAAGATGACCGACTCTGTTGTTTTCTTACAAATAACTTGGACCATTTTTTTTATTTTGCCTGACCGTATCATATGGAATAATATCTCAAATATGGACATTTTCTCATTTCTCATTGAACGTATTGAATCGTGAAAAGTTGAATCATTGTGATAAACTGATTAATTGTATGATTCCAAAGTCATTAATCAGGTTTTTCTGGATCGAGTGCCAATCTATTTCCGCATGTTTCCCGCTTATTCTTTTGTATAAATCATCGTTGGTGACTTTTTCCCAAACAACAAAGGGTGGTTAAAAATGAAAGGAGCTGCAGACGACAATATACGTTTTACTCTGTGCGTGGATTCTGTATATAATAGCATGGAAAGTATTGATAGAACAGAAGAACATGCTGATTATCAGCATGTTCTTCTCTTCTCTCAATGCTTTCCATAGTAGTTAGGTCTAGGAACGTCAAACTCATTTCTTGTTTCGGGAAGGGTTGCTAATGAAAGTATATGGCATGAAATTTTTTCTCCCGCTTTACCGATATATTGTCATGTTTCACTACCATATATCTAGGCGCCATCGAATCCACGCTTATGTTGGAGCTAAATTCCCCTTGTATGGGGAAAAAGAGGTTTAAAACATGTCACTTTAACAAGTCATATGCAAGGACAAAATGACATATTTGGGCATGTAAAATCAAAGAGGAGGCAACTGACTTATGGATAGAGAGTACACAAAGTTACCCAAAAAATTGACATTGAATTAACTCGCTTGGCTCTTGTGGTTCGTCTTGGTATAATATCAATATAATTATGGAATCAAATTGAAATACGATCAATTCTGATAATCTAGATTTCATTACTTTAGGACAAATTTTATCGCATGAGTGTTTCACGACCGTAGTTGCAGTACTTCAACACCGACGTCCTTTTATTGTTGTACTAGTATTCGACTTTTTGAAAACCGTTACGCAATTTCTAAAGAGTAATATTTCCCAATAAGGTAGGGGTCATACCTAACAGTGTTCGGATTAAAGCTAAGCTGCTTTTCTGCCCAGAAAAATGACAGGAAATTGCTCTTTAATACGAATAAATCCTCTCTCCTTCCAATTTTCTCTATGTTGACGCTGCAAATAGCCGCTTAAGCGTTAATATTGTGAAAAATTAATCACACGCGATTCGCCCAAGCAATATAGTTGGATTTGTGCATTCTGCATACTGTGTCTTCACTAACTATCTTAAAACACTCCCTAGTTTTGACGTCCTTTTAGGAATAGAGTCGAAAGGAGAAAGCCGTCGCTTTCATCGAAACTTCCTAACTGCAGCTTTTAAACAACATGCAGTTACGAGAATTGTTTTTATGAAAAATTGTCATCCTGATAAACCAAGATTCAATTTTCTTTTGCCTTAATACCGATACGAGATCACGAATGACTTTATCAACGTCCCCCGTTTCACAATATTGCCGGCGAGGAATATTCTCATTCCTTTATGCGAACAAGCTAGTACATGTACTTGCGAAAATAAAGAAAATATGCAGGGCATTATCTACATTTACAAGAGGACATAGGTTAAGCCTATGTACCGAGATAGGATAATTTCCTGTCCATATGAAAATTCTTTCATTCATTAGTGTCTCTTCTATGTAATTATGTGAGACCCGTCGTACCAAAGCGAGATTGTCGGTTATTCATGCTGTATCTTGGACCCATTAAATTAAGACTCATAGCGCAGTTAACAAGTTCTTCGCGCTCGATCCAGCGTCCAACATTCATAAAACGAAACGAGAAATGTGAACCGGTAAAAAGATACTGTCTCGAATTAGGATATGCCTTTAAACATGAGTGTGATGCCAATGATCACTGAACAAAAACCATCTCCCATTAAAATTTTTCAGGTTAACTAATTCACACGATAATTTTTATCTACAACTTAACCCGTTTGCATCTTCGCCTGATAAGCTTTGGCCCCTCTGACCGAATGATCGCTTAACGTTTGCAATTATTTTCAACCATCATCGGATACCTTGGGGTATTCGGTAATGAAATTCACCAGACCCCTCTAACAAACAAAGCTGTTTTTTTTCTCAGTTTTCAGACGTTCTCTTCTTACAAGACACATCACAAACATCAAATTACGAATATGTGATAACCTCAATAAGCATCGTGACAGATCTAATTATACAAATGAATGTTCCTGGCTTGACCATTTGACCCTGGTGATTCTCACAATTAACATGTAAATAGAGACATGATAGTGATATTGACCCACTGTTGTTGTCACATTATGGGGGAATTACGGACTACAAAGGATAATATCAACAATTAGACTTTGTCTCCGGTTTCAATCCCATTGATTGAAGGTTCCTTTGAACAACTGTAGCACGATAGACTTAACGCAAAGGAAACATTCCTTCTACCTTCTCCATCTGCAATAGATTCGGTACAAACAATTGGCAAACTAGATATAACATGTGTGTGAAGACGTTGAACAATAAAAGAGTTTAATTCCAAATATCTTAACTCCCTGTATGAGGGCCAAAACTTGTTGATACCCCTCGTAAGAAGGCATTTTAGCCACCAGGTACCAATCCTATAAATCTGCTGAAATGATGACTGTCGTCGACATTCACAATTCAGAACCCAATGCGATATCAGGCCACCGATTTCTACTCTGCAAACCAAACGTCGGCAGATGTCCTTAATCTGTTCCAGCAAGCTTCTAGACTAATGTAAGGGATTGAAAGACGGGAAAATGTTAGACAGGTACTGTTTCAAAGATGTTGCAAACAACAATTGTAAATGAATAAAATTTCAGACCTTTTAGTCTTTCTGAGTAAAGAGTAATTTGGGATATGAAGAAATTGCTTGTCACACACAATCTCTTCATTTTCCACAATGTTTCCCCAAAGCCATTATCATGTAGGGCTACAAGAATGTCAGTGTGTGGTATTGGGTAAAAACGACAAGAACATCTATAAACCTATTATAATTAATCAGGCGTATGTATAGTTCTCTGAAAACGGAGTCTAGGCAAGGTTGATAAGGGACAAATTATGGAAATCACTCGTCTTAAGTCAGCGCTCATTTATTGCAGAAGTGAATCGTGGTTAGGTCAAAGAAAAGTCGTGGCTAGACGTTAACTTTGAAATCGGTCTCAATGGTAAATAATTGTTAGACAAACTTAACGGCACATATGCTTTCCGTTATCCCTTAAAATGAATGTCTACTAGGGGCGTAATTTCGCTTTTTATTATCTCTATGTTGTCAACCAATTTGTAATTGTAGATCTTCAATCTAAAAGGAAGAATTTCCTATCTTGATCCCCTTAAGATTCGAAGAAATCAAGGGATTCTAGGAAAATCGCATCAATTACAAATTTGTTACATCTGTATCTCAGATTTCACAAACAAACCGACTTTATTCAGAAGCTTCCGGGAAACGCACTCGATTATTGTATTGGATGTCGTAAAAATTGACATGAAAATTGAATACTGGGGATTTTTATTGCCAGGATAAATGTATTCTGTAAACAGCCTGTATTCACAAAGGAGTGTTTAAAACACATTCCCTTTTATGACTCTAGATCTATTTCATATTTCCCCATTCACTTTACGTCTTTAAACCTTTCCCTAAACTATAAAACCATAGACTGTCCCAAATCGAAGAAAAAATATTGTGTACATTAATATATTTTGTTTGTTAATAGCATAAAACGTTGATTGAGATACAATTAGAAGGTGCTTAATACTATAGCATATCCCTGTCTTTTCCAAGTATTTGACATCCCTTTCTGTAATAGTCGTCGAACGTTTTTACTAAATTTCGGTTAGATTTCTATTTTTCTTTTGATACTGGACACATAAGTTTGTTAAACATGTAGCCTGTAGGCAATAGTTGACATAATATATATGAATGAAATTACAAACGGCATGTAAACTGTAGGAGACATGTCAAACCATTTCGACGTACGGACGTAGATCATAGGAACAGGCACGGTAAGTTGTTAAGGTGTACCCGTATCCACAACAGTAGGTTCAGCAGTGAATTCACAAATGTAGTTTATTGCAATTCTCTAAATTCAAAGGACGCAAAGTGAGGAAAAGACTTATCGAAGGGAATAATAATAATAATGAAATTTAACCGTAAAAATGTTCATGGAGTTGACGGATACAGGATAAATAAGAAATGGTCATAATTCTGAGCTAGAATAGAAATGAAATGGACCGTACCTGACAGCCCTGACATAGTTTTTATGTCACTCTTTTTCTATGGGCGACTTAATCGACTTTTAAGCTGGAAATTGGAAAAGTGACATTTCGGCATTGACGTTAACAAAAACGGACACTAGCTAATTACTCGGAAATGCTAACACGTCAAAAATATTTAGAACAAATACGCTTTGATATGTTAACCTGTAAGTGTAGATCGCTCCAGTTCAGCAATAACTGGCGTCAAGTTATCCACTTCTTTTTATTCAACTGAGTAACGATTTTTTGTTACTCAATCAGAAACTTGAATAAGCACTAGTCTATATTATTTTTGCTATACTTTACAATTAATTAGTCGTAGCGTGCAGCCACTTAATGCAATAATGACATTGCGTGATATAGATCTGCTGGCCTGATTTGACTAAATTACTCAGTTGGTGTAAGCCTTCTTTGTATATACACGATGAATGTGCTGACTGTGTAGTTTAAACCAGTACCGAAAGCTCACAGTTGTTGAAAATAAAATGTGTTATACATTCGAGAAAAATACATTGTGAATTTTAATTGTTGTCATTGTTTAGAAGGTACCAGCAATACATGTATATTTGAAAAAGAACAGATCTCAATTTCGTTTTTGGTTTTCTAATTAGTGAGGCGTTTTGGTATACAAGTTAAAGTATTCAGGTAAATGACATATGTGAAATGCTAATTATCGATATATTCTCCTTTTGTCTTAATATCTGCTGTGACACTATGTTATTAGATTTCAGCGACTTACAAAGTATACAGAATGGAAATGCAAATAAATGCATCCGTATGGGAAGCGGTTAAATAATAAATGAAAAAGAAACCATTCATTAGACCAATACAGAGATACATGTACAGAAGATATTTCGACAGAACCACTCTTACTTTAGCAAAACATACAATTATAGAGAAAAAGATAGAGTAGGCTTCATACAGGTTATTATTAGCAGACAAAACATAACATTTAGAAGGATTGAAACCACTCTTCTATCATTGATTTTAGATCTATTTGGCTTGGCGGTATATTGACGAACTACTTGTCTACTGAAAACAAGGAAGAACGCTTCTTCGATATACCAATTTATAAAATATTTAAACCCTTTCCCAAAACAATGTCCAATTTTGACGTCTCCGAAGAAAATTAGAGACGATTAAACATTGAACTGCTAGGGAATGGGTTTCACCAGAAACGTTTTGCGTAATAAACTTACAAAATAAATAACTTCAAACATACAACGCCATCGACCCATGTCCCCAGTGTATCAGAACATATCGTTTAATATATCATATCTGTTTGGCATCTTAAGAACAAACTCCGAAGCTCATCCCAAGTGACTATTTTATCTACAAATCTATGTGTGAAAAAAAAACAATTTTAGACACATGTTGTAAAATAATGATATTGTTCCGTGCAAATTATTTGTTCTTTTCAATTACTGACAAACTAAAAACCTACCAAAACCTAGGTCGCAGAAAAATGTAATTTTCTATATGGCTTCCAAGATTGCCTCTCAAACACTTGAATAGCCATTATTCTATTTTTATTAGCTTACTGATAGGTTGCTGCATTTGGTGTCAATCAAAATGTTTTAGGGGTCAATGAATTCATTAAAATCACAAACAACTGCTACACAATAAAGTAAGTTAATTATTGTACAACGGGTATTTTAACTATCATACATAGATTATGAACAAAAACTAAAACAAGTGCACAATCATTAGAGGAAAAGCATTTATACAAATTTTTCTGATCACCATATTTTGTTTTCCTCTCTACATTTTTTTACAATAAAAATTCGTAAATGCCGGCTATTATTTCGGTAGCCATGTTGCAAAATGATATAACTAAACTTATTCAAGCTACAGTTACGGTATTTTCAAATGTAGCCGACGAATGCAAAAGGCTATAAGAGTACATAAATCTTCTAAATAAGACAAAAGGTCTGGAAAATCAATGGATATTCCCAGACTCTCTTTTGAGAATCGTAATTCACGCTTAAGTCCATAAAATATTCAACTCCCATCTAAAGTAGGTATCACCTATCTTTGGACTGGCTCCAAAAACGCGATTTAACAGAAAGAAGACGAAAAAGAAACAGAAACGTAATCAAATGATTTATCTTTTTACCTAGTCTTTTTTCCCAAGCGAGCATCTTTTATGATGCCTACGTCAGTTGAGAAAAAAAAAAACAAAACAAATATTTCAATCCGTTCCTGAACGAGAAATGTCTGAAAGAATTTGGCAAAACATTGAAGCAAATTAAGGAAATCCTAAAAACTTACCTTTTCAACTTTTGCCTTAATATTTACTTTAGTGTATCTTACACGAATACTTTCTTCATCAACACCCTTTTATCATCTGCAGTAGTCTTTTTTGGAGCAATCTAATATATTTATTTTGCTATTTGGGATCGGGCTGATGTCGGAAAAGTGAATGGGCTAACCATTTAAATGGTCAATCCATAATACGAAATGACTTTCGTGGTTCTAGTTCGTACTGGTGTGTGTTAGTTTTGTCAACAAATTCAAGTATCGTTCGGCTTCTGAAATTCTGCCAGATTATTGTGTCCTTCTTTTTAAGACTGTTTCCAAAAAGGACAATAGATTCAGTGAATAATTTACATAATGCTTGGTGAACATCTTAGAAAAATGTCTTAATGTGTAAATTAAGGTATTTAGTGCATTTTGAATGATTTTCTTTTTCAAGTAGATTAATGCTCTGTGCTAAACTATCGGCGGTGAACATGCAAGGCGAAGATACGATTCATTAAAAAATGGGTGGATAAGTATGACAAGTACAACAACTTTTACCACTTTGAATAAAAAACAACAGTAGACTACTGTCGCTTTTTATGAAATAAAAAAACTGGTTTTAATTGCCCAATATAAAAACTGGAAACTATGTCACATTTAAACAAGTTTTAGTTAAAAGATGTTTGTTGAATAGCAGCGATAGATCAACACACGAGTCTTTTCTAGCAATAATGACCATTCGAAAGGCAATATCCAGCACCGAAATCATTTTGTCTCACTGACTGTTGAACTTGATTATTCAGTGACGGAGGAAATTTAAGCAATTGACTAGCTGATATGTATCTTGACGGACAAATGTCATTCTTCAATTCTATAGCTAAATAAAGTTCTTAGAAACAAAATGACCTTAACTTTTCCGTAGAATACAGGAAGGAAAAATATGTACGGCTAAGGTTGCGCTACCGACCGAACATAGTCAAATGGTGTCGACCCTTATTGGTTTTGCTCTCAAAAAATGAAAACAATGGAAAGGAAAAGAGAATCATGCCTACCGACCCTGATCTTCGCAAATGAAGGGTTCTAACTTCACTTTGTTCATTTTGAACGTTCGTAAGGTACAAAGAGGAGGTAGAATCTTTGACTTGCGAAGATGACCGACTCCGTTGTGTTCTAACAAGTAACTTGGACCATTTTTTTTTATTTTGCCTGACAGTATCATATAGAATACTATCTCAAATATGGATACTTTCTCATTTCTCAGTGAACGTACTGATTCGTGAAAACTTGAATCATTGTGATAAACTGATTGATTGTTTGATTCTAAAGTCATTAATCAGGTTTTTCTGGATGGAGTGCCAATTCATCTCCGAATATTTCCCGCTTATTCTTTCGTATAAAGCACCGTTCATGACTCTTACCTAAACGAAAAAGGATGGTTGATATTAGAAGGAGTTGCAGACAACAAAAATAATACGTGTTACTATGTGCAAGGAATTTGTGTGTAATAGTATAGAAAATACTGAGAGAAAAGAAGAAAATGCTGTATATCTGCATTTTCGTCTTTTCTATCAATACTTTCCTGAGTAGAACATGTATCTACTAGGCACGTCAAACTCATTGTGTGTTTTGGGAAGGGTTGCTAATGAATGTATATGGGGCATGAGATATGTTTTCTACGTTTTACAGATGTTTCGTCATGTTTCACAACCGCATCTAGGCGCCATCGAATCCACGATTACGTTGAAGCTAAATTTCCCTTATATCGGGGGAAAATAGGTTAGCATGTCAGTTTCACAAGACATATCGATACCTTAGAAGAATAAGGTCGTAAGTGGTACTTACGACCTTTTATGATGCATACATTTTTTGAAAGAGCATTTCAAGCTCTACATATGGTGCAAATTTCATAGACATTTGAGCTTGTCATGCTGACCAATTTGGCTTTAGAAAAGGGACGTTTATTCTTTTTTCCTTTTGAAATAAAACTGTTTTTCCAGTTTTTTTCAAAACTATGTTTTTTCCCTTACGTCCTTCTTCTTCTAAGGCATCGATATGCTAGGACAAAATGTTATATTTTGGCATGCAAAATCAAAAAAAGAGACAACTGACTGATGGATAGAGAGTAAACGATAGGCCTACACAAGGTTAATGAATTAACTCGATCGGCTCTTGTGGTTCGTCAAATTAAAATCAATTTTGATAATCCTTTATAACTTCAGGACAAAATTTATCGCATGAGTGTTTCACGACCGTAGTTGCAGTACTTCAACACCGATGTCCTTGTATTATTGCAGCAGTATTCGACTTTCAAATTCCATATGGCAAAGAGATTCTTGAAAATTCTTACGCATTTTTTAAAGAGTAATATTTCCAAATAAGGTAGGAATCATACATAACAGTGTTCGGATTAAAGCTAAGCTGCTTTTCTCCCTAGAAAAATGACAGGAAATTGCTCGTTAATACGGCGAAATCCTCTATCCACCCAATTTTCTCTATGTTGACGCTGCAAATAGCCGCTTAAGCGTTAATATTGTGACAAATTAATCCCACACGAGTCGCCCAAGCAATATAGTTGGATATGTGCATTGTGCATACTGTGTATTCACTAACTATCTTCAAACATTCCCTGGTCTTGACGTCGCCGTGAAGAATAGAGTCAAAAGTAGACAACCGTCGCTTTCATCGAAACTTCCTAACTGCAGCTTAAACAAGCGCAGTTACGACGTGCTTTTATGAAAAGTGACATACTGATAAACGAAGATTTATTGACCGTTTGCCTCAATGTCGAATACAAAATTCACCAATGACGGTATTAAACGTTCCTACGTTTCACAATCTTTCCGTCTAGTGTATTTCGAGGAATATTCTAATTGCTTCATGCGAACAAGGCGAAAATAAATAAAATACGCAGGGCATTATCTACATTTACAAGAGGACAGAGGTAAAGCCTATGTACCGAGATATGATAATTTCCTGTCCATATGAATATTCTTTCATTAATTAGTGTCTCCTTTATGTAATGTTTTGTGTGACCCGTCATACCAAAGCGAGATTGTCAGTTATTCGTGTTGTATCTTGGACCCTTTGAAATAAGACTAATAGCGAAGTTTACAAGTTTATCGTGATCGATCCAGCATCCCATATTCATTAATCAAATGAGAAAGGCGAATTGGTAAAAAGATACTGTCTCGAATTAGACTGCCTTTAAACATGACTGTAATGCCAATGATCACTGAACAGAAACCATCTCCCATTTCATGTTAACTAATTTACACGATTATTTTTTATGTTAAACTTAACCTGTTGGCGTCTTCGCCTGATAAGCTTGGGTTCCTTTGACCGAATGATCGCTTAACGGGTTCAATTATTTTTAACCATCCTCGGATACCCCAGGGTCTTCTACGCTACATGTCATTACGAATACTACGAATATGTCATAAACACGTGATAACATCAATAAGCATCGTGACAGATCTAATTATACAAATGAATGTTCCTGGCTTGACCATTTGACCCTGGTGAATCTCACAATTAACATGTAAATAGAGACATGATAGTGATATTGACCCACTGTTGTTGTCGCATTATGGGGGAATTATAGACTACAAAGGGTAATATGAACAATTAGACTTAGTCTCCGGTTTCAATCCCGTTGATTGAAGGTTCCTTTGTGCAAAGGTAGCGCGATAGACTTGACGCTTCAACCTTCTCCCTCGAATTGTGGTCTTTTTGGTTGGGCTTTTATCTGTTGATTTAGATATTGAGCTCTCCACCCAAAAGGTTGGCAAAATGAACAGAAACTGAGAACAACTGTATGATAAAGTTCCTGGTCTTTGATGACCATTATGCAAAACAAGTTGTAAAACGATCGACCGCAGTTTATATTATAGAGAGTCTTCCTCTTCTGTAGCAACAACTACACGTTTCAGAGAACAGATTCGAGCGAGAAAGAGAGAGCAGATGTAGGTATCAAGGATGAATTAACTGATGCTGAAAAAGAGTGAGAAGAGGACCAAGACGTTGACGGCTATAGGTTGGGCACAGATGATTGGCAAACTAGATATATTATAACAAGCGTATGAAGACAGAAGAGGAGTTAAATCCAAATACCTAAACTATCTATGAAAGGAAAAACCATATTGATACCATCTCGTAATAAGGTATTTTTCTCCATCCAGTTTCAGTCCTATCTGCTGTTCAATAATGATGACCGTCTTCGACATTCACGATTCAGAAACAAATGCGATATTAACCCACCGATTTCTACCTAGCAAACCAAACGTCCTTTTTCTGTTCAAACAGACTTCTAGACTACTATAAGGGATTGCAAGATTGCAAAAAGTTAGACTGGCACAATTTCAAAGATGTTGCAAACGTTTATTGTAAGTTTATAACATTCAAAGTCTTAAGACTTTCTAAGAAATTGCGTGCCACGATTTTCCACAATATTTCCCAAAGCCACTGTCATGTAGGGCTACAAAAATGTCAGTGTGTGGTATTAGGTTAAAACGGCAAGAACATCTATAAACCTATGATAATTAATCAGGTGTATGCATAATTCTCTGAAAGCAGAGTCTAGACAAGGTTGATAAGGGACAAATTATGGAAATAACCAGTCTTATGTCAGCACTAATTTATCGTTAGGTCAAAGAAAAGTCGTGGCTAGACGTTAACTTTGAAATCGGTCTCAATGGAAAACAATTGTTAGACGACCTTAACGTCACATATGTTTTCTGTTATCCCTTACAATTAATGTCTACTTGGGATGTAATTTCGCTTTCTATTATCTTTATGTTGTCAAGCAATTTGTAAATGTAGATTTTCAATCTAAAAGGAAGAATTTCCTATCTTGATCCCCATAAGATTCAAAGAAATGAAGGGATTCTAGGAAAATCGCATCAATAACAAATTTGTTACATCTGTATCTCAGATTTCACAAACAAACCGACTTTATTCAGAAACTTCCGGGAAACGCACTCGATTATTGTATTGGATGTCGTAAAAATTGACATGAAAATTGAATACTGGGGATTTTTATTGCCAAGATAAATGCATTCTGTAAACAGCCTGTATTCACAAAGGAGTGTTTAAAACACATTCCCTTTTATGACTCAATTTCAGATTTCCCCATTTACTTTGCGTCTCTAAACTTTTTCCTAAAATATGAAATCATAGACTGTCCCAAATCGAAGAAAAATAGTGTTTAATTGTTTACATAAATATATTTCGTTTATTAATAGTATAAAATGTTGATTGAGGTACAATTAGAAGTTGCTTAATACTATAGCATATCCTTGTGCTTTCCAACTATTTGAATTCCATTTCTGTAATAGTCGTCGAACGTTTTTGCTAAATTTCTGTTAGATTTCTATTTTTCTTTTGATACTGGACACAAGCTTGCTAAACATGTAGGTGATAGTTGACATAAAATATATGTGAATGAAATTACAAATTGCATGTAAACTGTAGGAGACATGTCAAACCATTTCGACGTACGGATGGTATGGTATGGTAAGTTGTGAAGGTGTACATGTATCCACAACAGTAGGTTCAGCAGTGAGCTCACAAATGAAGTTTATTGCAATTCTCTAAATTCAAAGGACTTAAAGTGAGGAAAAGAGTAATCGAAGGGAAATATAATAATCATAAAATTCAACCGTAAAAATGTTTATGGAATTGATGGATACATTATAGATAAGAATTGGTCAAAATTCAGAGCTAGAATAGAAATGAAATGGACCATACCTGACAGCACTACAACTTAATTATGATTTCTATATGGAGTATAACAAAATGATTAAATATTTAGGACTTACGCTGACATAGTTTTCATGCCACTCTTTTTCTATGAGTGACTTAATCGACTTTTTAGCTGGAAATTGGAAAAGTGACATTTCGGCATTGACGTTAACGACAACGGACACTAGCTAACTACTCGGAAATGCTAACACGTCAAAAATATATAGAACAAATACGCTTTGATAAGTTAACCTGTAAGTGTAGATCGCTCCAGTTCAGCAATAACTCGCGTCAAGTTATCCACCTCTTTTTTATTCAACTGAGTAACGATTTAATTTTGTTACTCAATCAGGAACGTGAATAAGCATTACGTACACAACTAATTAGGGTGCGTTAACCGTAAGACAATTCGCTTCAAAGTGTTTACTTTACAATTAATTAGTCGTAGCGTGCAGCCACTTAATGCAATAGTGGCATTGCGTGATATAGATCTGTTGGCCTGATTTGACTGAATTACCCAGTTGATGTAAGCCTTCTTTGTATATACAAGATGAATGTGCTGACTGTGTAGTTTAAACCAGTACCAAATGTGTTATACATTCGAACAAAACATTGTGAATTTTAATTGTTGTCATTGTTTAGAATAAAGCAGCAATGTATTTGAAAAAGAACAGATCTCAATTTCGTTTTTTGTTTTCTAATTAGTGACGCTTTTTGGTGTACCAGTTAAAGTATTCAAGTAAATGACATATGTAACTTCTGTGACACTGTGTACTTAAATTCCAGCGACTTACACAGTATACAGAATGGAAATGCAAACAAACGCATCCGTACGTGAAGAGGTTAAATAATAATAGAAAAAGAAACCATTCATTAGACCAATGCAGATATAAGGACGATATTTCGACAGAAACACTCTTACTGTAGCAAAACATACAATTATAGAGCAAAAAGATAGAGTATGCTTCATACATATTGTTATTAGCATACAGAACGTAACATTTAGAAGGATTGAAACCACTCTTCTATCATTGATTTAGATCTTTTTGCCTTTGCGGTGTACTGACAAACTGCTAGTCTATGGAATACACGGAAGAACGCTTCTTCAATAAAACAATTTATAAAATATTTAAGCTATTCCAAAAACAATGTCTAGGTCTGACGTCTCCGAAGAATATTAGAAAAGTTTAAACATTGAACTGTGGGGAATTGGTTCAGCCAGATAAACGAACTTACAAAATAAATAATTTCAAACATAAAATGCCATCAACTCATGTCCCAGTTGTATCAGAACATATCGTTTAATATATCGTATCTGTTTGGCATCCAAAACTCCAAAACTGGTCCCAAGTGAATATTCCTATCTACATTTCTATGTATGAAATATAGACAAATTTCCGATACATATCGTAAAATACTTTGCTTTCATGCAAGTTCCACTCACATTATTTTTTTTATTTTTATTACGGACAAACTAAAAACCTACCAAAATCTAAAAATGTTTTTTATGTATTGCGTCCAAGATGGCAGCTGAAACACTTAAATCATCATAATTCTATAACTAATATCACTCTTAGATTGGTACGTTTGATATCTATAGAAAGGTTTTAGAGGTCGAGGAATCCATTAGAAGCAAACACACTGCTACAAAACAAAATACATTTCTTTAGGTATAGTAGGTATCATAACCATAATAAATAAATTGTGAACAATAGTAAAGCTAAGAAGAATTATAAGAGGAAAAGCAGAAAGCTTATTCTTCGTTACTATCTATTCCCTCTCTCTGTACCTTTCTCCAAGATCAGTCAACACCTGTCATCATTTTGCCAGCCATGTTAGGAAACGATTGAAGTAAAGCACATTAAAGCTTATTCAAGCTGTAGTTATGTGAACAGCATTTGCGAACGAACAGCCAACGAATGCAAAAAGGCTATAAGAGTACATAAATCTTCTAGATAAAACAAAAGGTCAGGAAAATCAATGGATATTCCTCAGACTCTCTTTTCAGAACCCTAATTCATGCTTAAGTCTATAAAATATTCAACTGTCATCTAAAGTAGGTACCACCTATCCTTGGACTGGCCCCAAAAACACCATTTAAGAGAAATAAGATGAAAAAGAAACCGAGAAAAGTAATTAAATAAAAAAAATAGTTTACCTATTTTCCCGAGCGAGCATCGCTTTAATGGTCAATCCATAATACGCAATGTTTTTGTGGTTCTAGTTCGTACTGGTATATGTTGGAATTCTTTTATATTGTTGAGTACTTCCATTTAAGATATTATTTCCGAAAAAGACAATATATTCGGTTGATAATTTGAATAAGGCAGGGTGAACGTCTTCGAAAAATGTCTTTTTATGTAAATGAAGGTATTCAATACATTTTTTAACGATTTTTGTTCAAGTAGATCAATGCTCTATGCTTACGCGAAGATACGATTGATGTGGTCAAAATAGGTCGCTTAGAATGGTACAATAAGTTTTACCACTTCAAATTAAAAAGAAACAGCAGACTACTGTCGCTTTTTAAGACAAAGCTGCTAACTACAGTTTATAATCAAGTTGTAGTTAAAAGGTGTTTGTTAAATAGCAGCAATAAATCAACACAGGAGCCTCTCCTAGCAATTTTGACCATTGAGATGGCATTATCATGCATTGAAATTATTTTAGCTCCAATGGCCGAGGGCCAGCGGGGCTTATGTCGTGGCCCTGTGTCCGTCGTCCGTGCGTCCGTCCGTGCTTAAACCTTTCTTAAAACATCTTCTTCTCCAAAAACAACTGGACTAGTTTCAACCAATTTTCACAGGAATATTCCTTGCATGAATCTCTTCCAAATTCCTTAAAAAGGTCAGCGTAAATTTTGATCAAATAAATTGAAATAGATTTAAGAAGAATCGTTTTAAATATTTTCCAAAACGCAATATTGTATTTCATTGTAATGTAGCATGAATATTCCATATATAGTTCTCTATTATATTCTTTGATAAAAAAATGATCCGATAAAAAAACATGGCTGAGGGGGGGCTTATTTTTCGCCACATGAAACAAAGTGTATGTTTAAGAAAATTTTAAAAAAAAACTTTTTCTTTCAAACCACTGATTGGATTTCATTGTAATTTAGCATAAATTGTCTTTTGATAAACTTCTATCAGATTTCTTGAAGAAAATTTTATTGGCCATTAAAGGCGTGGTTATACTTTGCTATAGGAAACAGATTTATTTAAAAAAAATATTAAAACCTTTCTCTTCTAGAATTTCTCTTTGAATTTCATTGTAATTCAACACGAATGTTCATTGTATCATTCTCTATTACATTCTTTAAAAAGAATTTGATCGAATGAAATACATGGCCGCTGTGGGCGGAGCTTTTTTTTCGCTATATGAAACAGTGTGATTTTTAAAACTTTAAGGTTTACGAACTGAGAATGAAAACACAACTTTCTAGCCATACGAAATGCATCAAATTACACACACTTGTAAATACACTTCGTTTAAGTTGATTCACCATGCCGGATTTCAAGATTATGCTTCAAGAAGAAAATAATTTACAAATATTATTTTACTCTATATTCATATGCAAGGGAGGTAATTTTGCACATTTTTGTCAAATATTTCCATAAGTATGCATTAATTCAAAATTCTAAACCATACATAATGCTTATGTTTGTATTTGGAATGAAAATTTAACACAGATTAGGAATTACTGGGGTTTTTCAAATTTCGCCTCTGGCTCTGCATTTCATTCTCAGTTCGTAAACCTTAAATTAGTTTTCCTCCATACATTGTATCTGTTAGTCTGATTTCATTGTTGTGTAGCATGAATGTCATTTGGGTAACCTGTTTTGTATTCCTTGAAGAATTTCGTAGTCTAAAGTCTAAAAGACATTGGAGCAATACAGGACCATCATGACCCTCTTGTTGTCTCACTGACTGTTGAATTTGATTATTCAGTGCCGGAGCGATTCTAAGCACTTGATTTTCCGATCTGTATCTTGATGGACAAATGTCATTGTTCAATACTGTAACTATATTTAGTTGCTAGTCACAAAATGAACCTTGACTTTCCGTAAAATACGAACAGGGAAAAATGTACCGCCTGAGCGAACAAAATCAAATGGTGTCGACCCTAATTGGTTTTGCTCTCAAAAATGTAAACAACGGAAAGAAAAGGAGAATCATGCCTACCGACCCTGATCTTCGCAAGTCACTTTGTTCATATTGAACGTTCGTAAGGTACAAAGAAGAGGTAGAATCTTTGACTTGCGAAGATGACCGCTACTCTGTTGTCTTCTTACAAGTAACCATTCTTTTTAGCTCATCTGAGCACGAAGTGCTCGAGGGGAGCTATTGTGGTCACTCATCGTCCGTCGTCCGTCTGTCCGTATGTCTGTCCGTCCGTCAATAATTTCTTCAAACATCTTCTTCTCCAAAACTAACTGGCCAATTTTGACCAAACTTGGCAGGAATGTTCCTTGAGTGACCCTTCTCAAAACTTGTTCGTCAAAAAATGTGGGCGTGGCAGGGCGGGGGCTTATCACACTTAGAGAATCCTAAGAAAATTCTTTAAAAATCAACCATTGTTCCAATTTGAACCAAACTTGGCAGAATTTTTTCTTGAGTGACCCTTCTCAAAACTTGTTCTCAGATTTTTGATTCTTCAAAAAACGTGGCCGTGGCAGGGAGAAAGGGGCTTATCAGACTTAGAAAAATTATAAGAAAATTCTTTAAAAATCAACCATTGGGCCAATTTGAACCAGACTTTGCAGGGATGTGCCTTAAGCCATTCTTTTTTAAAATTTGTTCACAAATATTTTCATTTGTAAAAAAATGTGGCCGTGGCAGGGAGAAAGGGGCTTATCAGACTTAGAGAAATCATAAGAAAATTCTTTAAAAATTAACCATTGGGCCTCTTTGAAGCAGACTTTGCAGGGTTGTTCTTTGAGTCTCTCTTTTCAAAATTGATTCACAAATTTTTACATTTGTCAAAAAATGAGGCAGGGAGGAAGGGGCTTGTCAGCCTTAGAGAAATCCTAAGAAAATTCTTTTAAAATCAACCAATGGGCCAATTTGAACCAAACTTGGCAGAATTGTTCCTTGAGTGACCCTTTTCAACATTTGTTCATAAATTTATAGTTTCGTAAAAAAAATGTGGGTGTGGCAGGGCGCGGCTTATCTAACCAAGAGAAATTGTTAAAAAATTCTTGAAAAATCTTCTTCTCCTTAACCATAGGGTCAATTAAAATCAAATTTGTCAGGAATGTTCCTTGGGTGACCCTTCTTAAGATTTGTTCGCGGATTTTTTATTCATCCGAAATTGTGGGCGTGACAGGTAAGCATTTACCGGACTTGGAGAAATTATAAGAAAATTCTTTAAAAATCAACCATTCGCCCAATTTGAACCACACTTGGCAGAAATGTTCCTTGGTTGACTCTTTTCAAAACTTTTTCTCAAATTTTTTATTCGTCAGAAAAAATTGGGCGTGGCTTATCGGACTTACAGAAATCCTAAGAAAATTCTTTAATAATCAACCATTGGCCCAATTTGAAGCAAACTTTACAGAAATGTTCCTTGAGTGACCCTTTTCAAAATATGTTGGCAAATTTTGTATTGGTCAAAAAAAAGTGGGCGTGGCAGGGCGTGACTTATCAGACTTAGAGAAATCATAAGAAAATTCTTTAAAAATAAAGCATAAGGTCAATTTGAAGCAAATTTGGCAACGATGTTCCTTGAGTGACCGTTTTCAAAATTTGTTTGCAAATTTCAGATTCGTCAAAAAAGTGGGCGTGTCCTAAACTTCTTTCAGGTGAGCGATATAGGGCCATTCTGGCCCTCTTGTCTATTTTGCCTGGCCGTATCATATAGAATGATATCTCAAATGTGGATATTTTCTCATTTCTCCTTGAACGTACCGATTGGTGAAAAGTTGAATCATTGTGATAAACTGATTGATTGTTTGATTATTTGAGTCATTTATCAGGTTTTTCTGGATGGAGTGCCAATTCATCTCCGAATATTTCCCGCTTATTCTTTTGTATAAAGTAATGTTGGTAACTCTTTCCCAAACAACATAGGGTGGTTCAAAATGAAAGGAGCTGCAGATTTACTCTGTACATGGTTTCTGTGTATAATAGCATGGAAAGTATTGATAGAGCAGAAGAAAATGATGATCATAGTTTGACTTGACACGGGCTACGAAAATATTGACACAGCTCGGTTTGTAAAGTCAAGAAGGAGACAATTGAACAGTGGATAGAGAGTAAACGAGATGCCTATACAAAGTTACCTTTTAATTTGACATTGAATTAACTCGCGTGGCTCTTGCGGCTCGTCGGGTTCGATACCCGGCCGCGGCTAATACCCTTTCTGACAAAATTGTCACCCACCAATGGGTTTGAAATCGTTAACCTAAGTGGGCGAGCGTTGGGGGCTCGGTAAGGGTGTTGTGGTAGTACTGGTTTGAGAAACAACAGGAATCCATGGGTAGGTGCTCCAGTCGCCGCGATATGACCCTGGTAGTTGAAAACGGCGTAAACCCCCCCCCCCCAATAAACTCAAACTCTTGCAGCTTGGTTTAATTTCAATATAATTATGGAATCAAATTGAAATACGATCAACTTTGATAATGTTTTATAACTTTAGGACACATTTGATCGCTTCACTGTTTCACGACCGTAGTGGCAGTGCTTCAATACCGTCCTCCTTGTATTATTGTAATATTCTACTTTCAATTTCCTTATGGCAAAGAGATTCTTGAAAATCGTTACGCAATTTCTAAAGAGTAATATTTCCCAATAATGTAGGGATCATACCTAACAGTGTTCGGATTAAAGCTAAACCGCTTTTCTCAACAGAAAAATGACAGGAAATTGCTCGTTAATACGGCGAAATCCTCTCTCCTTCCAATTTTCTTTATGTTGACGCTGCAAATAGCCGCTTAAGCGTTAACTTTATGACAAATTAATCAAACGCGAGTCGCCTAAGCAATATAGTTGGATTTGTGCATTGTGCATACTGTGTCTTCACTAACTACAATCAGACATTCCCTGGTTTTGACGTCCTAATACAGAATAGAGTCGAAAGCAGAAAACCGTCACTTTCATCAAAACTTCCTAAATGCTGATTTAATAAGCTGCAGAACTTTTTTTTATGAAAAGTGACAAAATGATAAACCAGGATTTACTTCCCTTTTGCCTCAATTCCAATACAAAATTCATGAATGACGGTATGAAATGTTCCTCGTTTCACTATCTGGCCGCCTGGTGTATTTTGATGAATATTCTCATTGCTTTACACGAACAAGCTAGTACAGGCGAAAATAAAGAAAATGCGCAGGTATTATCTACATTTACAAGAGGACATATGTTAAGCCTTAATGTCGAGATAGGATCATTTCCTGTCCATATGAATATTCTTTCATTTTTTAGCGTCTCCTCTATGTAATTTCGTGTGTGACCCGCCATTCCAAAGCGAGATTTCGGTTATTCATGTTGTATCTAGAACTAATAGGAAAAACACTCATAGCGCAGTTTACAAGTTCTTCATGTTCGATTAAGCGTAAAATGCGCAGGTATTATCTACATTTACAAGAGGACATATGTTAAGCCTAAATGTCGAGATAGGATCATTTCCTGTCCATATGAATATTCTTTCGTTTTTTAGCGTCTCCTCTATGTAATTTCGTGTGTGACCCGCCATTCCAAAGCGAGATTTCGGTTATCCATGTTGTATCTAGAACTAATAGGAAAAACACTCATAGCGCAGTTTACAAGTTCTTCATGTTCGATTAAGCGTCCAACATTCATAAAACGAAACGAGAAACCGCTAAAAAGATACTGCCTCGAATTAGGATGCCTTTAAACATGTATGTGATGCCAATGATCGCTGAACAGAAATCATCTCCAATTTCAGGTTTACTAATTCGCACGATAATTTTTATGTACAACTTAACCCGTTTGCATCTTTGCCTGATAATCTTTGGCCCCTTTGACCGAATGATCGCTTAACGTTTTCAATTATTTTCAACCATCCTCGGATACCCCGTCATGTTGCGTAGCAGACCCCGGTGTATCCGAGGATGATTTTCACCAGTCCCCTTCTAACAAACAAGGCTGCTTTTTCAGTTTTGAAGCGTTCTCTTCTTTCACGACACATCCCAAACATCAAATTATGAATATGACATCAACACGTGATAACCTCAATAAGCTTCGTGACAGATCTAATTACACAAATGAATGTTCCTGGCTTGACCATTTGACCCTGGTGATTCCCACAATTATCATGTAAATAGAGACATGATAGTGATATTGACCCACTGTTGTTGTCGCATTATGGGGGAATTACGGACTACAAAGGGTAATATCAACAATTAGACTTAGTCTCCGGTTTCAATCCCATTGATTGAAGGTTCTTTTGCGCAAAGGTAGCGCGATAGACTTAACACACAGGAAACATTGCTTCTACCTTCTCCCTCCCTCTGCTATAGATTGGGTACAAATTACCGGTACTGGCAAATTAAATGTAACAGGTTTGCGAGGACGGAATACATTGAAACGTTACGTTGAAGGTTACATTGAAAAATAAAGGAGTTTAAATCCAAATATCTTAAATCCCTATGTGAGGAACAAAACCTGTTGATACCATTTCGTAATTAAGTATTTTTCGCCACCCAGTTTCAGTCCTTTCTGCAGAAATGATGACCGTCGTCGTCATTCACGATTCAGAAGCCAATGCGATATCAGCCCACCGATTTCTACTCTGCAAACTAAACGTCGACATACGTATGTCCTTTTTCTGTTCCAACAGGCTTCTAGACTACTATAAGGGATTGCAAGATTGCAAAAAGTTAGACAAGTACAATTTAAAAGATGTTGCAAACGTTCATTGTTATTTGATAACATTCAAAATCTTAAGACTTTTTGTGTAAAAACATTTTGGAAATGAAGAAATTGCTTGCCACGATTTTCCAAAATGTTTTGCAAAGCCATTATCATGTAGGGCTACAAGAATGCCAGCGTGTGGTATTGGGTTAAAATGACAAGAACATCTATAAACCTATGATAATTAATCAGGCGTATGCATAGTTCTCTGAAAGCAGAGTCTAGACAAGGTTGATAAGGGACAAATTATGGAAATCACCAGTCTTATGTCAACACTCATTTATCGCAGAAGTGAATCGAAGTTGGGTCACCAAAAATTGCAGCTAGACGTTAACTTTGAAATCTGTCTCAGTTTTGAATAATAGTTGGATGACCTTAACGTCTTTTTATTACTCCTCATAGGTCTACTTGGGGTACAATTTTACAATTTGCAATCCTTTTTATTCGTAGTACAAACGTTTCTTTGACTTCTTTCTAAACAAGAACATTTTTGACTGCTCAAATGTCAAAGCAGCTGTATACTCGCCATTGACCAAGATTTTCTTTTCTATCAGTACTTTCCTACTATTTCTTTTCTCATATTTAAGACGTCAATTCTAGCCGAGCGTTGATTTAGGAAGGTGTAAATTGTTCAAGCAGTGTCAACCAATTTATACTGTACAAGATTTTCAATCTAAAGGGAAACATTTATTTTCTTGATCCCCTTAAGATTCAAAGAAATGAAGGGATTCTAGGAAAATCGCATCAATTACAAATTTGTTACATCTGTATCTCAGATTTCACAAACAAACCGACTTTATTCAGAAACTTCCGGAAAACGCACTCGATTATCGTATTGGATGTCGTAAAAATTGACATGAAAATTGAATACTGGGGATTTTTATTGCCAAGATAAATGCATTCTGTAAACAGTCTGTATTCACAAAGGAGTGTTTTTACATTCCCTTTTATGGCTCTATTTCATATTTCCCCATTTACTTTTAGTCTCTAAACCTTTGCACAAACTATAAAGTCATAGTCTGGTTCAAATCGAAGAGAGACCATTTATCATTTCTATGAATATGCCCATTTACTTGTTAATACGCTGAATTATTGATTGAGATGCAATGAGCGAATGCGTAATACTATAAGTCATTTTCTTGTCTGTCCCCAACGCTTTCATATCTTCTCCTGTGTACTTATAATCGAATAGCGAGAAATATCAAGAGATGTTTGTTTTCTAATTCTCGACTGAATTTGTTTTTTCTACAAAACACATATACACTGACATGTTGACAAGTATATAAATGAGCCAGGATCTGGAAAAACGTCCCTTATAGCATTTGAGACAGTCATGTTTCATGATCAGGATGTACGCACTACCAGCCTGACCTGGATCCATGTTTCTCTCGTATGATTGCTACAGATCATGGCGAAGTTATTGGAGAACAACAAGGTTCCTGGTCAGACTGTGCGTATACACAGGCTGATCTGGATCTATGTTGGGCTCAAAAGCCTTAAGGGACGTTTTTCAAGATCCTGGCTCAAATGTAATTACAAGTCAAACGTAAACTGTAGAAGACATGGCAACGAATTCAAGTATAAAGATGACAATCCGACGAATAGTCAGGTTTAGTCACTTTAAACCATCACAAATCGTTCTGTGGTGCTATTATAAACTATTATGTCTACTATGGTCTTCAAGGCTTATTCTGCGATGCAGGACATTAACGTTTTATGATGAAATGTGCGTGATGAGTATAAAACTATAAATGGGAGACAATTTAACGACAAAACTAATAGTTCAGCTTGTCATTGCATGGGCCATGTTCTATAACCATCTAGCTTTGTCAACATGCTGACCTTCCCGTCTCACGGATCATGCAAATGGTGTGAATGTTGCAAAGAATCTGATTTGATGACTTTGTGGTGGTATACTTTTATAAATCGCGGTTTACCTCTTGTCGTTGCTATATGTCGTGAAGGAGATATAAGAGAACAATGTGGATCTTGATCAAACTGTGCGTATAGACGGGCTAATCTTGGCTCTGGTTGGTCTAAAAAGCCATAAATCCTCCTTTTCCTGAACACAGCTCACATATGTTTACCACCATTTTTATCGATAAACCTGTATCTTGACTTAGACCCATTTCGTGTGCCGTAGAAAATTGCGTGATGCGAGTAAGGCTATAATTGGAAAATAATTTAACGACCCAACTAATAGTTCTGGCACATCAGTTTGTTATTCCGCGGATCTATTTCTATAACCAATCAGCTTTATGAACACGCCGGACTTCATTAATCCTTTCACAGAAAGTTCCCAGTTGCGACCGTCGAGATTGTTTGCGGCCCTTTGCCGTTTGGAACGTGTTTACAACATGATCTCGAGCGCATTTACAATGACCGCCATATTGAACGTGAAAGTAGACGCGCGTCATCAAAACAAATCAATCCTTTTGCTAACGTTATAATTCAAGTGAAATATACTTTCAATAATCGGTAAATCACATCAATTTTTATCTGATAAAATTTTATCACATTTATGAGGATGCAAACGATTTTTGAACACTGTTTGCTTCAAATATGTTTTGGCGTAGATTTAAATAGTTGTTCGGTCTGCTTCCGTTGTTATGCTTGCGGAGTGATATGGGAGGAATCCTCCCATGCCAGCAACTGTAATACGTTCGAGCCGATCTTGAGAAACGATAAGATCCGAGAATATTGGAATGAGAAAATTCAATGCTGTTTTACGTCTCTATAGTTAAACGGTTAAATATCGGCTTTTAAAGGTACATGAACAATCAAAGTACTGAAAGTACTGTTAGAGAGCATGTTTGACACAACATGAAATCTTGTGATGATATTGCATGGTAACATAATTCATGCAAAACAATCCATAAAAATAGGTGGAGCTGTATTAACAAAACATTGTAATCCAACAGCAAAATTTTAGACTGTCCCGAATCCAAAAATGTTGCAGACGACAATTTTAACTGAATGAAATTTTACATGTTTCGACCTTTCTATATAGAAAACTTTGTGGGAAATGAAGAATTTGCTTGTCATAAGCAGTTTCTTCATTTTCCACATTATTTTCTGAGGCTATTTTCCTGTGGGTGTCAAAAAGAGTCACTGTGTGGAAATGGGTAATGGGTTAAAACAAAGCGCACCAAAACGTCACCAAAACATGACTTCATTCAAAAGGCTGCATAATGAGGAACTGTCCACCATAGTTTCTAACAAATTCAAACATAAATGGAGGAATGTGTTTTAAAAATGTATTGACAATAAAGTGAAGCCTCTTTTTCTGTGATGTAATAGTATCACCAAATAGTATACTAGTAATAGTATCACCAAACCTATTACCATTTTCTTCTTTTGCCTCAATATTTTCCAAAGCTTTCTCTTATAGATACATTAAAACAAAGTTTTGTTTGGGAAAGGATAAGTTCAAATCAATCCATTCATAAATGTGTGAGAAGATGAGTTAATAGGAAATTTACTCTAATGCCCCCTTTATCCACGACACAAAATACTATCACCAAACAGCACAAACTTTACAATAAATACACTCAGATAGACACCCACTAGTAGAATTTCTGTCTGCGGAATGTGATTCTATTTTTGGACCATTTGCACTGTCCAAAATTTAGGCTACATGACTTGACCGCATGACCTGCATGACCCAATTGTGAATGGCAAATTACTACTCAGATCTCTTTTTTATTTAAGACTTGTTTAATACTTGATTTTTTGCTTAGATCATACATGCCATCTATGTTATATTATGACACATTTGACATGTAGACTATTCTAATTGTCATTTAGATCTTTTTGTCTTGTTTGGGAGGAACTATTTTCGTTGTGCGGTCTGTAAAGTACATGTAAAGTACATTTAAACATGATAAAATAAGAGAGCCATGCTCTCTAAAAATGGGCGAATCAACAAAAATAGACTGCTAGAGACAACAAATTAGTTGTTGGTATAGGGAAGCTGAATTGCTAATTTAGTAAATATTTTCTCTTTTTATGAACAATATATAGTACAGACATTGTATTGTGGATTTTACATAAAATTTGACACTGGATGAATATGCTTAAAGATCTCTGAAACATGATGACAACATTTTCAAAACAGGTCCCTTATCGTTACTTTATTATGAGAAAGAGTTATAATATGCGTTCATGAATGCGTTCGTGTGAACACCATAACAAAAGGAAACCTTAATGACCCTAATTTCCGTGGTATTTAAAGACATTGTCAGAAAGGACGAAAATGAAGCAATAATTATCAAGCAACACAAAAGAATTATTATAACTATTAGTGGGATGTCAGTTCTGAGACCTTTATTACTTTTTCATTGAGTGATGTCTTTTTTAAGTCATGGGCTTCAAGTCTGTGTATTTGCATGCAAATTTCACCGACATTTCACCTTATCCAAACGGTCCCCGATGTTCAAATCGTTTGCGCCTACGGCTTGCTAAGACACATTGGCTTTTACATTCACGTGCACCCATTTATAGGGTGAATGTACGAAGACGTTTTTGGTCAGAAGAAATCAAATGATGTCGGTAGAATTCAGGACCCTTCTGTTTTGAAGCCCGCGTTATAGATCTTTCATCTATATTACCATATTGCAATTCGTCAGTTACGACTCTTTTTACAGAAGGTAATAATTCAAAAGCTGCAATATATGATTAAATAAGCTGCTAGCTTAAAACAGTAAACAACGCTTTTGTTTACTTGTCGACCTATTGTTAAGCAATACCGGACGATATTTTCTCTCTTAGTTTCAACGAAAATGTGTCGGAGATATTAGTGAAATCGGAAACACGTGGTTACATGAGTCATTTGATTGGTCGTTAAAAATGCAATATTCACAAAGCCCTATCTTGTGATAACTCTTTGGAAACGTAGGGAATAAAATAATAATAAAAAGAATAAGAACACCCTCATCACCCCCCCCCCCCCCCCCCCAATATTGTCAGTTGCTCTGTTTACACCAATTCAGACACCGTCCTTCCAGATCAACTCTGGCGACGCCAAGTTTTCGCGGTATTATCTGTACCGATGATTGTCTCAAAATTCACGAAGTTCTTTTTCCATATCCTGTCTCAAATATAACCACAATATACTACGTTTGGCCTGACAGGGTTGACACAAATTTATGACAAATTGTAACTCTGGCGACCCCCATTTTCGAGATATTAACAGGCATTATCAGGAATGACGAAAACGAAGTAAAGATAATCAAGAAAACACAAAAGATTTATTATATCCATTAGTAAAGTGACATTGCGGTAAAGTTTATTGCTTTTACGTCCATAGATCTATGAATAATTCACACAACATCACAAGTCGCGAAGACTTGGTGCTTCTTGATGCTGCGAAAGCACGAATCTTAATTTGTATCACATTCAAGCAGGTTGTTGCCGCAAGCATCAACCATTAGAGACGTGAATTTTACTTTTGTTTCATTAAAATACATGTATTATTCCCACTTAACACGTCTGAACACGTACAAATATCATCGAAATATCGTTGCCTTCCAAAAAAATACAGGCTGCAGTTACCAGTATTTTGTTTTTGTTGAAAAGTATCCATATGCAGGAAGTGGTGAATGAAGTCAGCATTTTTAGAAGAATGCTTTGAAGGAATAGTCTGTGCACGTCATTATGTACAAGTTCCTTCTCTAAAGATAAATCAAATAATGAAAATGCATCCAATACAGTACCACTTGCTTTTATGACAAATTCTAGTTCTAGATCATGTACATGTAGGGTTATGGAATATAGTTTTACATTTCAAAATATCTTATACAGAGCTTCTGTACGGAATGACTTCAAACTAAGAGGATCAAGTGTAGTTGATAATTTGATTTCACTATTTCTATGGCTTCTTGCCTAATAATTAAGGGTGTCATTTTTAAATTTCAAATTTTCTTGTCCACGACTAGTTAACATTGTTCAATGTATTTTCAGTAGTGGACGGACGTTTTGGCCCAGGACGTTTTGGCCCGGACGTTTTGGCCTGAACGTTTTGGCCCCGGACGTTTTGGCCCCGAAAAAGGGCAGATCGAGTAGGACGTTTTGGCCTGACCTACTTTTTTCATGCAAGCAACAGAAACCGAAGTTTACTTTTGTCAATGTATTTGATAAACTTTATTTCATTTTCTGTTTTTTTAAATTTTTGTGCATTTCTCAAAATTTATTTTCTTATTATATCGTAATAATGTTTGTTCTTCAGTTAGAGATTATTACATGAAAATGTAATTCATGCTTGAAATATCACAAACTTGTCTTTATTTTGTTCTATTTAACAATATTTTTTTATAAAAAGCAAAGAAGATATCTACCTACTGTAGATAATACAATGCTGATGATAAGCATTGTCTCCTTTTGTCTCAATGATTTATTTACTAGCCTTATATTTCATTTAACAAGTTGTTTTGATAGCAATGATAATAATAGTAATAAAGACTTTATTTAAAGAGGCAACACAGTTGGAATTAACCAAGTCTTCCCTGTGAAGCTCTAGAATATTTACATTTACAACAATTCAAACAAAACACATTTTTATATACAACAAAAAATATAAACAAATATAAAAGACAGTTTGTGTAAGGGATTACCCTGGCCTGTATCCTGCTTAATGATGAAAAGAATATGATTAACTTTTCCAAACAAGACTGATCATGCTTTCAAAATAAATTACATTGCATTTTTAAACATATTATTCTCAAAAACACTGGGTCTGTTGAAATGAAATTTCTTGGGGAAATTCCATGGATTAGGATATGAAAAAATGTAAAAAAAAATATTGCACAATGTCATAGAAATAAAGTAGAAGTTAAGGTTCAAATAATGCCAAGGCCAAAACGTCTGGAGGCCAAAACGTCTGGGGCCAAAACGTCCAAGGCCGAAACGTCCGGGCCAAAACGTCCGGGCCAAAACGTCCGGAGCCAAAACGTCCTACATTCATTTTCAGTATGTCTAATGATATCATCATGGTGTGATAAAAAGTAATTAAGGTAGTTCACCCCTAATAGAATTCACGCGACGTCGGAATTATTCGGGCGATGTCGAAAACATTCGGCGGTGGAACGTTCCACCGCCGAACGTTTTCGACGTCGCCCGAATAGGTTCGGATGCGTAGCGAATGTTAAACGACGTCGCACGAATAATTCCGACGTCACGTAAATCTCATTAGGGGTGGTATATCTTAAAGTCATGTATTCATAATAATCTCTTTTTTATTACATTGCAAAAGACCATTGTCTAATTTCAAAAACGTGTCTAAGTAAATAGTGTGGTCAAAGGCTAAGAGACATTTCAAGTTAGGCTTTAATTTAGTTCATCAGATAACTGAGATAATCTTACTATTTATGGCGTGTGGAACGTTGCAAAATTCGATAAATATTTTTATGTGATATGATTTTATATTTATATTCTATATTTTTTTTATTTATATTCTAAAAATATTTTTATGCGATATAATTTTACATTTATATTCTATAATTTTTATTTATATTGTATATTTTTTATTTATGTTCTTTATTTTTTATTTATGTTCGATAACGCGAAAAAAATTTATGTGATATAATTTTTTATTTATATTGTATATTTTTTTTATTTATGTTCTATATTTTTTTTATTTATGTTCGATAACGCGAAAAAAAAATATGTGAAGGGTCGCCTCGAGGGGCGGTGCAAGCAAGCGGTAGAGCTAGTTAGGGTGCTAGGCTTAGGGTCGGGGTGAGAGGGCCTGCGAGCCGATCAAGGACGGCTCAGTGGGGCAGAAGCCCCTCACTGGGGGTACATTTAGGGCCTTTTTTGGGGTGTTTCACTCCGTTGACATAAGGGTTAGTGCCGTCTCTGGGGAAAGGGTCGCCTCGAGAGGCGATGCAAGCCGTAGAGCTAACTAAGGTGCTAAGGTAAGGGCCGGGCCAGCGAGCCGATCACGGACGGCTCAGTGGGGCAGAAGCCCCTCACTGGGGATAGATTTAGGGGCTGTTTAGGGGTGTTTCACTCCGTTGACATAAGGGTTAGGGCCTTCCCTGAAGGAAGGGTCGCCTCGAGGGGCGGTGCAAGCAAGCGGTAGAGCTAGTTAGGGTGCTAGGCTTAGGTGTTACAAATGTCACTAGTATCCCATGATGCAATTATACCACATAATTTTTTTTCGCGCTATTATCGAATATAAATAAAAAATATAGAACATAAATAAAAGATATAAAATATAAATAAAAAATTATATCACATATTTTTTTTTTCGCGTTATCGAATACAAATAAAAAATATAGAACATAAATAAAAAATATACAATATAAATTAAAAATTATATCACATAATTTTTTTCGCGTTATCGAATATAAATAAAAATATAGAACATAAATAAAAAAAATATAGAATATAAATAAAAAATTATATCACATAAAAGTAATTTTAGAATATAAATAAAAAATTATAGAATATAAATATAAACTTTTATCACATAAAACTATTTTTCGAATTTTGCAACGTTCCACACGCCATAACTATTATTTACCAATTATAGAGACCGAAATAGGAAACAGAAATACATGGCCCCTGGCTCTGATAAGTTCTTTCTTGAATTCATCCATTGAAAGAAGGGCGTTCAAAAAGCCTGACCCTCTGGCAAGAACGAAGTTTCCTGAGGATTCATTCCTTGGTGATGATGTTTATGTTTTGAAAGGTGTTATTTGCCAAGTGTCTCATTAACCCTTTCCCAAACAAGACCTGGTTTTGACGTCCCAAATAAAAATAACTTGAGAAAACGTTGAAACAAAAGAAGAAACTGCTGATAACCAGCAGTTTCTCCTTTTGTCTCAATATTTTCTGTGCCATATTTTACACAAATCATATCTTTATTAACACCCATTTTGCCATCTTTTATAGTTTTTGAAGTGGATCACCCTAAAATTTTGTCGTTTGAGAAAGGGTTAAATTCATTCGGCAAATAGGATGTACTTATCATTATTTGTCAATTACCGAGACCAAAAAGGACAACATGGCCTCAGGCTGGAATAACTTTTCCTGGAATTTATGCGTTGACTTAGAATCGTGTTTTGTTTGTTTCCTATGTTTTCCAAATGTTCTATCAAAACGAAACCAGAAAAGGCTCCGTAAAGCTTTGAGAGAAACATCAAGTAAAGTTTTAAATAAGTTCATCAGACAGAAGGATGAACCTATCATCATTTACCAATTAGCCAGACCGAAAAAGGACATTCAAAAACACGGCCCTCTAGCTGAAGTGAAGTTTCTTCAAATTTACTCCTTTGTGATAATGTTGTTGTTGTAAAAGGTAGAGCTATTTGCCAATGTAAAAATCATTGTTTCCATTCAAGGGCTAAAAAGTACACTCAAAATCATGGCTCTCAGGAAAGGATAAAAAGTATTTGTGCTAACGTTTATTACCTATGTTTTCCTATGGTTCTATCAGAACAAGGCCATGGGCTAGTAAAGCGTTAAGAGGCATTTCAAGTGAGGCTTTAATTAAGTTCATCAGACAAATAGGGTGTTCTTACCATTATTTGCAAATTACAGGGACCGAAAATGGAAACTCAAATACATGGCCCTCAGGCTTGGTTCCATAAGCTTTCCTTGAAATCACCCATTGACTTTTCTTTTTTAGATTTTTGAGGTTCTAGACTATGATATTCCAACTCCAAAGCCTTTGTAAATGAGAGATACAAAACGTATTAATTATCAAGATTTTTGTATCTATTAGTAGAGTGACGTCTTCGCCAGGTTTGTTGCTTTTACGTCTATAGATCGATAGATCAGACAATATCACAAGTCGTGAAAACTTGGTGCTACAAAGTCTTTGTGCGAAACCATCAACCATAGTTTATATAAAATTATAACAGGTGTAGCCACAAGCTTCAGTCATCAGACGTTTGACAGTCTTAAAACACGTCTTTCATTTGATTACCACAAACTGTTTATTGAAACGAGTCTTAACACGTATACAACGTACTTGCACCCATACTCAAAATATGCAGGCAGTGTTGCATGAAGCACTATTCTTTCTTATTCGTAAGGTTCAAGTGAAGGCAAGTTTTAAGAAGCCAATGTAATTATTAAAGCTATGTTCCAGTTGAGGACATAGTCAAGTTCATGTATACAGGCCATACGCATGTAGGGTTAATTGTGGAATTAGTTTCAAAATTGCCAAGAATGCGTACTTATATAGAGCTCCTGTACGAAATGACTCTTTTAAACTTGGTGAATCTTGTCTGGCTTAAAATCTAATTTACTTCGTTCCTTCAGGCTTCTATTTTTAACAAGGATGGTATTACTAAATCCAAATTACCTCTCAGCGTCAAATGAAAGATCTGATATGATACAACAGAAGGGAGAATTTGTAAAAGTCTAAAGATCCGTTATGTATTTCAGTGCAACAAATTTTACGTCCACCCCAAAAAAGTATTAAATGATGATTTTCATCAAAAACCTCGTAACAGCAGCTTGTTTTAAGTAACTGCAGCTTGTTTTAAGCTGCAGTAAGGATGTTTTTGATGAAAATCGACGATAAGTTGATATAGTGTGGTAAGGATCAAGGATAAACTTCAAGTGAGCCTTTACGAGACACTTCCAGCGGAGTTTTAATTAACTTCGTCAGACAACTAGGATGTACTTATCATTATTTACCAATTACCGAGACAAAAAAAAGGACATTCGAAAACATGCCCATGCCATCCGACAGGGATAAAATTGCTGTGCAAACTCTGGTGTTTTTGTTGGTTTCCACATATATGACACTCTCAAAACAACAGCAGGGGTCGTTTAATAACGGGTTAAGACTTCAGAGTTACTTCAATTGAAGCTTTGATTAACTTCGTCAGACAACTAGGATGTACTTATCATTATTTACCAATTACCGAGACCGAAAAAGGACATTCGAAAACATAGCCCACAGGCGTGGATAAGTTTTTCTTGAATTATCCCATTGCAAAATGGACATTCAAACTGCATGACCCTCCGATAGGCATGAAGTTTCCTAAATATCCATTCCTTAGTGATGATGTTTATGCTTGAAAGGTGGAGTTATTTGCTAAATTACTTATTAAATTCATCCGGCAAATAGGACGTACTTATTATTATTTGTGAAGGTAACAATGCTGATTCCAACATTTTCTTCATTTTTTCTCAGTGCGTTAGATATTTCTAATTACTTCTTTATAAGCAACGCCAAAGCAAGTTCTTGTTTGGCAGATATAAGAAACTTTCCAAGTGAAGCGTGAAGCTTGTATTAAGTTCGTCAGACAACTAGGACATGCTTATCATTATTTACCATTTACCGAGACCGAAAAGGACATTCGAAAACATGGCCCTTCGGTTTGGATAAAGATTCCTTAAATTCGTCCATTGCCTGTTTAACTCTTTACAAAACACCAAAATTATAGATCAGTCCCTGTTGAAGGGTGATGAATGCGACTGAATCGATGTTAAGAAATGTTTGAAGTGTGTATGTCAAAGCATGAAAGGAATTAATGTTGAGAAAGGGAAATACTTGATTGCAACATTTTCTATATTTTTCCAAATGCCTTAAAACTCATCTTAAAAAGAAATCCCAAGGCAAGTTTTTGTTCGGTAAAGGATTAAGAGACACTTCAAGTGAGGATTTAATTAAGTTCATCAGACAAATGGGATGTACTAACGATTATTTACCAATTACAGAAACCGAAAAGGGAAATGTAAAAATAGGTACCCAGTCTAGGATAAATTTATGTTCATGGAATTCACTCATTCACTCTTTGAATGTTTTGATTTTGTTTTCTGGAAGATGACTTTAGATATCATACCCGGTCCATTCTGAAACAACAAATTGTGGACTATTCCAAATTCAAAATCACTGTAGATGATGATTTTAAAACGTTCTAAAAATCAACAGTAAAAGAAGCTTATTGTATATGTGTACCAGAGTTTCCAAAAAAACCAAACTGGGGTTTTTTTCACCCCCAAATTTAATCTTTTACCCCCACATTTTGCCAGCAGCGTTTTATGTTTCTTATAGAGGGGGTACAAGCATGCTGAAAATCATGCTTTTTACTCCCAAATTTGAAAGTCAGTGGAAACACTGGTGTACGTCAAAGAAAAAATACAAGTGGTGGTCATCAATCTTTTCTTTTTTTATTCAAGATAAACGAAGATATCCGTGACAGTCGCCAAAACCAGACATTGTTTTGGAAATATGGTTTAGATTCCTAGATAGGGGCATATTATACTCCATTTAAAGTATCGTTTATTTTTGTCTGAAAATAATCACCAAGACCATCGTCAGGTTTTGTAGATTAAAGACTTCAGACAGCATATCCTGTGTTGTCACAATTTGATCTGTCTTGTTATAAATGTTCCCGGCGTCTGCGGCTTTAACTTTTCATCTAGATTATTTGCTAAGCTAAATGGTTACGTGATTTGACTATTTTTATCAGCCATTTCTAATAACACGACCTAGTTTTGAGATCCTTAATAGAAATAGTTTTGCAAAACATGGAGACAAAAAAAGAAAATGTTGATTACCAGCAATTTTCATATTTTGCCTTTATGATACTTCCTGTGCTATATATTACAGAAGTACAGAAGTCTTTATCAACATTCAATCTTCTTCTTAGCTTTGGAAAACATTGAGACAAAACAGAAAATGCTGGTTACCATGCAACATTTCCATCTTTTGTATCAATATATCTGATCATGTACTATAATATTACAGAAATAAAGTCTTTATCAATATTTATTTACTCACATGCATTTCAAATTGGAGTAGATCTAGTTTAAATTGCCGTTTTGGAAAGTGTTTATGAAATTTTGTAGACTTTACGCTGTCAGACAGCATATCCTGGTGTTGCCAAATTTTGTTCCGTTTCATTATAAATGTTCCTGTCGTCTGTGGCATTAATTTTTCGTCTAGATTATTTGCTAAGCTAAATGGTTACGTGATTTGATTACTCGGCTTAATGTTTCTCCTGACTGCAGTGAATTTGCAATTACTGACAATATTTTTTTCGTTGAAATGACAAGAGTACATTAAAAGGTCTAAAACTGCCATCTCTGTATTTTGATGCAAGTCTTTCCCCTTGCAGAATGTATTGTCAGTGAAAGAAGGGTCTGCAAAAGAACGTTTTCGAAAAACAAAATGTGCAAATGGTTTAACAATAGATACACGGCGGGGTGTCACATGATAAAACAATTTCAGAAAATCGTCAATAGTTTTGTTAATACTTGACCAAATTGAATTTGATTTGAAACAGAGAAGGTGGGGAAAACACCAGGTATTAGCTGGGTATGGTATATCATTTAAAATGCAGCTGATTAAAACGTTATTGACGACCAATCAAAACGTCAATACATTTTTATCTGTTTATTTCAAAAGATCCATTACTATCAGCGAATTCCTGGTGTTTATTTCCCACCTTTTCTGATTCAAATATTTTCAAATTAACCCATTACCACACAGTGACTCTTTTTGACTCCCTACAAAATAATGTCTTTGGAAAACATCGTGGAAAATAAAGAAATTGCTTGTGACAAGCAATTTCTTCATTTTCCACAATGTTTTTTACACAAAAAGAAAAGAAAAATTTAAATTTCATTCATTAAAAATTGTCATCTGCATCATCTTTGAATTTGGAATAGTCTTAAAATTAGCCGTTTGGTAATGTGTTAAGTAATATGTTTAAGGAATTGTTGAGAAATACCAAAAACGTTATATCACGAGATTTCCAGTCGTGAGATAGCCCGTCAGCATCTTAGATAAGAGAATCGTTCAACATGACCCCAGACACGATTTGATGCCATACATGTGAGATGGCGAGTGTTTTATGTGAATTATATGTAATCGCCAAATGAGCATGTTCCTAGACATTTCTGACAATAACGAATTAGGTTGTTCTGTAATCACCATTGATTTCCATCTTTGCTAACGGCATTGAAAGTATTGCTCCAATATTTCGTTCAATTAGACAGCTGATACCTATCGTATTGAGGTCAAAGTTCTAGATTATACTGATAAAAAAAAATACTGAACATGGTCCCAGACACTATTTGATGCCTTACGTGTGATAGTGCGTGTGTTTATATGAATTGCATTGAAACACCAAATGAGCATGTTTCCAGACACCTCTGACAGTGATAAATTAGGCTGGTTCTGTAATCTCATTTGATCCATCCTTCTATAAACGGTGTTAACCCTTTCCCAAACGACAAAATCTTAGGGTGATCCTCGTTAAAAACTGCGACAAATGACAAAATGAATGTTATTAAAGATAGTTTTCATGTAAAATATGGCACAGAAAATATTGAGACAAAAGGAGAAACTGCTGGTTATCAGCAGTTTCTTCTTTTGTTTCAATGTTTTCTCAAGCTTTTTTATTATGGACGTCAAAACCAGGTCTTGTTTGGGAAAGGGTTAAAAGAAATATCAACTGTTCAATAAGACGGTCTTATTCTATAAACAATTTATGGACATTCAAATCTTGCAGGTTTTATTTGAAAAGCTGCAATTCTGATAGCGTGCACATAACAGTCGATATCTTGTCGGTTATCGGTTCTAGGGAGATATTAATCTAATTTCAAGAACTTTGTTGAATCAGAAAAATGTGTTTGACTGTACATTGTAATTGTAAATAAGGATAACCCCGCTGAAGTTGCATATAGAATGTATGCGGTATGTTCACAGATGGGAATATCATGCAGTTTGACTGATGATCATACAATAGAGTGACATCAGGGAGCAGAAAATGAACATTTTCTTTAGACATCACTGACAATGATTAACTTTTATTACTTCTTGCATAATATCTGGTTATTTGTAGTCTACGTCTTCTCTTTTCGCATACTGTATTGATCAATATATGCCTTATGTAGAGCATATTTGTCACACTAAAAGGGACTTTCTAGGAAGTCCATAACATCAGATTTCGAGAAACAGCTAGAATAACAGACATAAGAGGCGTCTGCCTATATCGCATTTGACAAATTTACATTCAGTTAGGCAGGAATTTCTATCTAGATCAAGGGAACTCCCTTGTATTGAAGAGTTTTAATACTAGCCAGTCTGTGCAATAATTATAATCGGTGACAATAATTTTATTATTTACCATATTTCTGTATATATATCTTTTGGCGTACATGCATGTCTTCATATTGGGAAGTATTATTGCCCTCTTTCTGATTTCCCTCCAAAATAAACGCTTGACGTTGTGGTAAATGTCAAATTACGTGCAGTTTGAACGATAGTTCTACAATAGAGGAGACACCGGGGAACATCAAAAGAACATCTTCTCCAGACATAGATGACAATGATTAATTCTATACAATATTTATATGTTTACATCTCATTGCATATAGGGCTGGTGTTAGACAATTATCATGAAAATTAGACTGAAAATTAGACATGTCATGCAGTTAGATTGATAGTTCTACAAAAGGGAAGACATCGCAGGACACCAAATGAAAATTGTCGGTAACAGTGATTAGCTATATATAGATATATTTACTGTATATATATATTTACGTTTCATTGTGCTATATATGTATGGTTACACGAGGCAAACTTTCTTGAAGTATTCGCTGTCAATGTAGGCTTGTTGTACATAGTGCATTCTTTGTAAAAAAAAAAAAAAAAAAAAAAAAAAAAAAAAAAAAAACAACGACCATATATTTTGAATGGTGGTTCAGGGACATTAAAAGAACATCTCCAGTCATCGGCGACAAACATTAACTGTTTACCATATTTGTATTTACATCTTATTGCATATTCATGTCTTTCTAACGGTAGACAATGATTATGAAGATATGTAGTGCGATTGACCTTTCCGAAATAGAGCAGATACCAGGGAAGGTCAAATGAATAGCTCAAGAAATCAGTGACTATGATTAACTGTTTACAATATTTCTGTTTACGTCCTATTGTATATACAACTGTACAGACTTTAATGGTAGACAATAATCATGAATATTAGACAACAAAAGAAGATTGATTGATAGGTCTACTGACAGGAGGACACAAATGAACATTCCCGACAACGATTAACTATTTACTTTGTTTCTGTTCGTAAACTCCTTGCATATGCATGGTTGCATATGAGCCAATCTCTCTAGGCACATGTATACTCTTTCATTTCATGATTTAAAATCTTTAAGTCGCGTACATTCGCCTAGATCAAATTCGTTCTAATATATCGGCTCTATTGCCGAAAGGATATGTAAGAACAAAAATTGTGGGTCCAAATATGACTGCGTGTAATCACAGCAAAGGGTTCTATGTTGTTCTAAATTCTTGCATATATCCCAGATCGAAGATTCCACCAGCGAACGCTGACTTGTGTCGAAACAAGCTAGAAACGATGATTTTTTTTAATCTAGAATATTTACCTATCTTACTATATATTATCATTTTTGAAATGCGACATCTGCTTGACGTCTCCTGAGCCTGCATTATCCGTTTTTTTCTCATAACTATGTTGGTTTCTATAGAATTCCGGGTGGTAGAATGCCTTTTTTTCGTGACGGGTCATATTAATCGAAGAAACATGATATACAAAAGAGATAGAGAGTAACATTTCCCGTGGGACGACACATATTCAATTTTCCGGAAAACAATATCTTAGAAACCTGCATGATATTGTTATTAACCCTTCACCAAACAAGGAATTGTTTTTACGACTCCTAATGAGGTAAGAAATCATTGAGAGAAAAGGAAATGCTGATCGATCGATCAACATTTTCTCCCTTTTCCATCAAAGATTTTTATGCTTTAAACTTCACAATGTACTGCTGTAGTAACATTTTCATACCATCAGTAGGCTAGTCTGTTTACACAGGCCTAGCAACTTTCAGTTTGTAGGCAAACTAGTATAATCTGTTGTCATTTGATATTGGTTACCTTACAGGTTTTGTTCTAACTGGATCTATTGACCTTTTTAAGTTATAATCAGCGACGCCTCCCATATTTGTGGTGTAGTGTAAGCATTAACCCATTACCAGACGACAAAATTTTTGGGTAGTGCAATTTGAAAGAAGTTGCAGACGACAATTTCAAATCAATGAAACCTCAAAAATATTTCCATTTTATGTTAGAAAACATTGTGGAAAATGAAGAAATTGCTTGTCACAAGCAATTTCTTCATTTTCCACAATGTTTTCCCAAGCCTTTACTTTTGAGGAGTCAAATGGCGTCACTGTGCAGTAATGGGTTAAAAATAATAATAAAAAAAAAAAAGAATCAGAGACATAGATAAACTACATGTCTCTAATATAATTCATGTTTTCTACATCATTGTTGATGACGTAGATCTAGGCAGGCCTATTAAGGAAAAGAGAGAAATATGTTGCTTATCGGGAAATTCTTCTTTTTTCTCTATACTTTCCTGTTTCGGAAGGGATTACCTCCTTGAAACTTTAGGAATCGAAAACACTAGATCTAGTCAGATTTCATATATACTCTGAGATATTTATCTATAGATATCGTTATGATATTCGTAGATATGGGACAGACTCAAACTCCACACAGCGACAATGCCTTACATTATCACTGCAGGCATATAAATCACGTGACCATGGTAAATGTCACGTGATATCGTAAAGATGGCGGAAATTTATTTATATTTCTGAAATTATCTTTTAAATACAATTATATTTTTTATTTTGATTCATATCTGACACTTCATATTCCTAAAACATCACTTACAGCATGTTCACATTTTAAGTAAAAATCGAAATAAAAAAAATCAATTACCTGAAATCTTGGTAACTCAAGCTGTGCCGGCAGAGATCTCCCCAATCCCAATTCAGGGGAGATAAATGCGAAGGAGATTGGGACAGACTATCCAGTCAAATTTCAATTTCAAGTCGCTAGGGTCCTAGACTAATTGCATATACGCCAGCCTCCACAGAGCATGCGCACTAGTTAGAAGAATATCCCGACACGTGCAATGCTCGCGCCTTTTACTCATGTTTTGCATTTATAACACGTTTTTTCTTGTCCATTTTCAGAGTTTGGAAATGGTCGGACACGTTAAGTAGACGATTAACCTCTTTCAGTGAAAATGTGACAGCAATAGACTTCATCTCTGCGGTAAGTAGGCTACTAGGTAGATCTAGATCTAGAAGTTAATTGACAATTTCTGATTGACTTGCTATAAATTATGTCGTCTGCAACTTTTTGAAAAGTTTTAACAGAGTTAATTTTTATCTCGACTTTTCGAAGAAAATGAGAGCTTATACTGTCACCCGGGCGTCGGCATTGGCGTCGGCGTCGGCGTTGCAACCAAGGTTAAAGTTTTTTCAAACTTCAATAACTTCCATACTATCAAAGGGATTCAACCCAAACTTGGAATACTTATTCACCATCATACCCTCTACCTTACTACCAGGGCCCATGACCCTGGCTCCACTATATTTGGAGTTTATGCCCCCTTTATACTAAGCAACTTAGAAAGTCGAGCGCGCTGTCTTCGGACAGCTCTTGTTTTGTGAAAGCCTTTTAGGGTTTAGATCTACTCAATCACAACAGAAAAAAAGATTTAGAATCTAGAAGGAAAAAAGACAAACGTTGATGGATCTAGATCTAGTAACTCTCTTAAGAACAGAGCACATTATCTCTTCATTCCATTTTGATAGAATGAGCTCTGTTCTCGCGGGGTTATTTCACGTCTAATCTCGGGGCCTTGGCGGGATTTCGGTATCCAATCGTTGACAATAAACTGATAAACAATTGAAATTTTGATACAAGTTTTCATTGGCTGACGCTTCAAATTACCGGCTTCAGCCAAAAATAGAAGCGACGTAATGTATACATAATCAAACAAGATAAAACTGAATGAGTTTGATTTGATAATTCAAATGTTACCGGCTTCAGCTAAAAATAGAAGCGACGTAATGTATAGATCTACATACGTAATGATCATGCAAGATAAAACTGATTGATTTTGATTCGATAATTCAAATGATGTGCTATAATTAGATTATGACGACCAAATAGGCTGTTGGTGTACCAAAAACTGCAGAGGTCATATTTGATGGTTAATCAATAGACCTCGGCTTTGGAGAGTAATCTAGATCTAGCCTAGATCTAATCTGCAATTTATTTATTTTTTTTTTTTTGCTTTATATTGTCCAAAACTTTTTCCAGTAAACAAACTTTAATGTCTTCAAGGACAGATTTTAAATAAAAATTAGTTATTAAATCTATTTAAACCCATTCCTCTATTAAAGGACACATACATCTAGATCTAGATCTAATAAGGTTTTGAAAACATTGTGAAAATGAAAGCGATGATATTATAGCTACAAAAAAGGAAGGGAGTGAAATTTGTTTACTTAGATCTATATTATGAAATAGACACATGCACATGCTTTTTGTCCCTTTCTTTGCAGGAGTATGCCCGCTCTTCCCATTTAAAAGAAGAAAATGGAGATGACATTATAGAAGATTTAGCTAGTAAAATTGAAAAATTGCTCAAAGATAGACTAACAGCCCTTGATGTAAGTACAGAGTTAGATATAGAAGATTTATTGGTAAAATCTAATAATTTGGTAAAATCAGAGTAGGCTTAGATCTGCATGTATGTGCAGGATTATTTTAGTCCATACTGCTAGCATGACCTAGTTTAACAGGATAGCATGAAAATGGTAAGGTTTCTCTGCATTGTAAAACTTATGGAGGTTCAAGAACATCTACCAAAAAATGTTCTTAGTCTTAGTTTGACATGCTGCCTGTGATGTTAGTACAAAGTTTGATATCATAGTAGATAGAAGAGTTTTCTACATAAGGTAGAATAATTCTAATGCATATTTACTATTGTCGTACATTTTCGACAAATGTCGACAATTTCCGTATCTATTTTAAGCAACAGTATTGATAATTATAGCAACAGTATTGCTAAATATTACTTCCCTTTGTAAATGAAATTCCCAGAATACACCCCGAATATCTTTTTCTGGTATGATTCTCCGTTTATCAGCATTTTTTTCAGAGACATTTTTCGTATAATTTTATATGATTATGTTTGATATCATCAGTTTGTATGTGATTAGAAACTTTGATACTTAATGAAACTTCCTATTTAGGAAACAAATTGTAGTATGTATAAATCTCGTTTCTTCCTTTGATTCTGGTTTGCTCAATATACCGAGAAAACCTACAGAAGAAGACACATACATGTATTCTAATGAAATCTATGATGTGGTGATCAAATGCATATCGTTTGCGAACGATGCCTGGATGAGATCATCACTGTTCAGACATTCGCACTCGATTTTCATCACTCCTTCGCCGGCGATCCTTATTTAAATGTGCAAACTCGTTGTCAGTTAATTGTAACGTGGTTTGATCCGTAATTTGATCCCTTTTTTAGATTCTTTTTCCATTTAAGTCCTTAGATTCAATATGCAATCCAGAAGAAGTGGTATAAGGAAGCTGTAATAGACTTTAAAAAGATTAAGTACACTTTTGTATTTAGAATTTGCATTACTTTTTACAAATAGCGAAGTCCAATTGGTTACTAGGTAAAGGGTTAAAATGGTGAAAGTCATACGAAATCACAACAGATAGTTGTTATCATTTGCCAACTTCTGAGAGTCTAATACAACGTTTGGGTTTTAGTTATAACCATATAATTAGATATGGGCTACGGTTCCCTTCATTTGGGGCATTGACTTCTTTTGGGAAAGAAAGGGTAGTGCATTCGAAAGTATGAGGGCAATAAGAATTACCTATATATCTTTTTGAATTTTGACGGATAAAATGTACATATGTGGATTTTATCGTGTTCCTACACATATAAGAATAATTTTGATATCGGTTTTAGAGAGTGCATGAACTTGTTTCTGGTACTGTCAACATTTGTTTCAGAGGCATAAATTTCAAACTAGGAAATAAAGAGGCTTTATTTTTAAATAAGCACGCAGTAATTTAACAAAATATCTCTCATATGCCCACAAGGGTCATATCATTTCACATCAGACGATGGATAAACATGTTTTTGATAATAAAAACCAAATCTAGACACATTTAATGTGTTTATGTCCAAAATTCAAATACTTTTTTGCTTTGAGTGGTGGCCGCCATATTGGAATTTTGTCAGTTGGGGGTGGGATAAGGGAAAATCAAATTTCTAGTAAACCTCTGGACGAATTTCTGTCATATTGCACATATAGATGTCTAATATAATGTACTATCAGACAGAAGTGTTTGTTACCCCAATTTCTAAAGTTGCCATTAGGAGTATTCTACCTTAATTATTTACCCCTTGCCAGTCAGTTTATTTTTTCCCTAGTGCTTTTCTCAAATGACAATGGCACAAAGTGAGAACGTAAAAGAAGATAAAGAATATATCTTTAACAACAGAAAGGGTATAATGTAAAGCCTAGAAACCCTTTGCAGAAAAGTATCAGCATTTTCTTCTTTTCCTTTAACGGCATCTGCCAGTGTTTTTTTCTTTTCTCTAAACATTTCCTACACTGTGCTTTACAGCAAATTTTGCCTCAGGTGTCACATTATGTAATTTGCTTCAAGTTTGGAATAGTCTGAAATACATGTATAAGGTTCAACTAAAAAAGGGGTTGTATAACTTCGTTGTAAATGCAAAACCTCATATATCTCTATTTTGGAATATTTTAAAAGGGAATAAAAAAGTGTTATAACTTTTCCCAAACTGAAGGATTTACTTAAAATTTGGACATATTGTTCACAAATGATGTGTCAATAATACTGATCAGTAAAATACCTCAAAACCTGCAAGAATTGTCTTAACCCTTTCCCAAACAAGACCTGGTTTTGACGTCCCTAGAAGAAAATGCTTTGGAAAACATTGAAACAAAAGAAGAAACTGCTGATAATCAGCAGTTTCTCCTTTTGTCTCAATATTTTCTATGTCATATTTTACACAAATCCTACCTTTAATAACATCCATTTTGTCAATTGTAGCAATTTTTGAAGTGGATCACCCTAAAATTTTGTCATTTGGGAAAGGGTTAACTGGGCACACAGGTTTTACTTTGAAAACTGTTAAAATCAACATACAAGGTTTTGCATTTACACCGACGATAAGTCTATCAGCATGCCATGAGACAGAATTTGTTCTATAAAAGCTGAAATCAATTCTTCCACCGTAAGAAAAAGTGCAGACAAGTCACAATAAAGAACCCATAACACGGTGGATAATCATGTGATACAATAGTTTTGGAAAATCTTCAATAATTTTGTAAATACTAGACCGATTTGAACTCAGTTTGAAGCAGAGAATGTGGACAGATGTCACGCATTAGATGGAAGTGGTTGATTTTTTAAAAACTGATAAAAAAGTTATTGAAGATAAACCAAAATTTTGGTTTATCTTCAATAACTTTTTTAACAGTTGATTTTTCAAAAATCCAACACGTTCAGCTTTTTTCTGGCATTTTCTCACATTCTCTGCTTCAAACTGAATTCAAATTGGTCAAGTATTAAAAAAGATATTGAAGATTATCGGAAATTTTGAGTCATGTGATTATACACCGTGCTTAAACTAACTGACAAGGAGTAAATTACATAGGGGAGAGAAAACCCATTATATTGTACAATAAACCATAGACATATTAACTGTACCCTATGGAAGCCATTTTAACCCTTTACCCAAACAAAACCTGGTTTTGATGTCACTAGTAGAAAAGGCTTGGGAAAACATTTAGACAAAAGAAGAAAATGCTGATAACAAGCATTTTCTCCTTTTGCCTCAATGTTTTGTGTTGTATTTTTTACAAATACTGTCTTTATCAGTGTCCATTTTGTTGTCTGCAAGAGCTTTCAAATTGAACCACTCTATTTTTCTGCCTTTTTCATAAGGGTTATACATAATTTATTCCATAAAATTTGAAATCTATTCTAAGAAAAGTGCAGACAAGTCATAATAAAGAATCCATAAACTGACTGACAAGGAGTAAATTACATAGGGGAGAGAAAACCCATTATATTGTACAATAAACCATAGACATATTAACTATACCCTATGGAAGCCATTTTAGAAAATAAAAAATAACAGACAAGACACTCATTAAAGCCTGCTTACTATCATATAATGCTCATCAAAGAGATAAAACTGTCTGTGAATTTTCCTCTTTTATCCCTTTCCCAAACAACAACTCGTCATTTTTCAGCAAAAACCTCTTATCTGTAGCTTAAAACAAGCTGCAGATATGAGGTTTTCGTTGAAAAGCATCAAACTCCTTTTGACCCTGTGAATTCTCCTCTCTTATCCCTTTCCCAAACAGTGACGCTTTTTGTCCTTCCAATATGTTAAAGCTTTGTCCCTTCCCAAACAAGATCTTGCTTTGACAACTGAATGGATGATTAACAAGAAATCAAGGTTTAAACATTTTCTTGGCATCTATCATGGTTTTCTTAAGCTATAGGGGGATCTTTAGTATGCATCCTGTGCAGCTCCAGGATTTCTGTGAATAGGGTTCAAACACAGGGTTGTTTTCCTAGTATTTTGAAATTTTGACTGAAATTCTCTGTGAAAATGAAGTAATTAGGCTACAGAGGGGGGTGTTTGAACTTCCTAAACCCCTTATGGATCAGCCACTAAGGCATTGGTAAAGTTTCAGACTTCTCCAAATCGAAATCAATTACTAAAGTCTAAATGGCTACCAATATTTTTTTTTGAAAAAAAATAGGCAGTGATTGTGAAGGGTCAATTGGACCTTTTTTCACAAGATGCCTAACATATTGAAAGTTGCACCAGTCAGCAGTTTTTCTTATTAACCCTTTCCCAAACGGCAAAATTTTAGGGTGACCCACTTCGAAAACTACCACAAATGACAAAATAGATGTTATTAAAGATAGGATTTGTGTAAAATATGGCACAGAAAATATTGAGACAAAAGGAGAAACTGCTGGTTATCAGCAGTTTCTTCTTTTGTTTCAATAATTTCCCAAGCCTGTTCTATTAGGGACATCAAAACAAGGTCTTGTTTGGGAATGTGTTAATTAATCTGTATAATGTCAAACTGCCTCTTGAATAATTGATGCCAACAGAAAGTAATTTACCTCTTAACCATTTGATGTACAGTATGTAATAAATTTGTTCTCTTACAAAATTTATGACAAATGCTTTACAAAAGTCTTGTCTGGAAATCCTTATCCTTGGTGATGCTTAAATAGAACTCTAATTATTAGATTGTTTTCAAATTTGTTTTTATCATTAATCAGCATTATGTTTTGATCAGCATTCTGATCCATCTAATTTCTGTCATTTTGTCACATTCTGCTTCATATATGATACTTTATTCAAATTGGTCAAGTATTAACAAAATTATTGACAATTTTCTGAAATTGTAAACTTATATGTGAAACCCCTCCATGCTTTTTCAAACTGACAAAATTTTTATCATCTACTCATCGAGCTCTATTGTGGATATGAATTGGAATCATCTCCTCAAGACAATTAAAAAAGTAACCCATAACAATGTGTTTGGAATTGAATAAATAAATTCAAAATGTTGTTTAACCCTTTCCCATACAAGTCCTGGTTTTGACGTCCCTAGCAGAAAAGGCTTGGGAAAACATTGAGACAAAAGAAGAAATTGCTGATGATCAGCAATTTCTTCTTTTGTTTTGATGTTTTATGTGCTCTATTTTACACAAATACAGCCCTTATCAACATCTTTTCTGACATCCGCAGTAGATTTCTAATTTGAAAAGTTGAAAATTTTGTCGTTTGGGAAAGGGTTAAAATCCCATAGCTGTGTAAGGCCCTCTCCAAGACAGCAATGTTTTATGCTTGTCCAAATTGAAAGATTTCGCAGGAGAAATTTGATGTTTTCGAGTCTTTCTGTGTAGAAAACATTGTGGGAAATAGAGAAATTACTTGTCACAAGCAATTTCTTCATTTTCCATGATATTTTCCGAAGCATGCATCTTGTGGAGCATCAAAAGATATCACTTTTTGGGAAAGGGTTATTTGTTACTCTAGCTTTGAATGATACTAGCTGACACTTCTGATATATACCTATAAATGTTCACTCATTTTATTTTTCAGAACCTAGTAGTAGCAGCAGAAAAACTCTATGAAGATTATAGTTTTGATCCCAATTTAGATGTAAGTAGAAATTAAGGGCTAATTGATTTTCATTCAAAATTTCCTAAGACAGAAATGATTTAGATATGCAAGGTTTGCCATACCATACTATATTTCTTCAATAATATTTTTAACGAAACGAAACTTTTGAGGAAGCTTATTCGATGGTCAACTTCATTTGCATATTAACTTACAAAGTTCCACCAACATTGCATTATTCCTCAATCCAAGAAGGTTTATCAAAAAAACTTGGGCCGGGAATTTATGGGTAAAGTAAGTCTGATCTGGCAATTTTCATTATCTCGTTGATGCCACCAAATGTAATGCAAAAGTTCAAGGCATAAACAAACCCTGTCATTGCAAAGCTTGAATTATTAGCTCGCACCAAGAGGTGTCTTCGACAATCTGATGATCAACAGTATTTCCCAAGTTTAACCGTTTCCCAAACAAGACCTGCTTTTGACGTAACTTATTAAAAAGGCTTGGGGAAACATTGAGACAAAAGAAGAAACTGCTGATAATAAGCAGTTTCTCCTTTTGCTCAATATTTTCTGCGCTATTTATTACACAAACCCTATCTTTCTTAATGTTTGTTTTGTCAGAGAAATCACCTTTCAAATTGAATCACCCTAAAATTTTGTCGTCTGGGAAAGGTTAATTGATCATGTTAGTCTGACAAGTTGAACACTTTGTTGTTTGTATGTTCATTATATTTTTTGTGTGACTTGCAGATAGATTACCTAAACAGTAAAAAATTGCTCAGCGAGTCGGATTTGCCGATGGTCAGCCAAACTGTTGTGAACATGGAGATGACGTTTAGATCTCTACGATTAAAACCAGATCCCGCCTTAAATAATATCTCTGTCACAAAAAACACCAGTACAATACAGGTGCCTACTAATGTATTCGACAGATGTAAGTACATACATACTTGTATTTTTGTTTTCATATAGGGCCCTACATACATTCTGAGTACATGCTTACTTACTTAATTCTCTTCACCCATGGATGGGTATAGGGCCTTCACTACAGCTCTCTAGTTGGTTCTTTCTGTGGCCTTCATAGCGAGGTATATTTAAAGTGAGTGTGCCCAATAATAGCTTACTTGTGGATGGGCCTTAAAACTCCATTCATTCATTCATTCATTCATTCTTTGGCTTTCTGCGTACATGAATTCAAGGATATAGCCAGAGGAAGATGAGTTATACTCAAAGAACATTGGGACCAGAGGGCCTCCGATTTAACCCATTACTGCACAGTGACATCTTGATTCATTTCCCACTATGTTTTTTTACCCAGAGTGACAAAATTGTAATATTTGATTAACTTGAAATTGTTGTCTGCTTACATTATTGCCAACAAATTGTACTTAAATGAGTACTTGAGTATGCCTGTTTATGTCCCTTGACTTATAAATAATTTATCCTATCTTTTCCAAATTACAAACTATGAAATTAAGTGAGATGTTTTATCTGTTCATCTACATAATTTTCAGCTGCATAGAGGTCCCTACATGCATTCGCAGTGGTTTCATTACTACCTTTTTAGCTCACCTCAGTATGTTTTTAGTGCTCAATTGAGTAATTGTGATTTGGGTGATGTTTGTTATGTGTTATGCCATAATGCAATTGCCAACACTCTTTTCTGTCTCTAACTGAATGTCCAGTCTGGACCCTGACACTTGGCAGAAATGATCCTTAGATCAAGGTCTTTTAATGCTGAACATGAAATTTCATTCTGTTAAAAGTTGTTGGATTAAAAAAAATGGGGGGGGGGGGGGGGGGGGAATGTGAATCCTTAATTGTTTCTCCTCCAAAATTGTGAACCAGTCACAGTTTTCATGAACTTTTTTAGGAATATCTTGGGTGACTTAGGGCTTTCAAAGTTACTTTTACAATTGTTTTTTGCAAAACTCTTTACTTGAATGTAATGTATAAACTGATAAATAATGCACAAAATGTATGATAGATATCAAGAGAAAGCTTTAAAGCAGTATAATCTGAAGTTCTGAAAATTTATATAAAATAGAATAAAGGCATTTGATACACAGATCAATAATCCTAATGTAATTGGCTTAGCTATAACAAATTTATGAGCATATTTGCATGCATGTTAATCTTGGAGCACTCCATTATATTTCAAAGGCATGGTATTTTACAGATAAATTGTTGAAGAAAAAGCATTAAATTCCATTAAGGTATTGCAATAAAGTGATAGGATGTTGAAATTTATGGCAAAAGAAAAGATGAAACAATTTCTCATTCATTGATTGAGTTTTCCCTTCTATTGTGTTTAAATCTGCACATTAGCAAGTTGTTTCATAATGCTCTCAACTCAACTCATTTAAAGCGATAATTCCCGAATTTTGATGCTTTTTGAATCCGCACAATACTTAGATAAAGGCATTGGATAACATTGTGAGAAATGAAGAAATTTCTTGTTTTCTATTAACCCCTTCGATGCCAGAGATTTATTTCAAAATGGCTCCAGGCCATTTTCAGGAAATTTGAAAAAAGGCGTTTTCATTAAAAATCAGCTTTAAATATATAAAATTCTTTATAAAAAACATTTAAAACTTACCAAAGTTCTGTTTTAAATCTTTTAATCCACCATTTAAAGCTCATTTTCAGATATTTTTGCTAAAAACGTGTGCAGCGAAAAATGACGAGAAATGTCAACGTCACCAACTCGTACATGTCGTCATTTTTGGTGTTTAGATAAAAAGAATCGTCACTTTCGAAGTCAGCACATATTTCCGATGGTGTATCATTATATAATCTTGCTAAAACCTCCTCATCTGTATAGAATTTACATGTTCTAAGTACATTTTATCGTAATTCAACGAGTACACTCATCATGACCGCCATGTTGTTTTTTATGTTTCAAAACAAAAAAAATGCTCTGACTGGGTAACTATTTGATACTATTTTTGGGTGATCTAGATACATATTTTCTATTTTAAGATATGATTTGGAAAGCTAAGATGTTGATTGGTCGAAATGCATTACACATCATGACATATTCTAAAAATAGAACAAAATACATAATGGGTTTTCCTCAGAACGGATATACCCGTCCAACTGCACTTGGGCGACATTTTCGCAAGACGGGTATACCCGTCCTGGGGCATCGAAAGGGTTAAAAAGGCTCAAAAAATGTTAAATTCCATATACTTGAAATTATTGTCGTTTGTAACATCTTTGGATAACATTGTGAGAAATGAAGAAATTACTTGTTTTCTATTTAAAAAGATAAAAAAGTAAAACTCCATATACTTATAATTGTAGTCTGCAACATCTTTGAATTTGGACTGGTCTTTAATTCGCTTTCTGGGTTAAGCTGAAAGCTCAAGTATCATTCTACATGTAACAACCTTGTATTATTTAGGAAAGACTTAGGGATCAACTATTGATGGTTGATGAAATATCCATTAGTCAGACAGAATAATATAATATGATGCTATTGCATGCCAAAGTCTTCACTAATTAGAATATATCAGAATGATATAGTGACATACATCATGTTTTATGGTTGGCTTTTTTCTATTAGGATCATCAGAAATAGGCAGTGTTTAGGAAAGAGCTGGAGGTCAACTATCGATGGTTGATGAAATTTCCATTAGTCAGACAGAATAATATATGATGTTATTGCATGTCCAAGGCTCCACTAATTAGAATATATCAGATGTGGTGGTGTAATTTATAGGGCTGCTTTTATCCATTGGGAAGTTCTGAAGACCAGAGTAAAAGTTATAAATTTTCTGACAAAATTCCCTCAAAACAAACTCGCTCCCTGAAAAAAAAAGGGAAAAAGAGAAAAAGAAAGACATTGAAGATAGAGGGGCGGTTTTTGTGCAGTGGTAACACGCTGCACATATAACAGACTTGATCCCCCTCCACTGCAGTCTTTCGGATGAGACTTAGACTAAGATTTTCTAGGTAGACAAAGTCCCTGGCTAATTTTTCTAATTAAATTTTGAAAAAGGCCTGCTCTCATACAATGTCGTGTCAATGTTGCATCCAAAAATATATTCTGTAATACTTAAGGGCTTGTCACATAGGATTACAGGACCACATTACATCCGAAATAATGCTATACAGCTGACCATGTATGGTTGTGCTCTAGCCCTGTTGTGGATGCCGAATCATGTTTGTGACAACTGACAAGGCCTTTACCAATTTGGATGTGCTCCGGCCATGATGTGGAAGTGGGATTGTGTATATGACTGGCCCCCCAAGCCCAGCCGTTAATGGCTTTAGACGGAAATAAAATTTTCATTGTCTTTTTATTTCAGCGCCCAAAATTATGAATGGTGCTTATTGGACAAAACCTCTAGATGACACGTTCATCAACAATTTAAACAACTACTCATTAACCTGGCAGTATTATTGTAGTACAGACGGGTTCTTTAGAATATATCCAGGTAAGACAATCAGATCTCCAGATAAGATGGGGTGATGACTTTTCAAAATGAAAACTATTTCACTACCAAATTCTATGTTGTGTGTACTCATTAGAATTGTCTTGTCAAGACAATTCAAATGAGTCCCAAGAACATAGGGGTTGGATCTTATATAAAAAATTTAGAATGTTTTTACCGGTAACCGGACAAAATCCCCTTAGGACAAAATCCCCTCGGTCATTTTTTGCATAGGCGGACAAAATCCCCTCGGTAGAATTTACTGGGCGGACAAAATCCCCTCGATGGAATTACTAGGGTGGACAAAATCCCCTCGGTAGAATTTACTGGGCGGACAAAATCCCCTCAATGAAATTTCTAGGGTGGACAAAATCCCCTCTGTAGAATTATTAGGGCGGACAAAATACCCTCGGTAAAATTTCTAGGGCGGACAAAATCCCCTCGATCCATTTTAACCCTTTCCCAAACAAGACCTGGTTTTGACGTCCCAAATAAAAAGGCTTGGGAAAACATTGAAACAAAAGAAGAAACTGCTGATAACCAGCAGTTTCTCCTTTTGTCTCAATATTTTCTATGCCATATTTTACACAAATTCTATCTTTCATACCTTCCATTTTGTCAATTGTGGCAGTTTTTGAAGTGGATCACCCTAAAATTTGCCGTTTGGGAAAGGGTTAAAGATGTTCAATGTATTGTATTGTTTCTGGGATATTTGTTATGTATTAGACCTGTATTATTTCAAAATTTATTTGATATGTGTAGACACAATAAACAACGATTCATTTTTTGTCTTCGTTTGTTTTTCACAGATCTCTAGAAATCAGAAGCATATCGCAATTAAAGACCGGTCGACTAATTAAAGTAATTGGTTATTAAAGCAAACAATTATTTACGCCATTAGCGGCACAGGACTTACCAAAAGAGGGTACAATGAAATTGAAATCATTTAAATTTTAAATTGGTTGTTTGTACTCGACGGAAGCAATTGAATCTCCAAAAAGATATTTTCGCTACTTCTTTGGTACTTTTTTTTTTATTTTTCCTAATCAAATAAAGTAAATGTTTGAGTCTAGATTAATTTCCTATATTTTCTTATTTTTCATTTGTAATAAAACATTATGTTTAAAATAATTGTTTTTATGCATTTATACCTGGACGTCCAGAGGAAAACAATAATCGAAATTGATTAGTTCTATTACCATGCATCAATAAATTGATTCTATCAGAGACTTTACCTACCTACCGAGGGGATTTTGCCTGCCCTAGAAATTTTACTGAGGGGATATTGTCCGCCCTAATAATTCTACCGAGGGGATTTTGTCCTCCCTGATAATTCTGCCGAGGGGATTTTGTCCGCCTTAAACATTTCATTGAGGGGATTTTGTCCGCCTTAGTATATCTGTCGAGGGGATTTTGTCCGCCCTATTATACTATCGAGGGGATTTTGTCCGCCTGTGCAAAAAATGACCGAGGGGATTTTGTCCTAAGGGGATTTTGTCCGACATTAGTTTTTACCCCCTCTTATCGTTACTCTGGTCTATTAAGAATCATGCAGGTGAGATAATTAACATATTCTCACATAATGACGCTCTTTGATACCCCACTAGACAGAGGTTTTGGAGAACATTGTGGAAAATCCACAACATTTTCTACCCCAAAAGACTAAAAACTTTTTAATTCATAATTGTCTGCATCTTCTTGGAATCTGGGTAAGTCTAAAATTTTGTTGTTTGGGAAAGGCTTAAATGGTATAGAATGGATAAATCATTCATATATTTGTGTTTCTGGTTAAGTAAGAGAAGCAATCAGGAATAGTGACAGTCACTTATAATGTAAATGACAAAATTGACATGCAAGAAATCCACGCAAATTGACGGAAGATGACATGTCATTACTGCTAGAGATAAAACCAGTCAAAAGTTCCGGAATTTTGTCAATATCTGACAAAACATGATTGCAGCTTCTGAGGACTGATCCTTTTTTCAGATGATAAAAGTTTGGACTTGTCCAAATTCAGACAATTTTGGGTCTTTTGGGGTTGAAATCATAGGAAGAAATGAAGAAATAGCTTGTAACAAGCAATTTCTTCGTTTCCGAAAATGTTTTCTACAAATAAAGATCAAATATTCTTAAAATTTTGTCATTTTGGAAAGGCGTAATTGTTCTAGAACTGATAAGTCCTCCAATTATTTGTGTTTCTGATTAAGTAAGAGAAACAATCAGGAATAGTGACATTCACTTATAATGTAAATGACAAAATTGACATGCAAGAAATCCATGCACATTGACGGAATATGATTATTAGCATTTCCTCCTTATGCCTCAATATTTTCTGTTCTATATTGTACACAAATCCTTGTTCGGGAGAGGGTTATGCAATGGGTTAGATGTTAGAGGACTGATAAATCATTCAATTATGGGCAAGTTTAAAAAAAATGTGACCGCTCACTTTTTACATGCCTCGGCTTTTACAGAGAAACATATTCTACCCAATCAAAGCTAAAAAGATGTGTTATTGTGTGTTTATACTGGGTACCATTAGTTTAAAGAAAATTGCTTCACAAATAAAAAAGATATGTCATTTAAACATGTCAAAAATGTCAGGAGTGAAACGCTTTTTGTGTGACACTTAACACTTTGACCAGATTTCTAAGCTATGGAAAAGATAGTGACAGGATACTACAATAGGCAATTGTAATTCATAAAACAACCTGTGCATCATCATCTTAAAATTACCTTTTCATCTTATCTTCACTGGTTTAGGATGTGGAGCCTGTTTTATACAACAACCCTCTAAATTTTATGTCAGGAGTGAAACACTTTTATTCTTCAAAATGTGTTCTCATTTTTGTCTATTCAGCCAGAAATCTACCACTCAAACTGTTTTACGAAGCCATCAACCTTGTGGACATTCTGCACTCTACTATTTAGTGATTCGTGGGTTACAATTTCTCATATTGTGCAATATATATGCTGTCAGGAGTGAAACGGTCTTTTGTTGTCATTTTGCAAGATTGTGCACAAAATTTTAGCTAAAAGTTAGTGAACATGAATTTTAAATATAATTTGGACACTGTTTAACCATTTAGAAAAGTATTTAGGCATCCTAATTTAGAAATCTGGATGATATTCTATAAAAATAGCTGTTATTCTTAAAATTTAAATGTCACACTTTGGTCACATTTTTTTTTAAACCTGCCCTTATGTGTGTTTCTGGTTAAGTAAGAGAAGCAATCAGGAATAGTGACAGTCACTTATAATGTAAATAACAAAATTGACATGCAAGAAATCCATACAAATTGACGGAATATGATTATTAGCGTTTTTTTCTTATCCCTCAATATTTTCTGTGCTATATTGTACACAAATCCTTGTTCGGGAGAGGGTTATGCAATGGGTTAGATGTTAGAGGACTGATAAATCATTCAATTATGTGTGCTTCTGGTTAAGTAAGAGAAGCAATCAGGAATAGTGACAGTCACTTATAATGTAAATGACAAAATTGACATGCAAGAAATCTACGGAAATTGACGGAATATGACAAGTCATTACTGCTAGGGATAAAATCAGTCAAAAGTTCCGGAATTTTGTCAATATCTGACAAAATATGACAGCTTCCGAGGATTGATCCTTTTTCAGACGATAAAACTTTGGACTTGTACGATTAAATTCAAACATTTTTGGGATTTTTGTGGTAGAAAACATAGTGGCAAATGAAGAAAATGCTTGTCACAAGCAATTTCTTCATTTCCAACAATGTTTTCTACCAAAAAAGATCAAACATTTTTAAAAGTTTTGTCTTTGGGAAAGGCCTAAATGGTCAGAACTGGTTAATTGTTCAATTATTTGTGTTTCTGGTTAAGTAAGAGAAACAATCAGGAATAGTGACAGTCACTTTACAATGTAAATGACAAAATTGACATGCAAGAAATCCACGCAAATTGACAGAACTTGAATACTAGCATTTTCTCCATATGCCTCAATATTTTCTGTGCTATATTGTACACAAATCCTTGTTCGGGAGAGGGCTATGCAATGGGTTAGATGTTAGATAACTGATAAATCCTTCAATTATTTGTGTTTCTGGTAAGAGAAGCAATCAGGAATATTGACAGTCACTTATAATGTAAATGACAAAATTGACATGCAAGAAATCCACGCAAATTGACGGAATATGACAAGTCATTACTGCTAGGGATAAAACCAGTCAAAGTTCCAGAATTTGTCAATATCTGACAAAACATGATGGCTTCTTAGGATTTATCCTTTTTCCAGACAATGGGATTTTGGACTGATCCAGTTATCAGTGATCCACTGATCCATCAGTGCCGGATCTAGGGTGGATTTTTGGGGATTAAAATACCCCCCCCCCCCCCCCCCCTGTAGCCTGTTTCATTTTCATACTTAGAATCTCAGTCAAAATAGTGTTGTAATAGAAAAACATACCCCCCTATTTGTGTGTTTGAACCCCCTTGACTGAAATCCTAGATTGACTTTTCCATAGTCAGGCGCAAGACTTTTCTTTACAAGAAAGGATTAAAGGTCAAGCATTTTTATTTTGACATCTTTGACAGTTTTCCCTTTCTGTGGCTTGCTTTATGATAGTCTATAATGGGATGTCACGACACATGTCATTTCTGTATGGCTTCTCTTATGGCAAAAAGGATGGCTGGGAGAAATTCTGTGTGATCCTTACCAAAAAATATGTCTTTGTTTCTGTACACAGGAATAGCACATAGCTTGCAGGTTTGATCTCCCCCACACTCAGTTGTTTTGGATGAGACTTTAAACCAATATCCCATCTCTTATAGCATTAACTGTAACACAGTTGTACATAGGAAAATTGGAAAAATGACACCAATTTTGAAGACAAGGAAGGGGTTCACAATGACCCCTAAGTTGTTATGCCCAGGGACTTTCTCTTTGTAGTTATTTTAGGTAAAAAATAAGGTAGATCTAGCTGTTTTTCCATTTCAATGCTTTGCTGTATGACAGACCTTAATGAGATTGTCATTTCAATGTCTGTTGTTTAAGGTTTCTAATGTGACTGAAAGGAAAAATAGCCTACCCCTCTGTGTTTTGGTAAAGATTCAAAGAGGACTTTACATTTCTGTCTATTTCATTGGCAGTTTTTCCATTTTCCTGGTTTGCTGTTTGACAGCCCTTAATGAGGTGTCAGGACAATGTCTGTTTTGTAAGGTTTCTTTCATGGCAGGAAGAAAAAAATTAGCTCTTTCTCAAATAAGATCCAATGTCTAATACAAAAAGGTTTGAAAACATCCCTTTGCCAAACAAAACCTGGTTTCCATGTCCCTAATAGAAAAGACTTTGAAAAGCGATGAGACAAAAGAAGACTATGCTGATGACCAGCATTTTCTCCTTTTGTCTCAATATTTTTTCTAATCTATTATACTGTACACAAATCCATTTCTTTTCAACACCCATTTTATCATTCCTAGCAGCTTTCCAATTAGACCACCCCGAAATTTTGTCTTTGGGCTTATTTAAAGCAAAAGAAAAAGTGCTGATAATTAAAAATCTGAATTTATTCCATTTAGGCAAGTGTAAATGTTTCTTTCCTTTTCTTTTTATCTAGGTATGAAGTGGCCCAATGACAATGTTGGTAACAATATTGACTTGTTTGACTGTCGTGTGAGAAGCTGGTATTTGCAGGCGGCCACATGCCCAAAAAATGTTATCATACTTATTGACACGAGCGGTAGTATGAAGGGGCTACGGATGGAGATTGCTCGTAGCACTGTCAAGCAGATAATTGACACTTTAGATGATGATGACTACTTTAATATCATCAAGGTAAGATCAAGAATTAATTCTAAGAATTAGCGATAAAAGCCACCTGTACCAAAAATGTTTTCATACTTATTAATGACACGAGTATGAAGGGGCATAAACATGGTGATTTCTCATAGCACTGTCAAGCTGATAAATTATTGACAATTTAGACGATGATGACTACTTTAATATCATCAAGGTAAGATCAAGAATTTAGTTAAACCCCTTCTGTCACAAAAAGCATGTTGATATTGATGGACACAAATGGGAGTATGAAAATTCTATGCGTGGAATTAGCATATAACATCTTTAAGACATTGATGACTACTTTAATATCAAAGTTTGGAGAATTTATTTTTAAGGACAGATAAATTGTTCTATGTTCATACCGTATAGCACTTTATTTCTGCGGGGTCCAAATTCTGCAGTTTTTCCAGAAATCAGTCGGGTTAAATTTCTGCGGAACATATTTCTGCGGTCTCTCATTTTGCAAAATCAAAGATTTTATTTCTGCGCTATCAAATCAGTTTTAGTTAGTGTCGGACATAGTTTGAAAGACGATTTCTATTTACTCTGTTAGGGTAAAGGGATAAGCCCACTCATTTACCAGTATCTACATTATAAAGGCGTTATGGGAAACAATGCCGTATACAGATAGGTGTGAAAAGAATGATGTGTCAAACTGTTACCAATCAGTCAAACTTGTTGAATCATTCATTTATGGATAAACAAAAATGTCCTATCTACACCTTAATTAAAGCTATAGTTACTTCATTTTTTTAATGAAAAAAAACCTTCATTTTTATGAAATTGCGCTTTGCATCAGAGGGTTACTGTTTAATTCTGCAGGTTTTATTGCTGCGGTGCCGATGAGGACCGCAGAAATAGCAGAAATAGCAGAAATAAAGTCCCCGCAGAAATAAAGTGCTATACGGTATTAAGTTATAATTCTGAAGACAAAACTGGACAATTATTCAATCAATAAGTCAACCATAAGATAGAAAAAAATGGGTCCAAATTTTTAACTGTTGAAGATTACAGTACACAACATTTGATAAAAAAAAGACTTCGACACAATAACTGAAATAAAAAACATTGAAGGAAGGAATCCTAGACTAAAAGTCTTGTTTTGAAAAGAGATTCAATAGAGAAAGGTAGATTTTACAACAACAGTTTGTTAATCCATGCAACAAATTGCCATTTTTCAACAAACACCTTGTAACTGCAGCTTGCTGTAATTGTTGAAAAGCGACAAAATATAATAATGTATTTATATCCTGGTCATTTCTTTCCAGTTTTCAGACAGTTTTTCCTACCTGGATGAATGTTTTAACGGCACAATGATGTCCGCTAACAGTATTAACAAACGACACATGGCAGGGTTGGTCGATGAGACAGACGAAGCCAAAAATAAAGCAAACTTTGAAATTGCTTTTGATGAAGCATTCAGACTTTTAAAAGCGGTAAGTACATGTATTTCTCTTGTTATTTGATGATATCCAATGTTGAAATTTTTTAAGTATAGTGTAGGCTTGCAATTGTGTTACCTTCAAATAGAATACACATGAATCTTTGTAAACTCTGATTTTTTTACCATATCACATAATCGTGATTTATGAAAGGGCCTCTCCTGATTGATTAGGCCATAAATACAGGTATATAAATAATCAAGGTTTCATTTAGAAATGCTTTTATGGATAAATTGGGGAATTTGTAGGCAAAATTAGAAAGTGCTGATAATCAGCATTTTCTCCTTTTGCCTCACTGTTTTAAATGCTGTATTGCACATAAATTAAATCTTTTTCTACATCCATATTGTGATCTTCAGCAGCGTTTGAAATGGACCACCCAAAATTTTTTCAGTTGGAAAATGGTTGATGTACACTTGCAACAACTTTGCACTTACCCATTGATATGATATTACATTATTGTCGAATGAACCTTGATTGATATTTTGTTCAATTCAGGAGCGATTAAGAAGAAATAAGATTCTACAACAAGATCATCTATGCAACAAGGCCATTTTACTGATAACTGATGGAGTTCCAGAACATCATGCTCCATTATTTGATAAATACAACTGGCCAGAAAAACGGGTAAGCAAGATGCACAACAGTTGACACTAAGTTTTAGCTGGTTGATAAACCTCTGGTCAAAGGATATGCTATAGCAAAGAAGATAAGGTGTGATGATTTCAAGTAATTATTTTACATTAAAGATTTTGTCATTTTTGTTTCATCGTAAGTTGTTTCTCCATAGTTCTGCTACAATATCCTTAGTGGGAGATTAAAACCTTCTAACTATATCTTGAAAAAGCTGAAGTTACAAGTTTTTGATTTTTCATTGAGGATATGCAAAATTCAAAGGACCTCTACGGATAAGGCGAGAATTCTCCCTAAAAGGCTCAGCTCGATGGGTCAATTCTCAAAACTAACAAATTGAGAAACAAAATTAAGCTTTATGGTTAGGTAGACAAATAAAGGAAATAAACACCGATTTTTATGTCATTTTAAAAGTTCTATAGGTGCAGATAACTCTTGATTTTAGTACCCACCTAAATGGTTTCGTTTTCTTTCACTACCGGTATTCAAAGAGGTAAAATGAAGATTCTTTTATTCTTATTTGTAATTTATTTTCTCCAGATACGGGGATAAATGGTGTTGACATCATATGGCAGCTTTGGTTTTGTCCGTATTGCGCATGCGCACCATTGAAACAACTTTAAACGCGCACTTTCCGGCCAAAAACCGAGGCATACCTACCTTCCCAAGGCTGGTTAACATCGTTCCCCCCCTTGACCCAGCTTCCCATTGACATATGTTGTGTAACTGGATCATAGGCTTCCTTGGTAAAAAGGATTTGCTGGGTCACGGGGGGAACGTACTTTTATACTAAAAATAGTACTCATATACCATATGCCATAATTTTGGCGGGAAGATTTCGCCTTTAAACTCGTTTCAATGATGCGCATGCGCATTAAGGACAAATCGAAAAATGGTTTATGATTTCAACATCAATTGTCCTTACATTTACAGAAAATTTTTTGCTTATAAAACTAAAGAAAACTTAAATCTGGTTTAATGAATAACGGTGGGGTAAGAAAATATAATTTTGGGGGTAGGTACAGAAACCAAGAGTTATCTGTACCTGTCGAATCGTTTTGATCGTACAAAATCAGTTTCCATATGATTTAGATACATATCTAACAATACAGTTCGAAATAATAACCAATTTGCATGTTTTGAAAAATGACTTTTCCATTTGAGCCTTTTAGGGAGATTTCTCGCCTTATCCGTAGAGGTCCTTTTCATCGATGATATGCAAAATTCAAAGACTTATTTTCTATAGGATGATGAAATAAAACTACTTTTATTTTTATCACAGACAAGAATCTTTACATATTTGATAATTTTATTTCTGTTACAGACAAGAATCTTTACATATTTGATAGGACGGGAGATAGGTGATGAGAGAGAGGTTAAATGGATGGCTTGTGCTAACAAAGGTGAGATCTTATGTTCAACCTGTTACCAGACATCACAACTTTTGGGTTGTTTATATTGAAAAACTGTTGCAGATGACACTTTCAAGTGTATTCAAGTATTACTTTTTTTTTCTTTTTGGGTAGTAAACATTGTGGGAAATATAGAAATTGCTTGTCACACGAGTGTGAAGCACAAGGATGTTTTTTAGTTTTTTTGGCCTGCCAATGTTTTGCTTGATGTTAGGAAAAAACAGGAATATATTGTTATAGAGTAAAGTCGGGTAATTTCGACAGTCGTCCAAATTCGACACTCTTCTATAATATTTACAATATTTGACACACAAAGCGTATTAATAGCATTCTAATATCAAACAACTTATGTCGTGGCAATAACTGACGTATAAAAATAATTCATGTCCTCCAAACACCCAGCCTTTCCCCGAAAAAGTCGCGGAAGAAAAAGGTCGTCAAACTTTCTGATGGGCAAAAATGGCCGTTACAGATTATCGTAAGAAAGTGGATCTAAACAAAGACATTTGAAAAAATACGAAAATCATTTTATAAATGTTTCAATACTATGTCGGAAATGAGTACATTTTCATTAATTAATTGATTAAAAGCATCCCTCTGGTTTATTTTCAACTTGAGAAAGGGTGTCGAATTTATACAACAAAATATTTGAAGTGCGTATAAATTCGACATGCCCTAAAACGTGATTAATTGTTTGAATTTGGAAGTTCCTACATCGACAGAAACAGACTACAGTTTAATTGTTTCGCTTATTTTGAACAGTAGAAATAGCGCTAATGCCTTTTTAGCTCACCTGAGCACGATAGTGCTCATGGTGAGGTATTGTGATACCGCTGTGTCCGTCGTCCGGCGTCCGTCGTGCGTTGTGCATCGTCCGTCGTGCGTCAACCTTTGGCTTGTGTGCACTCTAGAGGCCACATTTTTTGCCCAATCAATCTGAAATTTGCTCAGAATGATTGTCTTGATAAAATCTCGGACAAGTTCGAAATTGGGTCATCTGGGGTCAAAAACTAGGTCACGGGGTCAAATCTTAGAAAAACCTTGTGTGCACTCTAGAGGCCACATTTTTTGCCCAATCAATCTGAAATTTGCTCAGAATAATTGTCTTGATAAAATCTTGGACAAGTTCGAAATTGGGTCATCTGGGGTCAAAAACTAGGTCACGGGGTCAAATCTTAGCAAAACCTTATGTGCACTCTAGAGGCCACATTTTTTGCCCAATCAACCTGAAATTTGCTCAGAATGATTGTCTTGATAAAATCTTGGACAAGTTCGAAATTGGGTCATCTGGGGTCAAAAACTAGGTCACGGGGTCAAATGTTAGAAAAACCTTGTGTGCACTCTAGAGGCCACATTTTTTGCCCAATCAACCTGAAATTTGCTCAGAATGATTGTCTTGATAAAATTTCGAACAAGTTTGAAATTGGGTCATCTGGGGTCAAAAACTAGGTCACGGGGTCAAATCTTAGAAAAACCTTATGTGCACTCTAGAGGCCACATTTTTTGCCGAATCAACCTGAAAATTGATCAGAATAATGGTCTTGATAAAATCTCGGACATGTTCGAAATTGGGTTATCTCGGGTCAAAAACTAGGTCACGGGGTCAAATCTTAGAAAAACCTTGTGTGCACTCTAGAGGCCACATTTTTTGCCCAATCAACCTGGAATTTGCTCAGAATGATTGTTTTGTTGAAATCTCGGACAACTTTGAAATTGGGTCATCTGGGGTCAAAAACTAGGTCACAGGGTCAAATCTTAGAAAAACCTTGTGTGCTCTCTAGAGGCCACATTTTTTGCCCAATCAACCTGAAAATTGATCAGAATGATTGTCTTGATCAATTCTCGGACAAGATCGAAATTGGGTCATCTGGGGTCATAAACTAGGTCATGAGGTAAAATCTTTGTAAAACCTTGTGTGCACTCTAGAGGCCACCTTTTTGCTTAATCATTCGGCAATCAACCTGAAAATTGATCAGAATGATTGTCTTGATCAATTCTAGGTCACGAGGTTAAATCTTAGTTAAACCTTGTGTGCACCCTAGAGGTCACATTTTTTGTCCAATCAACCTGAAAATTGGTATACAAAAAGTTGTATTATATCAGGTGAGCGCTTCAGGGCCAAAGGCCCTCTTGTTTGATCAACCAACATACAAATTTGACCGAAAAATACAAATTATAAGCAAATTCCACATTAATTTGCTCCAGAAACGTTTCACGCGAAAAATTGTTCCATAATCATATTTCGAGGTAAATCAAACTTCCAGACTGTAGACGAATATATATTAGATATGACGAGTCTTACTTTGTGAGAAACATCCTTATTTATCCAACACAATTGTTAACAATCCGACACATTAAATTCAAATTGTATATCACTCTCGATTTGACCGTTGGAGGTGCAGAAATTCCTGATTTAGTCACAATCAAATCACCGGAACGGGGTTCTTTTATTCGATGTAGCACCGCCTTGTAAATATACCGAGTGAATTGTGTTTGATTGATTGGTCTGAACAGTTTGTCAGTCTCCACCCATTCGAGCATGTTTATGCTTGATTGACAGGGATATTCACGTGCTGATTTCTCATTCCTTTGTCGGAACAAAATGACGTCACACAATCGTCATACCGATTACCGTCTGAGGGAGAGTTTAAAACATCAAACAAAGCCGCGAAGCCACGCGCGGAACACCTGTTATTGAACACTGTCCAAAAATAGAAATAGACTCATTCCCATACAGTACTTAAAAGAGATCACTTATTGAAATTTCGGGGTGCGCATGTAAAGTTTAAATCAATTTAGTCATGGAATAATTGAACCATTAATTGGAATATTTCAACGACAAGGTATTTATTTTACATTTCATTAGAGAAGACAATTAACTTTCTAAACATTGTTGTTTGGCGACCGCGGTGTTTTAAATGAAGAAGGAATATTTCGTAGATGCTTTAAGGGGATATTTGTGGTTTAGGAAATGAATTTGCGCGGATGAACATTTAAAAAAAATCACATTTCGCAAATTGATCTCTGGCTCCGAATCGTGGGTGAGAATGAAAATCTCAATGAAGAAAAATCAAGTGCATCGTCGTAATCAATATATTCACCTGATTTGTAGTTTATAAGAGATGTTAACATCGTTTTCTGATTATTTTCTTACACAAATTCTTGGGGTTTCGAATTTACCCACAAGGTGTCGAATTTATACTTCAATGGGTCTCATGATTTAACGGGAAAAAAAGACGACAACGACATATCGTATTCGGGCGGCGTTTTTTGCAAATGAAAAAAATCAAGCCAACTTCCGTTTTGATAAATGTTTATTCTCCGGAATATTTTGCCACAACTTTTTTTTTGCTCATTTCGTCTTAAGGTGTCGAAATTACCCATCTTTACTCTACTCAAAAGCTGTCTGGATATAACTGAAGTCAGTTTTGATTACCCTTCAATCAATTTATAGCGTGACTATTCATAAAATAGGGAAATTATTCTAGACACCTGGGCGTCGGTGTAATTTTTATGCACCGGTATGGAAAGATCGGGAGCATATTGTTTTACTCATGTCTGTCTGTTGGTCTGTCTGTCTGTCTGTCTGAAAACTTAACATGAAAATTTAACTTTGGTCTTTACTCAAAAAGTATGGGACATAGAAAGCTCAAATTTGGTATGTAACTTTCTGTTCCATGCAATATGACCTTCCTCAAGTTCATCTGTTAATCCTACTCGACCCTTTACACGAAAACGTAACATTTTAAAAAATAGCCATTTCTGGAGCAATTATGTTTGATAAACACATCTTGTTTTGGTTAAATTTTCACCTGCAAGTTTCTCAAATCTCTGTTTAAGCTAATGCTTTTGCTCTGAAACTTTGCACATGCCTCTGTGACCATATTATCAGCCTCTAGGCAAAGATTCATTACTCTAACTCTAACATGTAATTTAGTGGAATTTTCAGACTTAAAGATTCTTGGTTAAGTTTTTACATGCAACTTCCATAATTATGTCTGTGATAGCTTTTTTTCTGTAACAGCTATAATTGCTTTCAAACTTTGCACATACTTCTGTGACCATAATATCAGCCTCTAGGCAACGATTTGTTACTATGGCATTTAATTTTATTGAATGTTTACCCTTTTTGCACTTTGCTGTCATGAAGTAGCTCTTGTTAATGACCAATATGATATATGTATCTATTATTTCTCTTGTATATTTCAGGTTATTATACCCATATTTCAACACTAGCTGATGTTCAAGAAAATGTACAGGTAAGAACTAGAGCTTTTTCCTTTACAATACCCTCTTTTCCCAAACAAAAACAGGTTTTCAGGACATATTATTTTAAAGAGAACATGGTGAGGTAAAGAGTAGAAAATGTGTATTGACACCATTTATACGCCCCATTTGGAATGATTGGGGGTATAATGTTTTAGCTATGTTCACAAAAAATGTTTGGGTGGTCCACTAAGAAAGCTGCTGCAGAAGATATGAATGCTTGACATAGAATTTATTTACAATATAGTGCAAAAAAATATAAAGGCATTGCTTCAATGTTTACCCAAGCCTTTTCTTTAAGGGATGTCAAAACATGGTCTTGTTTAGGAAATGGTTTATCACAAAAAATGGCATAATCATGTTCTATGTTGGCCATAATTCTCATGGGGTGAATTTTTTGAAAGCTTTATGTAATTTGGTTATGTTATGTTGAATGAGTTCTCATGTTGAATACAACTAAAATATTGTGAGCCCTTTCCAAAAACAAATGAGCCAAGATCTGAAAAAACATCCCTTAACCCTTTCCAAAACTGCAAAATTTCAGGGTGATCCACTAGAAAAACTGCAACAAATGACTAAATGGATGTTATTAAAGATGGGATTTGTATAAAAAATGGCAAAGAAAATATTGAGACAAGGGGAGAAACTGTTGGTTATCAGCAGTTTCTTCTTTTGTCTCAATGTTTTCCCAATTAATTTTTATTGGAGACGTCAAAAGCAGGTCTTGTTTGGGAAAGGGTTAAAGCATTTGAGACAGCCAGATTTCAGGGTCAGACTGGGCATTGATGCAGTCTAGCCACCACCCATGTAACTCTTAAAATGGTTGCTTAAGGCCATGTGGAAGCTATAAGAGAACAAATTGTTCCTGGTCAGACTGAGTGTATATGCAGGCTGATCTGGAACCATGTTGTTCTCAAATGCTATTAGGGACGTTTTTCCAGATACCAGCTCAAATGTAAACACCATTAGCATAGAATTGTTGTCCGCAACATCTTTGAATTTGGACCAGTTTAAAATTCTGAAGTTTGGCAACTTTACGTTATAATTTAATATGAAGACTCAAGATGGTTTTTGACGGCCCAATACATAAAATCTGTGGAAAACATTGTGAAATATGAACAAATTGCTTGTTACAAAATGTCAACTTGAAAATGACGTCTGCAACTTCTATCAAATTGGATCAGTCCAAAATTTTGCAGTTTGGGAAAGGGTTAAATATTGCTGTATAAATATCAAAAGACCCATTCTTCACTGTTCCATATCCAATAATAGTGTCTATTTACTGCCAGGGAGTCTGTATATTCATAAACAATGGTAGACCCATGTTTTTATTTCAGCCTTAACTCTCAAGGGTTTTATGCTCTGAAAGGTTGATATACTGCTGTCTATTATGGTCATTGAGTGGAATTTATCAACAGAATGGAAACATGAACACTTTCCTAAACAAGACTGGATTTTGACTTCATTAACCCTTTCCTAGACAAGTCCTGGTACAATCACCATGTCATCCTTCTGTCCATCCTTCATTCTGTCCTTCCATTCCTCCAAAGCCAGATCTCAAAAACCCTTGAAACAAATTGAATGAAACTTCAGAAAACAACTCCCCGGAATATTTTGAAGATACAGTTTTCTCCATTTCTCAATTTTTATTATATACCATACATTTCTTTTTTCTTCTTCTTTTCACAGAATTACATTCGAGTTTTAAGCAGACCCATGGTTATTAATCGATACCACAATAAGATTTGGACACCAGTCTACTTGGATCATATGTCTAGTCTAAATATGAAAAAGGTGAGCACTATCTCTTACTCTGCCGGCCAATATTTGAGATTTCGGGTATCATGCATCTTTGCAGCACACCTCAGGTTTGCCACTGCAAAAAAATGGTGTACATTATTGTTGGATGTTTATCATATCACCGCAAACAAATGCGTAGAATGTAATTAGCTTGTCTGTCTGTCTGTCTGTCTGTCCATCTATCTGTGTACAAAATACTGTCACAAACTTCTATTTCAGTTTTTATTCAAAAGTGATGGAACTTTATAAAAATATTGTTCATGTCTCAAATACCCCAAGTTCAGGGGCAGTTTTACAAGAAACAAAATTCATGTCTCAACTTCCCATGGTCCAGGAACTATCTCACTGCTTATTCTTTTACATTTTCATTACTCTGATAGCGTAAAAAACTTTGCTGGGGTACTAAGCTACATTAAGTGACAAGCTCTAGTTTGCAATAGTTTTTGTGAAATTTTATTTAGAATAAGAATAAAAACTCTAATTACATAAAATAAAATCTGACGTAATTGTTCCTGGGAAGCTAATAAGCAGGTGATTTGCCTTAGATCAGCGCATACTGAGGTTTGTCTATTCTGGCTGCTTTATCATTTCAGTATTTGCAAAAACCACATGCTAACATTTTTTATTTGCAGGGTTTACAGTTCATGACATCAGTGGCAATTCCTGTCTTTGACAAGAAAAATGATACCGTAAGTTGTTCATCCTTGAATGTCTTCCCTGTTAATGAGAATAAGGAGAGAAAAAATATAAGAGAAAATTTCACTGAAAGGGTCATTATTAAGAAATTGTTGACTACAAAAAACAATGTTTGTTATTGCTAAACAATTCAGCAAAAAATAGTAACTTAAGGTTGAAAAAGAATATGATTTTTTTTCTAGCTCTGCATTGAAAGATTTCAAGCATATTGTTTTACCTGTGCCTGTCTGTCTGTTGGTCTGTCCATTTGTCTAAATGGATACCCAAACAGAGGGGCCTTGCCCCCTTCCCCCCACAAGATAGTGACTTTAGAAAACTTTGTGAAATTTTCTATGAAAGATGTGAAAATCAGGACTTCTTCAAGAAAGGGTTAATCATTCTTAAATTGCGTTTCACATTATACGTTTAAAAATACTGTTTTGTTTTCCAGACAACACAGGAAAATGTACTTAGAGTCCTGTCTCAAATTCAGTTTCCTATAACATGTATAAATTTTGTTTGTTTTTGTTTTCAGACAACACAGGAAAATGTACTTAGAGTCCTGTCTCAAATTCATTTTTCTATAACATGTGTAAAAATTTTGTTTGTTTTTGTTTTCAGACAACACAGGGAAATTTACTTGGGGTTGTGGGCACGGACGTTCCCATCAAATTTCTCCAGAAACAGTTACCACCAAATAAGGTACGATTGTTGGATATTTTACAGATGAAAACCCAATTACCAGAGACGCGTTCTTTACAGCAAGATTTTTCAAGATTTCATAAGATCTTTTAGATAAAGTGTTTTTAAGACCTAGATTCTGACTCAAGTGTTCCAAATGCTCCATACTTCATACAAATGATGTCATCATATGTCATGATGACGTCATTTGTATGAAGTATTGAGCATTACAATGGTACCATGGAGCATTTGGAATAACTCGGTCAACTCTCTCTTATATTGTTTCTACATAGTTAACCGAGGGCTTCCGCAAAAAGTATAGGGTAATGGCGCCTCCCTTTAAATGTCTTTAAAATCTTGCTCTTTAAAACGCTTTTTCCTTAAACATCTTAAGAAATCTCAAGAAATCTTAAGAAATCTTGCTCTAAAGAATGCGCCTCAGATATCAAAATTTTAGACAGGTCCAAATTCAAAGATGTTGAAGAGGACAACTTCAAGCAAATGAAATTCTACACTTTTGGTCTTTCTGTGTAGAAAACATTGTTTGAAATGAAGAAATTGCAATTTCTTCATTTTAGGCGATGTTTTCCCAAGCCTTTATAATGTTGGGTTCTGAAAGTGTCACTGTGTGGTAAAGTTTTAACCCTTTCCCACCAAAAGACTGCATTTTAGAATGCTTTAATTTTGAAGTTTACTGCACTCAACTAATATTTGATGCAGAGAAAGATATGATTTGTGTACATTAAGAGTACAAAATACCTTGATTGGTCACTCTTGTCTCAATGTTTTCCTATGTTTTTATATAAGGGACATTGAAACCAGATTTTGTTTGAGAAAAGGTTAATTTAGGTGTTTTGTTTTGACATTTCATGAAGTTCTTTGAAGCCACTTTCAAGAGACAGTGTCTTATAGCTAGGACACTTTCTTTGTAAAACAGAACTTCTGAGGCCAGGGATTGTATTGAATAAAATTCATAATTATACCCCCCACAACGAAGTTATGGGGGGTATACTGGAATCAGGTTGTCCGTCCGTCCGTCTGTCTGTCCGTTTGTCCGTGGACATACATGTAATTTTGTGTCCTCTTCTCCTCCCACAGTTTTTGACCAATTTTGCTGAAATTTTATCAGGTTGTTTCCTATCATATGAAGTTGTGCACCTGCAATTTTCATCTTGATCCAGTTGATAGTTTCAGAGTTATGCCACTTTGAAATTTTTAAAGGGGGGGGGGGGGGAGTAGTCAAAATTTAAAATTTTGTTTCCGTGCTCTAACTCAAGAACCATATGACCTAGGATCATGAAACTTTACACAGTTCTTGCCCATGACCCAAGGAGGTGCCACATCATTTTTGGGTCACAAAGGTCAAGGTCACAATTGGACCTTGTTTAAAATCCATTTCTGTGCTCTAAGTCAAGAACCTTTTGACGTATAGCACTTTTTCAGTGACAAGGCCCTAGTAGGGGGGTATTTGTCCGCTTTGCGACAGTTCTAGTTTATTTTCAACCCAGCTGTTCATGTCATATTCCTGTTGTGGTCACAGCTTTGACAAGCAGTATCAACTAATATCGGCCTGCATAGATGTGCAATCTGATCTTAGACTACACTTCCTGCTTTCTACTAAACTATTGATTCAAAAACCTGAGCCAATTGATTGAAATGTCTCTTAAATGGGCAATATGTTGTACACAAATTCAATGTCAGCAGGACAATTGTTTAATTCTAAGAAACAATGCAATTATCTCTTTCCCAAACAAGACCTGGCCCCGGTTTCTCGAAAAAACTTAGTATATACTCATGAGAATATGCTCAACTTCAAAGGAATACTCTCCAGCGCTGAAGGGTATTCGATTGAAGTTCACACGGATTTCGTGCAATTTTAGCATGGTGCTCAGATTTGAGCATGAGATCGTACTTAAGTTTTTTCGAGAAACTGGGGCCTGGTTTGGAAAACATTGAGACAAAAGAAGAAACTGCTGATAAACAGCAGTTTCTCCTTTTGTCTCTATATTTTCTTAGCTATTGCATAGTAGTACATGCTTTCTATTTTTGAGAACAATAATTATTGTTTTGTAGTCTGCAACTCCTTTTAAATTGGACCACCATAAAACTTTGTCATTTGGGAAAGGGTTAAGTAATTTGTTAATGGTTCAGACTTGTGTCTTGTCCCCTTGATATACGCGCTACAGATAACAGAATGTAAGGGCTTTTAAAAAAGCAAAAAAAAATTGTTAGTTGTAAATCAAACTCACTGTTGTGGGTACACATTGGAATCATCTCAACAAGTCCATTCCAATGAGTATCCACTGCTCAGAGTTTGAAGAACAATTAATGAAATATTGCATTGTTAACATCCTCCACTCTCTCTTATCTGCAGCTTGGGTCATGTGTCATGTGTTAAGTCATCTGCAGCAATTTCCAAATTGAGCTACTCTAAAAAAAAATTGTTTAGGAAAGGGTTTTGATGCCCCTATCAGAAAGGGCTTGGAAAAACATTGAGCCAGATGAAGAAAATGCTGATAACTAGTATTTAATTCCTTTTGCCTTGCTATTTTACCCACAAATCGATTTCCTTTTCTGCATCATTTTGTCATCTACAGCATTTTTTAAATTGGACTAATCTAAATATGCACCATTTGGGAAAGGGTTTTAAATATCTCTTTCCAATATCTAATCAGCCAAAGAGGTGTGGAAGATTTCCTAGCAGAAGAAATTTTCTGATTACTTTCAGAGGTTTCCATTTTTTGTTCCCATGGCAATAAGAAAATAGGCAAAAACTGCTGCATTGTATTGCAGATTGAAAAATTAAAGATAACATTTAGCAAACAGAGCTTTCCAGTTATTTAACTCTATCAACTCTTTTTCAAACAATGTCTGTGGTTTTTGCATAGCTATAACAGAAACATCAGGCCGATAACAACTGGTATTTCCCTAAATATTTCTTGGTGCTAACATTGCATAAAGTATACTACAAAAAAGGTTATTCGTTTAACTCTTTCGCTGCCAAATTTCCTGGAATTGTCCTTTTTCCAGTGCCAATTTTTGGAAACTTTAAAAGAGGGCTTATCAGATTATAGAATAGTAAAAAATCGTTGTTTGATAATATTAAGTTGAAACTTTCAGGAATCATTGCAAATAAATTGTTTTGCCTAATAGAATACTTGTGATAATACTAAGTGATAATCTTTATCTATTAGCTATATCTTTTTTCAGTTGGGAGCTAATGGCTATGCGTTCATGATCAACCACAATGGTTATGTATTATTCCACCCTGACTACAGACCATACTTCAGGGACCCTGAAACTGTAAGTAAACATAATATATATGACCCTTCACATCCTAAATTCCATATAAAGGTCATATTGCTAGGTTCAGAAATGCAGTATCTGACTAATACATACATTGCATTTTAATATCATGACATCCGCTATTCATCTTAGAATATCAGAATAAGGTGGTATTTTTAAGATTTGTTTGAACCTAACATGCGAATCGTTGGTGCAAATGCAAAACCTTGTATGTCGATTTTTGCGATTTTCAAAGTACAAACTTCTTTGTCCAGTTAATCTATCATGAGAAAAAGGATTATCCAACTAGTCTGTAAAACCATTAAATGAAAATGATATTGGATCAAGAAGAGGTCAACCAGATGTCGCATTTTCAAACTGAACATAAATAAAATAACATGTAGATTCAGAAAAGTGAATAGTTTAGACTGTGGTCAGCATGTACAATTGGCAAAGACTGACTAGGGTTAAACTTGCACTTGCCAGATGTTCACTTTTTGCATTTTTGCATCAAAAGACACCATTATGTGGGAATTGGTTAAATTTGGATAGATTCCAATAAAAAGGTTTTAAAGGTTGCAAAAATCCTATAATAAATTTTCAGTTTTTCATCCAAGACATTTCGCTTTCTGTAGAATCTATTTTCGTTCATTTTGTAATTTTATGTAGGATGATTTATGTGTTTGTTTCATGTGTTTTACATTGTGATGGGGGATTGTTGAAAATATAGAAACTCATCCATTAGACTTGAAATAAAACAACTTGTCAACTTCACACTGAATATTGTCACTTTTCAACAAATACCTCATAACTGCAGCTTTGTTTAAGCTGCAGTTATGGGTTTTTTGTTGAAAGGCGAAGCTATATATTTCTAAAGAACAAGTTTTCAGCCATGAAATTTCACTTTTGTAGAGTCTATTCTCGTTCATTTTGTTATTTTATGTAGGATGATTTATGTGTTTGTTTCATGTGTTTTACATTGTGATGGGGGATTGTTGAAAAGAAAGAAACACATCCATTAGACTTGAAATAAAACAACTTGTCAACTCCACTGAATATATTTCTTTCAATTCTCTCTTACGTTTTCTGAGAGCATCCAAGTCAAAATGTACATTGGTTTCTTCATTTATACACTGGCAAGATGGACTTATTATACCCCCCAAATTCAATTTGGGGGGTATATAGGAGTCAGCTTGTCCGTCTGTCTGTCTGTCTATCTGTCTGTCTGTCTGTTGGTCTGTTGGTCTGTTGGTCCGTCTGTTGGTTTTTTGTCCGCTCTATTTCTCCTAAACTGCTGGTCCAATTTAATTCAAACTTCACATGTGAACTCATTACCAAGTGGAGATGTGCATATTAAATTTTTGTCACGGTCCATTGATTTTTGACGGAGTTACGGCCCTTGAGTGGATTTTCTTGTCCGCTCAATTTCTCGGAAACTAATGGACAAATTTCAAAAAGAATTTACAGTTATGCTTACTGGCTCTCAAATACGTGCATATCAAATTCTGGTGATGTTTCATTGATTTTTGAATGAGTTATGGCCCTTTGCTGAAAATTGCCATTTTACGCGAAATCAATGTGTGTTAATCGGTTTTTCAATTTTTTGTCCGCTCTATTTCTCATAAACTACAGGACCAATTTTGTTCAAACTTCACATGTGAACTCATTACCAAGTGGAAATGTGCATATTATATTTTGGTCATGGTCCATTGATTTTTGACTGAGTTATGGCCCTTGAATGAATTTTCTTGTCCGCTCAATTTCTTGAAAATTAATGAACGGATTCCAAAAAAAACTTTACAGATTTGCTTAATAGCTCTCAAATATGTGCATATTAAATTCTGGTGATGTTTCATTGATTTTTGAATGAGTTATGGCCCTTTGCTGAAAATTGCCATTTAATGCAAAATCAAGGTGTGTTGATCGGTTTTTCAATTTTTTGTCCACTCTATTTTGTCATAAACTACTGGACCAATTTTGTTCAAATATCACATGAGAACTTATTACTAAGTTGAGATGTGCATACTAAATTTTCGTTACGGTCCATTGATTTTTGACGGAGTTACGACCCTTGAGTGAATTTTCTTGTCCGCTCAATTTCTCGGTAACTAATGGATGGATATCATAAAAACTTTACAAGTATGCTTACTGGCTCTCAAATATGTGCATATTAAATTTTGGTCATGGTTCATTGATTTTTGACTGAATTATGGTCCTATTTTGAAAATAAGCAATGTTTACAACATTACCATGTGTTGGTCAGTCTGTTTTTTGTTTGCTCTTTTTCTCACTTGATCATTTCACAGTTCATAGGAAATGTACATCTCAAAATGCACAAACACAGCGCTTTTGGGGGGTATGATCACTTTCAGTGATATTCTAGTTATTTATGTTGGTATCATTGTCTCTATCTGTCTGTCCATCCCCATGAACGACTGTACGAGGGACAATCGGAAAGTAGTTGGACTTTTCGTGCTGCTGTCTCTCCATTTGCAACTGTATAAACACATTATATATTGGTGGAATCTACATCCATTTGCCAATAATGTGGTCAGTTTATTTTTGAAAGATAGGTGTATATATACAATATTCTGTCCACTTATATGTGATAGGGGTTTTATGTATCATAGGCTTTTTGTTAAAGGAACAACAGGGGTAACCAAAACAAAAGAACATTCTAGTCATTTTAATCGCGAAGAAGTTAAGTTTTTGAATTACATTATCACTGAAGATTAAATAATGGTTCATAATTCCGAACTTGGGATAAAAACTCAGTCACAGCAGTCATAAAAACGAGCTGGTTCCCCACCTCTGAAGAGATTAAGCTTTTACATTCGGCTGGTAGACATGTTTTTGCCTTTGTGGATTCACGAGGATTGATAGTTAGTCATTACATGTCAAATGGTAAAACTGTCATTGCTAAGTACAATTCTGAAGTTATTCAGAAAAAAACAAAGAATAAATGCTGAAGTAAACGCGTCCCTGATTAGCAAAGAAAAATGTTTTCTACTTCACGATTACGCACGCTCCCATACTACCGCATCTACAGTGGAGATTATCAACTATTACCCATGACAAAAGTTGTTTTACTCTTTTTATAACCCAGACCCTACCCTATATGACTTTTATTTGTGTCTATAACTGATGAAAATGCTTGCTGAGAAGAAATTTGAGACCAGGTCGCCTTTGATACCGGTGGTTACACAGTACCTAATACAGTGGGTCTACGTCATGGTTTATAGTGGGAATAGTAAAGCTTCTACGAAGATGGCAAAAATGTATAGACATAGATGGACAATTTGTTTAAACAGTGTAGAAAGAATTTTGTTAAAAAGTTTAATGGTTTTAGAGAACTAGTCAAAAGTCCAACTACTTTCCGACTGTCCCTCGTATGTATACAGAGCTACAGACATTAACCCTTTCCCAAACGGCAAATCCAAGGGTGATCCACTTCAAAAACTGCCACAAATGACAAAATGGATGTTATTAGAGATAGACTGAATTTGTGTAAAATATGGCATGGAAAATATTGGGACAAAAGGAGAAACTGCTGGTTAGCAGCAGTTTCTTGTTTTGTTCCAATGTTTTCTCAAACCTATTCTCTTAGGGACGTTAAAACCAGGTCTTGTTTGGGAAAGGGTTAAGGGGGTATTATCTTTTCAATATGCAATACTTCCTTCATTGTTTGTCAAACCCTATGTTGTGGGTACTCATTCAAATCTTCTCCTCAAGATGACATACTCCAATAAGTACCCGCAACATAGGGTTTGGTCTTTAAATGACTTTAGAATGCCTTTACGCTCTCTAATGTATTGCCCTGTGTATATGGACTATGGTTTGTTATGCTGTGTCACACAAAAAGGAGACTTCAGGCCCGTAGGAAGCAATTTCATATGGGGGGGGGCTAAATCCCTTGTCCTGAATATTGGGGGGGGCTAATTTGGATTTTCCCAAAATTTTCAGTGTAAAACTAAAAAAATTCGTCATTTTTGGCCAACTTTGGGGGGGGGGGGGGGGGCTTAGCCCTCTAGCCCCCCCCCCCCTGTTCCTACGGGCCTGGACTTAATGCAAGAATAACAGTATATAACTATTGTGACTCTGGTTTTTGTTCTTTCCTTTGCTCCTAATTATGATGTTAAGAGTATTGGAAGGGATAGACAGAATATTATGGGTATATTAATTGTTTGTCACAGGATGAAGTATTTATCAACCCCCATTACCAGAATGTGGACCTTAGTGATGTTCTTCTACCTACAAACCAGGCTGCTTTTGACGAGGTGAGAATGCTTTATTAATGCTTGTCCTGCTCACTAAATTTTGTTTCAAACAAATTGTCCATTTAAAAGTCATTTCAATAAGTTTATCTTAAGAATTTGCCACAATATTTGAGTAGAAAATAGCAGTCTATGCTAAGATCAGACTGTACAATCTGTGCATCATTTTGGGGTCATGAAGGTCAATGGTCAAGCTCACATTTGGACTTTTGGTAAAATCTATGCCCATGCTCCAACTGAAGAACCTTTTGACCTATAGCACTTTTTCAGTTACAAGGCGCTGAGGGGGATATTTGTCCGCTTCACAATAGTTCTAGTTTGTGTTTGATAACCATGTTGCACCTAAAATAATGATGTTTGTCTCATATTTTATTTGTAGGTGAGAGAGCACATACTGTCAGGACATTACATTGGAAGTAAGATGTTGGAAGTTCTCACTCACTATGATGACATGGTTAGTTAAATGCTTCAAAATGGCTACATTTTATTGTGGTCTACTTCAAAAAATTCTGAAGATGGCAAAATCGGATTTGTGTACAATATATCTGAGAAAGTATTGAGGTAAAAGGAGCAAATATGCTGACTATCAGCATTTACTTCTTTTTCTTCATTGTTTTCACAATCCTTTATTAAAAAGGATCTCAAAGCCTGGTCTTGTTTCAATAGATATACTTTCTTGTTGAACTTTTGTGTGTTTTTTGGGGCCAATTTTGGTGAAACGTTTGTGTTGTTCACAGACATGCAGTTGTCATGGGAACCATTTCTGGGCTCATTTTGTTGTCTATGATGATGTTATTATTGTTGTATGGGTAACTGGGGATTTGTAGCCACAGAATCAGAAGACAGAGAGTCTTTTTACAGTAAAGAACATTTAGAAATTGACGTCCTAGGGAAAGTTTTTTTATTTTTGGGTTTGTTTTTTTGCCAATTGGAACAATTGAACAACATCCTACATTTATGGTCTGATTTGAAAGAAAATTTTCAGAGAATCTTCCCAGTCACGAAATCTTGCATACATTGTTAGGGTTTTGCCATTTATCATTGAAAGGGGGAACTTAACACATTACCAGACAGCAAAATTTTGTCTTGCTCCAAATTTAATTTTTGGTCTTTTTAGAAGAAAACATAGTGGAAAATGAAGAAATTGCTTGTCACAAGCAATTTCTTCATTTACCACAATGTTTTCCAAAGCCATTTTCTTGTAGGGAGTCAAAAAGATTCATTAATGTAATAATTAAGCATGTACATCCTACATTGTGACTGACTGGCACTCTTCTTCTTTTTCAGAGAAGAATGGTATGGAGAAATTACTCATTTTCCTACAAAAAGCTTATGGAAACAAATTTCAGGTAGGAATAATTATTATTCTAAGTATTTTAACAGATCTATTATAATCTTTATTGAAAAAAGATTCACTCAAATTAAAATATTTCATATTGTTTCAGTGTCAATTCCAGCTCATAGTTGATATCTTTTTTTTTCATTCTTTTCATGGTCGTTATATCTCACTAATGCACAAATATTGGTATTTAAATTGTCCAGCTTATGGCTCAGATTGGATGTGTGCAGTATTAATTTTGTACTGGTGTGAAATAGATAGACAGACAGAGATGGCTAGCAATAACTTGATTTCAATTCAGAAGAAATAAAATTCAGGTGACAAAATAGATTCAAATCACTATAAAAATGTGATTTATTCAATTCAGTTGCATTATTGCTTTCATTTTCAGTTTGGGGATAGCCCTGCCTACAACCAGCTTTGTTAAAGTCAACATGGTGCCTGTTAAAAGTAAGTCATATTTAAATGCCCTACAATATAAAGGCTTTGGAAAACATTGTGGAACATGAAGAAATTTCTTGTGACAAGCCATTTCTTCATTTCCCACGATGTTTTCTACCCCAAAAGAGGGGCGGAGGTGGTGCAGTGGTAACGCGCTGGACTTGAAACACATGGGTTGCTGGTTCGATCTCCCACTTCTTCGGTCTTTTGGATGAGACATTAAACCGAGGTCCCATCTTCTTATGACCTTAGCTGTTGAGTGGAAGGTAAAACTCCATATAATACAATACTACCGCAAAAGACCAATATATGTATACACGGTGGATAACCCACGTGACTTTTGGGAAGCGTTAACACCGAAAGAAATCGTCCGATTCAAGGTATGTTTTGTTTAATTTCTCAGCTTATACTCTATTGATTTTTACATGATAAAGTGCATGGAACGCGATTTGAGAGGGCTATCCCCGTTTGTAACTCACTCTGCTCCGAATCCCGTGGTTTCTTCAAACATTCAAGCGAAAAAAATTTTTGGTGCATGTGAACTCTTCCCACTTTCGTTTTGCAGTACAAACACTTTGGCTCGAATGTTTGAAGAAACCACTGGATTTGGAGCAAAGTGAGTTAGAAGAGGGAATAGCCCTTTCAAAGGTGCGTTCCTTGCACTTTATCTCATCAAAATCAATAGAGTATAAGCTGAGAAATTAAACAAAACATACATTGAAGCGGACAGTTTTTTTGGTATTAACACTTTCCAAAAGTCAGGTGGGTTACCCACAGTGTGTATATGTATGTATGCAAAATTTCACTTGTTTGCTCTTACTCCAAAAGTGTTTGACATAAAGTAAGTCCCAGTCTATAAAAGGGCCAATTTGTGCAGTTATAATACACTAGACTTCTAACACAGGGTTGCAGGTTTGATCCCTTGCCTTTCCAGTCTTTTGAATGAGACATTAAACCGAGATCCTCTCTTACCTTAGCTGTTGAGTTGGATGTAAAATTCCATTCAATCAACCAAGCCTTGAAACAGATATACCTCAATTACATTGTCATATCTTGTTTGTTTCAGTTGATATGGATGAGAGCCTGAATGAATCTTCTATTTTACTTGCACCATGGTAAGATTGTATTTGTGTATGGATTTGTAAAAAGGGCCCTTACAACTTATGAAACAAACATGGATCAAAGTCATGAAAATGCAAAGTCATTACGCTTGGCTACTTTAAATGCAGACACAATGTGGGAAGAACATAATTATGATTTCTAGAAATATATCAGACTTAGAAGATGTCAACAAGATGTTGTGTTTGAATGATTAACATACAGGAAGATAGAAAAAAACAATTTAAGGTAGAATACCGGTAATGTGGCCATTTTCAGATTCATAAAATGTCAGATTTTTTCGAGCGTCGATGTTACATATTCTAACTTATTCGGTTGCAGTGGCAAACTTTTGGCGGTGGAAAGTTCCACCGCTGAATGTTTTAAACTTCTCGCGAATAATTCCGAGTGTAACAGGTGGTGAAAAATATCGTGGCTCGACCGGGATTCGAACCCAGGGCCTCAGGAATACCGTTCCTACACTCTAACCACTGAGCTACCGAACCACATGTCGACGTTGCCATATGATATAATTATCACCAAACACCTGTACCTGGCTACACGAGGTTGCGCAAATCTTGTTAGGGGTAGACTACCTTAAATCCAGAAAATTACCCTAGTGTCAAAGGTTTTATCATAGTCAGTCTGCGCAGTCTTAGCAAACTGAACGACTAGGGTCTATACTTATCATACATCTCAGGAGGTTCCTTTTAGTGTCATAGGTTACATTTATTATTGACCTTTGAGTGTTTTCTGAACGAAAATGGAATGAGTTGATTTTGCTTAGTATGAGGAGTCTTTAATTTTCTTCATTTCTTTCATTGAATGTTTACATTATTTTTTCAACAGGAAATACTGTAAAAGTCTTGGAGACAATCTAACTGGGAGGGAAAGAGTTGTAGAGTTCAAGAAAATTTTGAAAAATGAAACACTTCAAAAGTTGTGTAAGTATATTGTAGCAGCCTTTTCTATGTGGCACATTAACCCATTACCAGATGGCAAAATTTTACACTGGTTTTAATGCAAAGATATTGCAGATGACATTTTCAAGTGAATGAAAATTTACAATCTAAGGTCTTTTTGTGTAGAAAGCATTGTGGAAAATGAAGAAATTGCTTGTCACAAGCAATTTCTTCATTTTCCACAATGTTTTCCAAAGCTTTTATCTTGTTGGATGTCAAAATGTTTCATTATGTGCAAATGGGTGAAAAGCAGGTCTTGTTTTGGAAATGGTTCATAATATCTTTTTCATCAAATGGAGAGCTCTTATAACAAGTATAATTGTTTGTATGTAAAAGCTGATGAGAGGATAACATTGCAGACTCCCTTGAGATAATCCTAACTAGATATTGGCATTAGTTGTCTACCATCCATATTTATCACTTTTTAATGCTTTTCCAAACAGCATACATTTAGGCTGTTCCGATTTGAAAGCTACTTCAAACAACGAAATAGATGTTGATAACGGTAAGACTTGTGCATAACATAAACCAGAAAATATTGAAGGAAAAAAGGATAATATTGACTGTTATACACATTTTCGCCCTTTACTCATATTTGTCGTATTATGTTATGGCCCTGGTTATACTTCTGTCCATCTCTCCGTCTGTTAGCAATTTCTTGTGTGCGCAACACCTCCTACAGTTTCTATCAGAGTTTCATCAAACTAGCCACAATCAATCTTCATGGTATCTAGTTGAGTACACCACTTGCGGAATGCAGATATCTCTTCGTTGTCGAGTTATCTGCCCTTGAATTGAAAAAATAGGCAATTTTACTGACAAGCCATTCTCAGGTTTATATACGCTGCTCCACTAAGCTCTTGTTCTCAACATTTTCTCAAGCCTTTTATATTAGCGATGCTAAAAACAGGGTTTGTTTGAGAAAGGATTTAAAAACATTGTATTATTGTTTGAAAGAAATCTGAGGACATACAACTTTGTAAATTTCAAGTTGAGGTGTATGTAGCATAATTATGATTAAGTCCAAAGCCGTCATTCTGCTTTCACTATTATACTGATGTGAATTTCATTTATGGAGAAGTGTATGGGAGAATAAATTTGCAGACTCCCTTGGGACTGTAACCTTACTAGATATTGGCATTATCACATTTGCTGTGTAATAGGGCCCTATGACTGTTTGACATAGAGTTTGTTGAACTTGGTCCCGAACAAGCCCATGTTTAGACATTTAACCCTTTCCCAAACAAGACCTTGTTTGACGTCCCTAATAGAAAAGGCTTGGGAAAACATTGAAACAAAAGAAGAAACTGCTGATAACCAGCAGTTTCTCCTTTTGTCTCAATATTTTCTGTGATGTATTGTACACAAATCTCTCCTTTTTAACATCAATTTTGTTGTCCTACAGCAGCTTTTAACCCTTTCCAAAACGGCAATAATTTAGCGTGATCCACTTCAAAAACTACCACAAATGACAAAACAGAAATTATTAAAGATAGAATTTGTGTAAAATATGGCATAGAAATTATTGAGACAAAAGGAGAAACTGCTGATTGATTTTCAGCAGTTTCTTCTTTTGTCTCAATGTTTTCCCTAGCCATTTCTAATAGGGACGTCAAAACCAGATCTTGTTTGGGAAAGGGTTAGATAGGACCACCCTAGAATTTTGTTGTTTGGGAAAGGGTTAAAAAAGTGGTTTTGGAATTCTCAGTCATTTTTCCTCTCCATCATATTTACATTGGATGTTTCTAACTTTGAAAATCTTAATCTATAACTTTATATTTCCTATGACTTCGAAATAACCAGTGTCAACTGAAAATAATTTTTGTTTCCTCAATTTTTATACAGGTGACATAGACCTGACCAATATGGTGTGGACAGAAAGCTATCTGATGAAAGAATGGGCTCAAAGGGACTTCAAGGCAAATGCAAGGTAATCAATAGACTTGTGTCAATCTATAAACTTGTCATTATACCCTCGATGGAAACAAACTTAACCCTTTCCCAAACAAGACCGGGTTTTGATGTCCCTATTGTGAGAGGCTTGGGAAAACATTGAAGCAAAAGAAGAAAATGCTGATGATCAGCATTTTCTCCTTTTGCCTCAATATTTTCTGTGCTATACCATACACAAATTATATCTTTATTAACATCCATTTTGTCGTCTGCAGCAGCTTTTTAATTGGACCATCCTAAAATTTTGCCGTTTGGGAAAGGGTTAAGAGGGAAGATAGGGAGTCCCCCCTGTCTGTCTGTCCACATTTCTGATGAGCACAATTCCTCCCGAACGGCTGGACGGATTTTGATAAAAATTACATGAACAATCCACATGACATGGACATTTGCATGAAGCAATTTATTTGCTCTCCGTGGTCAACCAATTGAGATCATTTGACTTTGAATTTTGTCACCCACACCAGCTTAAGATATTAGTCTGCTCCATGACAGATCTTGTGAAATTTGCACAACTCGTCATTAATTTTTTAACCCTTTCCCAAACGACAAAATTTTAGGGTGATCCACTTCAAAAACTGTCAAAAATGACAAAATGGATGTTATTAAAGATAAAATTTGTGTAAAATATGGCATAGAAAATATTGAGACAAAAGGAGAAACTGCTGGCTGTCAGCAGTTTCTCCTTTTGTTTCAATGTTTTCCCAAGCCCTTTCTATTAGGGACGTCAAAACCAGTCCTTGTTTTGGAAAGGGCGAAGGGTTTTTTACAGAGCTGAAATCATCTTTTGCTGTATTTATTCACAGAGATGGGGTTGACATTGTGTTTGTTGGTACTCCCAGTGGTGTTACAAAGTATGTCCTCCTTAACCCAGACTCTGATGCCTTGTAAGTATAAACATTTGTATACATCATCATCATCATCATCATCATCATCATCATCATCATCATCAGTGTTTTGATTATTATGCCAGTTGTAGGACTTTTTCCAGTGCTATTTTGATCCTGTCCATATGCCTGACTGGCTGCAAGCGAGGCAGATTTCACATATCTTCTCTCCATTTTTTCCAATGGCAGTTAGAATCAGTTATAGGAACATCATGAAATTGAAAGTATTTCCTTTCTATTCAGAAGAATTCCAATCCAATTGCCGATCAGTTTTAATTTTTCTCCTTTTCTATAAGTGTTTTCTACAGCATCATGAACATTTGTTTTTCTTTTGTATAAACATTGACTTTGCCATCTGCAACTTCTTTGATTTTGGACAAATCCCACACAATGACACTTTTGGGCACCCCTTAAGATTAAGGTTTTAGAAAACATTGTGGAAAATGAAGAAACTTCATTTCCTATAAAGTTTTCTACCCAAAAAGACTAAAAAGAAAGTTTTCTTTCACTTGAAATTGTTGTCTGCAACGTCTTTGAATTTGGTCCAGTCTAAATTTTTGAATTCTGGTAATCACGGGGTCAGCTGTAGTTATGACAATTGATTGCCTTATTATTAATCATTCCATCTTGTATTTCAGATACTATTTATTAAATCGGACAAGTACAATTGAGGCAGACTATTACGAGCGTGCAATAGAAGGGGCAGAACTCTTGGATAACCAACCACACTGGAACTATACATTCTCTGTACCTATCAACGGAGGTGATTTAAAATCTATTCAGATATATTGTAGATGTTATTATTCTTATGTATTGTAAAGCAAACAGATATCTGGTAAAAATCAAGTTCAAACAATTCTTAAAGGGGCTCATTCTATGTTTTTATGCTTCCGAACTGTTCGGGAACTCATATTTGTGCATGGAAAAACAATTAGCAATGGATAAAAACCTGAATCTCGGCGAAAAAACATTTTTCCTTTGCTATAGATCAATCCTTTACAAGCGTGTTTACAAATTCTATTTTTACTTCAAAACAAGACAAGGCCAAGGTCAACGAGACACACCTCCGCGATATTAACACACCGTACAACCGGCTGTGTGGATGACTGTGACCTTATTTGCGAGGAAAACGTGAAAAGGTTTCTTTTGTACAAGCACTGAACATTTATACGCGTATTTATCAACTATATAATACCAAAGATCCTTTCGTTTATTTATAAAAGTAAATTCATTTGACCTACCATGCACATGACATCAGATGCCGAATCTGTCTTCGCTGACTTTCTACGCAGCTGGTTGTACGGTGTGTTAAATCTCGCTGAGCACATATGACGTATCTCTGACGTAATTGATTTTTGAAGGTTGGGCATATGTAGCCGTTACAAAACAAAAACAAGGACGACCAGCATGTTATTAATTGACTCGGATTTTAATACTTAATAAAGCTCGACGAGTGGTAACAATGGACATAAATGATCTACCCCTTCAGGTTGGTAATTTCATACGTTATTTCTGGTTTGCAATTATTGTGCCATTTGTATTTTCGACAGCCTAGCTCGTCCCCCTTTAATATTCTTTTATAAGCTGCCAAAGGCTGTCATACATGTATTTGTATCATTTCTGTATATGTATGTTTGTACGGAATCTTATTAACAAGATTTGTAGACGGATTTGCATGAAATTTTCACAGAATTTTCTTAGACAACTAACCAAGCAAATATTTTCAAACATTAACAAACATTAGCCATTTAGTGGTGAGTTTCAGAAAAAAAGGTAAAACATTGCCTAAAATTTTCCAGTTTAATATTTTTTATTTTTGGACTGACTGATTTGATGCATCTCTTTATCCTATTTTGGCTTAATCACTACGCAGTGTGCATAACTCTGAATCCTGTCACCAAAAAGTAGCAAGCAGAAAATTGCATGAAAAACTACATTAACTACAAAATAAAGTTGACTGTTTGTCTCAATTTTGTCGAATAAAATAACTAATTCAATTCAGATTCTTCAATTTACTGAAGCAAGCATGTGAAGCAAATGTGCCATGTGGCAGGATGTACGAAGTGTATACATGTTAAGGGCGCTGACATCTTGAAAGTAGTTAGCCTAGAATGCCCAAACCAGATAGATGATAATCGACTTAAGTGACATCTATTGGTAGATATTGAAAGGTAAATTAAAAATACATAAAGTGTAATACAAAAGCACAGAAATTAATTAGGGAAAAGAAGAAAATGTAATTTTTCAAGGTTTTGCCTATGTAATATTTTTTTTAATTCCAGAATATGATGAGAATCGTACAGTTGTAACTGTTAGTGCCCCTGTCGTTTACACAGAACAGAAGAAAATGGGCGTGGCTGCTGTGGTGGGGTACCAGATTAAACACATTTCTTTTTCCTTCAATATTTTTAAGTATTTTTACTTATTGATTTGTTTTAACATTCCAGAATATGATGAAAATCGTACTGTTGTAACAGTTAGTGCCCCCATTGCTTACACAGAACAGAAAAAAATGGGCGTGGCAGCTGTAGTGGGGTACCAGATTAAACACATTTCTTTTTCCTTCAATATTTTTAAGTATTTTTACTTATTGATTTGTTTTAACATTCCAGAATATGATGAAAATCGTACTGTTGTAACAGTTAGTGCCCCCATTGCTTACACAGAACAGAAAAAAATGGGCGTGGCAGCTGTAGTGGGATACCAGATTAAACACATGAGTTTTACCAACATATTTCCCCTTTTCTTCAATGTTTTAACCCTTGTCATGCTAATTCCTGATTATTCTGTTGGCTTTGGCAGGTAGAATAGAACAAGGCCAGCCTGCACATATGTGCAGTCTGGCCTTATTCTATACTGCCTGTGTCTTTAGATATATCATGACAAGGGTTAAAGATGGCTTCCATATTAATTTGTTTGTTGTTTTTTTCATTTCAGAGTATGATGAAAATCGTACTGTTGTAACTGTAAGTGCTCCTGTTGTTTACACAGAACAGAAAAAAATGGGCGTGGCAGCTGTGGTCGGTTATCAGATTAAACACATGAGTTTTACCAACATATTTCCCCTTTTCTTCAATGTTTTAACTCTTGTCATGCTAATCCAGGCATATTCCGGTCACTTTTGCAGGCAGAATAGAACAAGACCAGCCTGCACATATGTGCACTCTGGCCTTATTCTATACTGCCTGTGTCTTTAAATTTAGCATGACAAGATAAAAGATGTCTTAAATGATTATTAATTTGTGTGTTGTTTCTTTTTCATTCCAGAATATGATGAAAATCGTACTGTTGTAACTGTTAGTGCCCCTATTGCTTACACAGAACAGAAGAAAATGGGCGTGGCAGCAGTAGTGGGATACCAGATTAAGCATATGAGTTTTACCAACATTTTCATGGAATCAGTAGAGGGCTGCAGAATGTATATGAAAAAATGTAATAAGAAACCATGTAAAGAAAAGGTACAATTTTGTTGAAAAGATATTTCAGGAGTTTTTCCTTTTCCCTTATTTTTTTCCACTATTAGATTTAAAAAAATCACATTTAATAAATACCCTCTGAGACTCGTGCATTTTCACAAGGCTAATAATATTTTGTCACTCTGGAAAGATTGATCTACCTGATTTCATTAAGACGGTCTTACAAATACTATGTTATTCATATGAATATCATTCATTGTTAAGTGGCAGTTGCATTTTTCAGACAATTTCAAAGATTATTTTAAAAAAAATTGATGTGTAGAAAAGCATGGGTATTCTCAGCATGGAGTAATATCAATATATAAAGTACCCAGTTAAAAACAACTTTAATTTCTCTCTGTATTTGAAACATTATATTGAAAATGTCAAAAGATTTTTGAATGCTAATATAAATATTGCATTTGAAAATTTGTTTTTCAGCCTGTAAACTGTTATTTGATAGACAATCATGGTTATGTGGTATCTGGACCATTTCCTGGTATGACGGGGGTGTTTTTTGGTGACGTTGATGGCCCGGTGATGACAGATATAGTACTTAATAAACAGATATTTAAAGGGTAACTATTTATACGTATTTGAACTTTCAGCTACTTATATAATAAGGCTGCACATGTGACTCTCAGTCATGTGGTCCGGGGTTTGACCATCAGCCCCTGTAAAAAGCCTTTATGACAAAGTTGTCACCCACCAACGGTTTGATAGTCGTTAACCTATGTGGGTAAGAAGCCAGAGGCTGAGTAAGGATGTTGTGGTAGTACTGGTATGAGAAAGACAGGAATCCATGGTTAGGTGAGCCAGGGTCTGAAATATGACCATAGTAGTGAAAACCAGAACAATCAATTAATCATTCTATAATAATTATGTAAATAATTTAACCTCATTAAATATTTTTGTGGCAACTTTTGTAATAACATTTCATGAAATTGCTCAATAACTTTTGAAAATTTTGTTTTTTGGAAAATGTCTAGGAAATAGCTTAATCATACTGAGTTTGTATTATTGTATAGGATTATTGAAACAATTTAAAGATTAGCCTTTTACCAAATGGCTCAATTTTAGACCTTTCCAGTTTGAAAGAGGTTGAGGACAACAAAATGGATTTTGATAAGGACTGGATTTGTGTATAGTACATCATAGAAAATACTGAGTCAAAAAAAGAAAATGCTGGTATCAGCAATTTCTTCTGTTGTCTCAATGTTTTCCCAAACTTCTACAATTATGGACTAACCAGGTCTTGTCTTGGAAAGGGCTGACATAACTAAGTTATCATCAACTATTCCGGATTTTCGTAATTCCGTCGTGACAGAGTTGTCGTTCATGCGGGACGGTATACCGTCTTCCGGTGTCAATGTAAACAGGCGCTATCAGTGTGAAAGAACCGCTTCTGCATTTATGAATGCCATAATTTTGCGGATAGAATTGGAAATTTTGAACTGCACAAACTTTATCGAAAGATTCGAAAGAGGAAAATACAAGACGAGCTTGGATTCGTGTAATAAGTCGCAAGAATTAGAACCAAACATCGTATCTGGCCTAGGCCTACCCGAGTCTGAGAGACAGTAGGCCTATTAATTAGCCGAAACGCGTAGATCGTTGGGAGATTCCAACTGAGGAACCTCAGCGGAGAAAGAAAGATAAATCCCATCGCAACATAGCCACAACACACTAACGCTTACATAGATCTAAATCTAAGTAGATCTAGACAGAAGGGGTTTTCAGGATGCTCTTAAATTTTGCCAAAATGTTTCCCAAAGTATTTTCTCTTAAGTAATATACATCAAAACTATGCCTTGTTTGGGGACGCTTTAACAAACAAACAGTAAATTACATAGATCTACTTGAACGAAATAGCCAAGTTTTGAGAGAAAAGAAAAACATACTGACTGATTTTCCCTCAATATTTCCTATTCTACAATCTACACCAAACTGTTCTTCTTAGTAAATCGACGTATTGATTACAGTCTTCAGCCTGCTTCAAATTTGAATTAAATTTGAAATGGCGGTTTATTATGTTAACCCTTTCCTAACCAATTCTTTGTTTTGATGCACACAAATAGCAAAATCAGAATCATTCTGACAATTAGCATGACTAAATTTGGAAAGGACTATATTTTTCGGCACATTTAAAAACTAATTCTTCATTTTTTAAACCTTTTTCTTAATATTAAAGTCCCGTTTTTGACCTCAGTAAATTCTAGATTGTTTGGAAAAATATTTGAGAAAAAGGAAGCAATTTAACGATAGTCAGAAATATGGCCTCTTTCCTCAATATTTTCTGTGCTTTAACATTCCCTTATTCTATTTTCGATGTTAATCGTTTTCCGACCGTGTAGAAAACCGTGTAGATCTAGAGCGGAATGTTCTTACCAACGCTTACAAAATATTCGTTTGGAAAAGCTCGCTCACAGCGTACATGTACATACATGTATCTTTTTCCCCTAAGTTGCCCCTCTTTTTATTTCTATGACGTCATATGACTATCTAGAGAGTAAGTAAGGCAAAGTCATGATGTCACAAATCGACACTGGCCTGATTTGAGGCCCACCACGGGGAAAAATATTTTCAATGATAACCTATCATCGGATTATGGGAGATTTCCTTTGTTATAGATCTCCAAATGGTTTAAAAATTATGGAAGGTGCAGATTTATAATTAGATTCCATTATTAAGTTACAATAAAAATCATTTTCATTTAATTAATCATTGATATGAGGAAAATATTAAAGGTGCCGCTTGTCCTACAGGCAAATGGAAGTAAACATACCGTCCCGCAGGAACGACAACTCTGTATTACCGGAATTACGAAAAGACCCAATTTTCTTCGTTTACAGGTATAATTTTACAGATTATCAGTCCATGTGTGAAATCAAGGGTGATTCTGTAAAGGAGAATAGTAGTGGTACTTCTATACTAAATGTAAGAAAATGTCTGTGATTCTTCAATTTTAGTTTCAGTGTTGTGTCGTTATGATGTAGGGCAATATAGGTATAGAATTAGTAAATATCATGCAAATATATTGCACAGAAGCTTTCATTATTTCAATCCATCTTTAGATAGTGAAAAAATAACAGAATGCTGATTACAATTGTTTTCATCTTTGTCTCAATGTTATAATCTCTTCTTTTGGAACAAGATATCAAGTTGTAGTTTTCAATAATTTTGTTCGCTTAAATTTCTTTGAGGTTTTGTAATTTTGTATACTATTAAATCTCTTTCTTGCCATTTCAGCCTCTGAAGCTAGTATTCAACATATTGATGTGGCTCACAGCTGAAATAGCCATGTAAGTTTTAGCTTTATTTTACCCCCATAATAGTCAGTGATTTCAGAATTTATTTAGGCATTTCATTTTGCATCGGTTACAATTTTAGCTTGATAAATTGATACCTGTTCTGACAATTGACTAAAGTCTGTGGCATTTGATAGAATTCAACACCAGACAATCAATTAATTCAAGGAAGCACTTATTGTCCATCTGTCTGTCTATTTATGTAAAGGTAATGCAGCTTATAAGCTCCAAACCTTTCTTTTAACAATACATGTATATGTATATATCACTGAGAAATCAAGATTGTGACTAAGTTTATTGATATATGAATGTTCAGTTTGTTTTGAAGTTCTATGTTAAGCAAACATTTACCGTAGTTCTTATCTATATATGGCGAATGATACAATAATGGTAATGGGAGGACAATGTGTAATTGGATAGAAAATGTCAACATTTTTATGCCCCCCATATGGAAAGATCGGGGGAATATCATTTTACTTGTGTCTGTCTGTCTGTCTGTTCTTCTGCCTGTCCCTCTGAAAACTTAACAATGGCCATTTCAGGGGCATTCATGTTTCACAAACACATCTTGTTTCTTCTTTCTGTAAAGGTTTTCAAAGTCATTCTCTACTACTCCAGAGATGTCAAAACCTAATCTTACTCTATTTTTTCAGATTTTTATCGGAGCTCAGTTTAACATCACTATGGACCCATACAGCAGGTAATTCATAAGAGCTGGGATACCCTCAAAGCTTCAATAATTTCTTAACCCTTTCCCAACTGGCCAAATTTTCAACAAGTGTGATTCTAAAGCTGCTGCAGACGACAAAATGGATATTAATAAAGATTGGAATGGTGTGTGATATACGAGGGATGATCCAAAAGTTTGTAAAATGGACCCATTGCTTCTGTAGTACTAGCTTGATCAGCATATAATTTGGTGATATTATAGTTCCATTATCCATAGAGTGCATAAAAATTAAACGAGTTACAAAATTTTTCTTACGGCCGTAAACTGCATTACCATAGTAACGTAGGTACGCCTAGACGGGGGTGCATCAAAAAATGATACATGGTCGTTGAATTATTCGAATTTTCTTAAACTTTTGAGTGGATTTTTTGTCACAAATTATTATTTCGCTATCATGACATCAAGCTGTAGATGTTATTGTTAAAGTTTTTATGAGAACAGTGCATTTTTTAGCTCGACTTTTCGAAGAAAATGAGAGCTTATACTGTCACCCGGGCGTTGGCGTCGGCGTTGCAACAAAGGTTAAAGTTTTTTCAAACATCAATAACTTCCATACTATCAAAGGGATTCAACCCAAACTTGGAATACTTATTCACCATCACACCCTCTACCTTACTACTAGGGTCCATGACCCTGGCTCAACTATATTTGGAGTTATGCCCCCTTTATACTAAGCAACTTAGAAAGTCAAGCGCACTGTCTTCGGACAGCTCTTGTTCATAAGATAGAACAAATCAATTGAATAGCGACATGCTGTCAGTGCCAGAATTAGACTATCGGTATGTCATAATTTCTGCCATGATCTTGGTCATACAAAAACGCAGACATCTAAAATGATGAAGAAAACAAAAATATAGTGATGTAGAGAAATTTTGTTTAAGTGACACTCAAGATTCGGACGTCAATAGTGGATAATTTGTTCCAAGATAGTCTTGCAAGCGGCCACAGCCTGATAAACGACGTCAGAATTGCGGTAAACAGTGATAGGCTCCGCCTTGATAGTAGATCGATCTTAAAACAATCAGATAGAGATCAGTTCAACATTTCAATTCTAGAATTGTATGATAACGCTTTCAGCTCATTTATACCTCGGGCACGGAAGTGTATGTTAGTAAATATGGACTTTAAATAGAAGGTTTCATGACTGCGTGACGTTGACGTCACATTTGACGTTCTATTTATTTATTGTACAGATGTCACAGTTAATGACTGTATAACTTTTGTTTTGATAGTCAACTCTCCAAAATTTTATTAATCTATTTTACGAATTTTTGGATCACCCCTCGTAGTCAAGAAAGTATTGAGACAAAAGGAGAAACTGCTGGTTATCAGCAGTTTCTTCTTTTGTCTCATTGATTTCCCAAACCATTTCTTCATGGGACGTCAAAACCAGGTCTTAATTGTTTCCCAGACAATGATATATTTTTTTTATTGTTACCAAATACGCATTCATAATAGAAGAACATACTGGCAACAAGCCTTTGCATAAAGGAACAAATGTTACTTTTAATCCAGAATGTCTAAAATTTTGTTATTTTCAATAGGGTAAATGATCATTCTTTTTCATATGTATGACCCCGAATCAATAGACGAGGAGCATTATAATTTTTTCCTGTCTGTATTTTTGTGGGCAAACACTATAACAACAGTTGCCATATCTTTTAAATTGTATGTCATATTTCTTTTGGGTTTTTCTTTGACAATGTCTTTTCCATAATTCAGTATAATCATTCAAGGGAAAAAATCAAGGTCATATTTTCAAACTGCCATTACAGGGTCATTGTTTTTCACAAATACATTTTATTTTTCAGCTCAATCAGCTAGTGAATTATGTAACAATATCTCAGACTACGAGGACCAGGATTTAACACCGCGAGAGTTAATATCGTTACGACAAGCAAGCAGCATGTGTGCCTGGGAAATTCATGAAAATAAAGTGTTGGGTTATAGGCCCTGTATTAGACAATATACACTGTATCATTCAGACTTAAAAGTGTTTCACAAAAGAAAACCAATAATACATGGAACCGTAGATGGTTGTGTCACTTGTAGTGAATATTCGTAAGTAAACATTTTGCTTTTAGCTTGCTCGGGAAGATCGTCTGGGAAGAACTATTGTCGTACCCTCAGATGTCAGCCTTGGCATCAGTATCTGCAAAAACTTTAACCTGGCCCATATCTCATGCTCTATTAGAGATACAGCCTTGACATTTCACATGTTGGTACCTGTAACCAAGACCTTTCATTTTTGACCATGACCTTTGACCTTGTGGCCATGACCTTGGAGTTTGACTTTGTAAAAACTTCAACCTGGCCTATGTCTTATGTCCTTATAATGTCTATATCTTATGTCCTGATACACCTTGACCTTGGAGTGTGACCTACTTTTCAAAAACTTTAATATGACATTAATCTTGTTTACTATAAGAGTTTGAACCTTGATTTTCTGTAAAATCTTGTCATGTGTTAACCTATTAGCAGAGGTCAAAATTTTAGACTTGTACAAATTCAAGGATGTTGCAGATGACAATGTCAAGTGAATGAAATTTTACATCTTTAGATCTTTTTGGATAGAAAATTTTGTGGGAAATGAAGAAATCTCTTGTCACAAGCAATTTCTTCATTTTCAAGGATGTTTTCTAAATCCTTTTTTGTTGGGCGTCAAAAGCTGTCAGTGTGTGGTAATGATTTAAAGTGCTGAATTTATGTAATATTTTATCCTACAGTCAGTGTAGTTTAGAGGAGGAGGAGGAGGGGTGTATGCCAGAGTGTGTACGCGAGTCTGCGTGTCTCAAGTCGTACATTGTCACCTGGGTCCAGGGTACAAATCTCCTAATGGTTGTGACGGCCGCCAACTGTGAGTGCAACACCACGATGCCTTTTAATATGGAACACACAGAACTACAATATATCCTTTATTGTTAGATAAAACATGTCTTAAACAAATCAAGGTTTGAGCTGGACTATTTGGAAAAATATAGAGATGATATTCAGGTCACCTGGGCAATGCTTTTGTCTAAGTTTTATGTGTAACATGTGTTTCCTAACAATATTTTCTGAGCTTTAAGATCCATATTTTCCACTTCTGACATGGTTTATTTTGTCATCTGCAACTCTTTTCAAAATGGGACACTCTAATATTTTGTCATTTTGGAAAGGATTAAAATATAACCTGCAAATGTCAAATACCTGTAATGTCTGTTTTCTATTACATTGTGTGTGCTATTGCTATGAAAGTTTGTACATGCTTTTTTGACAATAATGTCCTTCTCTGTGGGAGAATGAATTTCCCTTACATATATTTTAGCAGGCCCCTGTATCAAAAGATCAGGGGAATATTGTTTTACTCATGTCTATATGTCCGTCTGTCTGTCCAAAAACTTAACAGTGGCCTTTTCGGGTGCATTTTGGTTTCACAAACACACCTTGTTGACTTGGAAGTTCTTGGTAGTTATATCTGTGATATCTCTGCTACTACCATTTATATTACTCTCAAATTCTGCATTAATGTAAAACCATGTATACAAGAAGTGTTTGTGAAACACTAACGCCCCCGAAATGGTCAATATTAAGTTTTCAGACAGATAGATGGATTTAGGGGAGTTAAGCAATATGCCCCGATCTTTCAATACAGGTGCATACCCGAAAGATTGGGGGCATAAAATACTGATGAGCAATATTTTCCTCTTTTTCAAGTACTTTAGTTTTTTCCATAAATTGTTACTTTAAAAATGTGTTGTTTTCTTTAACTTGTTCCTACATACAGAAGATGAGTTGTGTTATATAAGACAGCAAGAAACATACAAAGATAGAAATTTCTTCTGTATAGATCACAGTGATCTGGTGGGTACAAGTTTACTGTATTGACAAAAAAGTTGTATTTCTAATTGTGTTATATAAGACAACAAGAGACATACAAAGATAGAAATTTCTTCTGTATAGATCACAGTGATCTGGTGGGTACAAGTTTACTGTATTGACAAAAAAGTTGTATTTCTAATTGTGATATATAAGACAACAAGAGACATACAAAGATAGAAATTTCTTCTGTATAGATCACAGTGATCTGGTGGGTACAAGTTTACTGTATTGACAAAAAAGTTGTATTTCTAATTGTGATATATAAGACAACAAGAGACAAACAAAGATAGAAATTTCTTCTGTATAGATCACAGTGATCAGGTGGGTACAAGTTTACTGTATTGACAAAAAAGTTGTATTTCTAATTGTGATATATAAGACAACAAGAGACAAACAAAGATAGAAATTTCTTCTGTATAGATCACAGTGATCAGGTGGGTACAAGTTTACTGTATTAGTTGACATTCTAATTGTGTTATATAAGACAGCAAGAAACCTACAAAGATAGAAATTTCTTCTGTATAGATCACAGTGATCTGGTGGGTACAAGTTTACTGTATTGACACAAAAGTTGTATTTCTAATTGTGTTATATAAGACAACAAGAAACCTACAAAGATAGAAATTTCTTCTGTATAGATCACATTGATCAGGTGGGTACAAGTTTACTGTATTGACACAAAAGTTGTATTTCTAATTGTGTTATATAAGACAACAAGAGACAAACAAAGATAGAAATTTCTTCTGTATAGATCACAGTGATCAGGTGGGTACAAGTTTACTGTATTGACACAAAAGTTGTATTTCTAATTGTGTTATATCCAACAACAAGAGACATACAAGGATAGAAATTTCTTGTGTATAGATCACAGTTATCAGGTGGGTACAAGTTTACTGTATTAGTTGACATTCTAATTGTGTTATATAAGACAGCAAGAAACCTACAAAGATAGAAATTTCTTCTGTATAGATCGCAGTGATCAGGTGGGTACAAGTTCACTGTATTGACACAAAAGTTGTATTTCTAATTGTGTTATATAAGACAACAAGAGACATACAAGGATAGAAATTTCTTCTGTATAGATCACAGTGATAAGGTGGGTACAAGTTTACTGTATTGACACAAAAGTTGTATTTCTAATTGTGTTATATAAGACAACAGGAGACAAACAAGGATAGAAATTTCTTCTGTATAGATCACAGTGATAAGGTGGGTACAAGTTTACTGTATTAGTTGACATTCTAATTGTGTTATATAAGACAGCAAGAACTCTACAAAGATAGAAATTGCTTCTGTATAGATCGCAGTGATAAGGTGGGTACAAGTTTACTGTATTGACACAAAAGTTGTATTTCTAATTGTGTTATATAAGACAACAGGAGACAAACAAGGATAGAAATTTCTTCTGTATAGATCACAGTGATAAGGTGGGTAAAGTTTACTGTATTTACACAAAAGTTGTATTTCTAATTGTGTTATATAAGACAACAAGAGACATACAAGGATAGAAATTTCTTCTGTATAGATCACAGTGGTCAGGTAGGTACAAGTTTACTGTATTGACACAAAAGTTGTATTTCTAATTTAGTCCATGAGCCAGGACCCGAATTTTGGCCGATTGGTACCACTCGGAGGGAGTAATTCTTTTTGCACTTTTTGATTAGTCTAATATCTATACTTTATGTTTCAGTATGATAGCAATCTCAGATTGGTAGCTTATGCCCCGAAAAACGCTTCTTTTCAAGGGTACCCTTTACACACAAAAATTTCATTGGTTTTCTAGTGAAACAACACATACATTTTTCCAACCCTTAAACTCATTCAAATACAAAAGCCTTTGTTCATAATCGAGATACAGTACAGAGTAGCATATTGTAAGGTTTTGTGTTAGTCTGAAATGTCATCTGTAGGATGATTTTAGTGTACACAGAGAACTATCCATAGATGATATGAAATACAAGAAAAAAATGAAAATTATAGTGTTTGTGGACACATAAAGTCTGCTTTCTGATGTAAATGAACTGTAATTAGTACTTTGATATCAGGTGATACTAAATAAATATACATATAACAAACTAGCATGGATAGCAATGCCGACTTTATTGCCGCACATTATACTACCAGAAAGTCAAAAAAGCATAAATGCACATCATTTACATTTTCATTCATTTTTAAATGTGAAACTAATTCGAACTACGAATTATTCAAATGAATAATGCCTACAAATACTTCTATAATGATAAACATGAAGAAAACTAGACCTGGTTCGAAAGTGTACGCAGAGAAGCTCATTTCTCACAAGATAAAAAAGAGGTGAGGGTTATAAGCCGGATATACTGTATTTATGTTTCTGGTTCGAGAGGATGACACGAAGTCGTTGTTTTAAGGTTATTCTACTGTCAGACAGTCATTAGAAGACATGTCCAGACAAATGTACACCCATAAAACATTGAAGAATAACGTTTTTCCATGTGCAGTTTATTGACTGCTATATCATGTATAATATTTCTTTTCTGAAATCCAATGCGGATATTCAAGTGAATAAGACATCATTTACAAATAAAAAGCCCCTCTAGAGTGCACACCTTCGTCCTTTGCCTTTTGTTCGGATATATTTGCACAATGAATACAAAAATTGTAGGCTATTGGCCTGCTTTTAAAGACAATAATGAGGACTTCTGGTGTTAACACTGACATGCAAATTGTAGTGTTTCCTAATATCTGTATAAATTCTTTCTACGTATATATTGCTTAATACAATCACCTGGATTGCAAATGAAACATGCTTTCCGGGAAAAAGTACACAAAACATTGTATATGTATACAACATATTAAGAAACACGTGTAGTTAACTACAATGCTATCGCTTTTCGTGTGTACGGATAGAAATGTTATAAAAGGGAGGTATTTTCAGCAAAACTGCCATGGAACTAATCTATAATTAGAGACCTAGCAAGAATTAAATACATCGTAAGTGTATTAAAAGCCTTGTTGTGAAACAGAATTACCATTAACCCAGGATATCTGAATATGTAATGACCCTACTTCGGCTATGTTTTCTTAAGACGCTCAACTAACGGACGAAGATGCAGTTGTCCCGGGTTCACTTTAGTGCACTATACTCTGTAGCGTGGACATATCACTACAGCAGTATAGTCTTTTAGAATACAAGAACTAATGCAGTACAAAAGAAATATTTACGAGTAAAAATAAAGCAAAGTGTTAAGTAAATGATGAGACTAGAGATAAAATTGATTACATCGATACAAAAGCTGTTGAAAAAACTCGCACTACGTTTATGAAAAAAAGATAAACTATAATTCCATTGTCAAATCAACATAGCAAAGTTCAGTTGGAATCTTTCGTGAATGATGCACACTGTAAGTATAATGGGCTAGAAAGGAAGAAAGAATCAATACATGGACTGGTATACAATGTACATAGACAGTCACAATTTATTTATGCGAAGTAAACAATGATTACACAAAGAAAGTAATATGCAAATGTAAGTATTTAGGCACCAAAACAGATGTGTTGAACTGCAATTACAACAACAATGCAAGAATTACGACTTGATATTAATCATATAATATTAACCGAACAATCGAAATCACACTAGCATTTAGCCTTACAGCAATATTGGTATTTCAAATGAAGAAATGAAGACATGTTGATATAAAGAAAAATGTAAGAATGCTGTCTAGTATATATAACAGGGAAATGTGTTTGGTGATTTTTGAGCACTTCATAGTTATGGAGATTAGTCATTTAAAGTTCATTTATTAAATTGTTCAAGCCTGTGATTCATTTATTGTAAATATGCAAATAAGAGAGAAAATTGGATCACGATAAAAGTGGTCTCGCTTATGAATATATGAAAGAAGATAGTCAATCAGAGGTAGAGATTTTCCATGTATCGAAGTCGTCAGCAAATTTGTCAGTTGGTGATAAATTAAGTACCTATTTTAATTAGCAGCAATATCTTTTTCAATGATTTAGGTGTTTATGTAAGAAAGGATGTATAAATCGGTGATGGAAATGCGAACTGTTGGAGCAGAATGAAATTTAATTTCTCCGCATTACGGGCATTATCAACTTACAAACAAATTGTAGTATTTTAATCTTAGTCAGATAAAAACCATCATTACTGAATCATAAGCAAAATGTAATTTGTGTCGTTGGAGAATGTCATATATCACCAGTTGGTATAAATCCAATTACCCACGAGAATGACAATTTCGAAATTATAAAGTTATGTAGACAACGAATTTGCTCGGCACTTTAAAGTACGCTGGTGCATTTTCGTAACTAGTCAAGTTCAGGCATTTCATTAACATACCATGTATGGGGTGATATCAAAACAGTTTTGAGCTTCTGGTATTTACTCCTTTGAGGTAGTAAAGGTTTTTACACCTTCATGTAAATGAATGTTTTAAATACACTTTGCATGTAGGATAATATGGCTAGCTGCTACGAGCTTGTCCGAAACTTTTAAACCGACTTACCCCTCCCAGTTTTATTGGCCAAACTTGATAACATTAAGAACACGGTTGCACATGGGTAATGTTTCTAGTCCTGGAGGCTTAAAGTGCTAAACAAGATTGCCTAAGTTTATGGGGAGTCGATCCCTTCTTTTGCAACAATCTCATATTGGGAAAAGGAATTCCAGTGAGACTTAGACAGTTAAGAAGATTAGTTGACTGCTGCCGAGGAGACTGGTTAGGGTAACAAGACTTTGATTCCTAAACATCGGATATCAGTGAACTGTTAACAAGGTATAAGGAGTGTGTGGGGTTGGAAAGGCTATGGGAATATTATATGAAAAATACAGCAGGTGTGAGAATCAAAAACCTTTGACATGCTCTCATAAACGACTTGTTTTGAAACATGCTCTCATAAACGAAACCGCTAAACAACCACAAACTTGTATTCTCTCCTACACAGATGAAAGTCACACCAGTAGTGACAAGGTATGGTAATTATTTAGAGGATTATTAAATCGAGTTTTCAATTTATATTGATCTGATGAATCTGTAGCTCATTACGCAGATTCTATGAAACGTTTGCATTTGTCTAAAAGAGAGTGAATGAGATATGTTTGATTAAAAATTACGCCACTGTGATTATAAAGACAGGGGTGTCGTTTTTGCTTTTGTTACCACAACTTCAATCAATTCAAACTCTTTTAAAATGAAAACAAAGATTTACCCAACCATTTTAGTATGTATCATAATGCATTTTGTTATGATTCATGCCAAATAAAATAAACTAGAACACATATACATCTGATTCACATTTTAATGCATATGTTTGACAGAAGTTTAAGTCTCTGTCAAATGATTATTTAAAGTATATAAGCATATTTTATCTATTATGTTTATCATTTCTCCTAGTGAGCTGGACACATATTACCTAAAGTGACAAAAAGCATTACACTAACAACAGTTATGTCAGGAACAATTGACTGGATCAAAATCACAAATACCAGAATCAGCACATGTATACAATATGATTATATATAGCAGAAATTTTAGAAATATTACTATTGCAACTGTAGTAACAATACGTACATACAGACAAGGAGACTTGGAAATGGGAAAAGGACGACACACATGTTATACAATCACCTGGCTTATAAAATTACATTGTTTTTGATAAATCTATTCTGTAAGTATACAATGTACATCTACGGAATTCGCTGTCGAAATACATTATATGTAGAATTTAATTGGTCTTTTAGGAGGCCAGGGGTGGATTCATTCATGGACACTGCAATAACGAAATAAAATTGCAAATGTACAACATGTATGTAATTTCTATTTCAACATAGAAATAAGTTCCCTCCGTACACTTTGATTATCAATTTTTGCATAAGTACTCTTTGTCTAATCATCATAGTTTATACAAACTAGGTTTATGAAATGAGAATGCTATTATCTCACTTAATAGCAGAAACAAATGTATTCTCTTAAACTTACATAACTGAGCTCGAATCTGGAAAAGGGTCCCTTATAGCATTTGAGTCAGTCACGTTTCAAGATCAGTGCATGCTTTCAGTGAAGACAGGCAGACATCCATGCTGCTATATTACAATTGCAACAGAGGTCAATAAGGATGTAGTGGAGAACAGCAATGGTTCCTGATAAGACTGCGTGTGTACGCAGGCTGATTTGTAACCATATTGGTTCAAAAATCTTAAGGGACCTTTATTCCGTATCCTGACACATTATATTGTACATGTATTGTATTGAGTTATGGTTGGATATATATGAAGACCAATATATCCGACGAAGAGAGTTTTTGTACTATATATGACAAAAGCAGCAAATTATTTTGTATATTCATTGTATCATTGAATAGGGGATTCTCGTGTTTTACTTTGGTTGCTACATGATGATGTACATTATATATCGTATAATCGTATATTGGCATTGGGCTATATTTTGTTGCGTAAAGTGTAGCTTCATTTTTTTCATCTGGTCATTCAATTTAGTTACGAACCGTCGAATATTGTCCAATTGTATATATTTCCAGTAATTATTTTCTAATTTGCATTGAATGGACATTCAACTGAACATACAAGGCCCTTCATTATTTTTAAAGGTGAAAATGCTATTGAGTTCAGCATTCTTTCAGTAGGCCTAACGTAAAATTCTCCATTTCATATTCATATAACATATATATGCATGAAATAGTCACCTAAGAGGTTATCCAATTGTTTTGGATAAAAACATAGTGCTGTCAATAGATTAGCAACCGCTAGAAGCCTTAAAACACTCATAATATGCGTTTTAGTTTTTAGGTACGAACATTTCAGGGTCCGAATCGACCAAATGTTTTTGCCTTATACAGCTTTTTCCGAGTGTTTTGTGTCACGAAACTGGCCTGAATCGACGACTACGTATTTGAAAATATATTTAAGTGTAAAAATATGTAGCTACTTGCATTTCTGCTTCAAAGAATTGAAAAATTCACTTGAAAAAAGTGTGCATTTCGTTCGGTGTAGGGGCCGACAAATTGCCTTCTATTTCACAGCCTACAGAGGCCTCAAACCTGGGAACCGATTAAATAGTACTCAAAAATAGTGTTTTAAGAATATTTTGGCAGAGAAAATAATCACGACAAGCCTTTTGATACATCACACACTTCCAAAAGAAATCGCACCTACTGTCCCATTTGTGGACATATGAAAATGGGGTAGGTTAAGAAAACGGCGATTTTCTCAGCATAAGCTACCAATTTCAGACTGCTATCATATCAATTAGTTAACTACATATATCAAGCTGTTCAGAAAGTGCAATAAGAATTACTCCCTCCGAGTGGTACCAAAAAAGTGTCTGGCTCATGGACTAATTGTGTTATAATAAGACAACAAGTGACATACAAGGATATAAATTTCTTCTGTATAGATCACAGTGATAAGGTGGGTAAAGTTTACTGTATTGACACAAAAGTTGTATTTCTAATTGTGTTATATAAGACAACAAGAGACATACAATGATAGAAATTTCTTCTGTATAGATCACAGTGGTCAGGTAGGTACAAGTTTACTGTATTGACACAAAAGTTGTATTTCTAATTGTGTTATATAAGACAACAAGAGACAAACAAAGATAGAAATTTCTTCTGTATAGATCACAGTGAACAGGTAGGTACAAGTTTACTGTATTGACACAAAAGTTGTATTTCTAATTGTGTTATATAAGACAACAAGAGACAAACAAAGATAGAAATTTCTTCTGTATAGATCACAGTGAACAGGTAGGTACAAGTTTACTGTATTGACACAAAAGTTGTATTTCTAATTGTGTTATATAAGACAACAAGAGACAAACAAAGATAGAAATTTCTTCTGTATAGATCACAGTGAACAGGTAGGTACAAGTTTACTGTATTGACACAAAAGTTGTATTTCTAATTGTGTTATATAAGACAACAAGAGACATACAAGGATAGAAATTTCTTCTGTATAGATCACATTGATCAGGTGGGTACAAGTTTACTGTATTGACACAAAAGTTGTATTTCTAATTGTGTTATATAAGACAACAAGAGACAAACAAGGATAGAAATTTCTTCTGTATAGATCACAGTGATAAGGTGGGTACAAGTTTACTGTATTGACACAAAAGTTGTATTTCTAATTGTGTTATATAAGACAACAAGAGACATACAAGGATAGAAATTTCTTCTGTATAGATCACAGTGACCACGTGGGTTCAAGTTTACTGTATATTGACACAAAAGTTGTATTTCTAATTGTGTAGAGACATACAATGATAGAAATTTCTTCTGTATAGATCACATTGATCAGGTGGGTACAAGTTTTTGATAGCATAACAAATATTTTATTTCTCAATGTGTTTGTTAATTATACCCCCCACCTACGAAGTAGAGGGGGGTATATTGGTTTCACCATGTCTGTCTGTCTGTCCGTCCGTCCGTCCGTCCGTCTGTCCGTCCGTCCGTCCATCCGTCCGTCCGTCCGTCCGTCCGTCCGTAGACTTTTTCGTTTCCGTGCTCTAAGTCATGAACTGGTCAACCTAGGATCATGAAACTTTACACAGTTGTTGCCCATGGCCCAAGGAGGTGCCCTATTGTTTTTGGGTCACCAAGGTTAAAGGTCAAGGTCACAATCGGACTTTGTTTGAAATCCGATTCCGTGCTCTTAGTCAAGAACAGGTTGACCTAGGATCATGAAACTATACACAGTTGTTGCCCTTGACCCAAGGAGGTGCCCTATTGTTTTTGGGGCATAAAGTTCAAAGGTCAAGGTCACAATCGGACTTTGTTTAAAATCCGTTTCCGTGCTCTAAGTCATGAACCGGTTGACCTAGGATCATGAAACTTTACACAGTTGTTGCCCATGGCAGTCATGAACCGGTTGACCTAGGATCATGAAACTTTACACAGTTGTTGCCCATGGCCCAAGGAGGTGCCCTATTGTTTTCGGGTCACCAAGGTCAAAGGTCAAGGTCACAATCGGACTTTGTTTGAAATCCGTTTCCGTGCTCTAAGTCAAGAACCGGTTGACCTAGGATCATGAAACTTTACACAGTTGTTGCCCATGACCCAAGGAGGTGCCCAATTGTTTTTGGGTCACGAAGGTCAAAGGTCAAGGTCACAATCAGACTTTGTTTAAAATCCGTTTCCGTACTCTAAGTCATGAACCGGTTGACCTAGGATCATGAAACTTTACACAGTTGTTGCCCATGGCCCAAGGAGGTGCCCTATTGTTTTTGGGTCACCAAGGTCAAAGGTCAAGGTCACAATCGGACTTTGTTTAAAATCCGTTTCCGTGCTCTAAGTCAAGAACCGTTTCACCTAGGATCATGAAACTTTACACAGTTGTTGCCCATGACCCAAGGAGGTGCCCTATTGTTTTTGGGTCACCAAGGTCAAAGGTCAAGGTCACAATCAGACTTTGTTTAAAATCCGTTTCCGTGCTCTAAGTCGAGAACCGGTTGACCTAGGATCATGAAACTTTACACAGTTGTTGCCCATGATCCAAGGGGTTGCCCTATTGTTTTTGGGTCAAGAAAGTCAAAGGTCAAGGTCACAATCTGACTTTGTTTAAAATCAGTTTCTGTACTCTTAGTCAAGAACCGGTTGATCTACAGCACTTTTTCAGTGACAAGGTGCTAGTGGGGGGTATTTGTCCGCTTTGCGACAGTTCTAGTTAACTCTGTTTCAAAGAAAACCTTGTTTTGGCATTCATACTTAAAAAGAATTAGGAAAACGTAGAAAACATATGAGGAAGTGTTTAAGAAATATACAAAGAATTTCTTCCGTGTAGATTATCGTCGGTGCTATGACAAAATGGCGTAACAAATTAGTTACGCAATTTTGTCAATTTTTTTTTTATAAATGCTTTCTACTAAGTATGTAGGAGCGCATATCCTGTCAAAACGGCGCTTTTCTACACCTATTAGAACCCTTTCAATTATCATGTGACAAAATTGCGTAACTCGATTTAGCTGACAAAAATGCGTTATACGTACACAAATTTACACGAGAGTAATATTGAGTTACGCAATTTTGCCGGCATATTTTTTAACATTTTTTAAAACGGCAAAAATGTTTTTGGCTCTCCTGAAAAAAATGGTTTTCGAGCAAAATTTCTATTACGCCATTTTGTCATAGCACCGACGTTATGTAAGGATAATCACTGGTTATCATATTAGGCCTTTTTGTCCCTTTGTCCAGACAAACATAATGTTGGGGGTATTTTTAATCACATTAAGTAATAGAAATCTAATTTCTACTACGTAAGTCAAAATCATTTAATTTCTTTTTGTGCAGACCAAAATGGTCTGGGATTTTTTTTCTCTAATAACCATGGTGTATAATCAGGTGACTCAGAATTTCCGATAATCTTCAATATCCTTTTTAATACTTGACCAATTTGAATTTGGTTTGAAGCAGAGAATGTGGGAAAATGCCAGGAATAAGCTGGACGTGTTGGATTTTTGAAAAATCAACTGATAAAAAAGTTATTGAAGATAAACCAAAATTTTGGTTTATCTTCAATAACTTTTTTATCAGTTCATTTTTCAAAAATCAACCACGTCCATCTAATGCGTGACTTCTGTCCACATTCGCTGTTTCAAACTGAATTCAAATCGGTCCTGTATTTACAAAATTATTGAAGATTTTCTGAAAATATTGTATCACGTGATTATACGAATATACGCCATGATAACGCTGACTTTGCTTGTACTTCAGGAGAGCGACACAGAGTGTGGATCGGAGGCCATCACAGTTTCCAGTGTTTTGTTTATGCTCACTTTTTCTTTGTCTACAATATTTTCACATTTGCACATTTTATGAAACTTGTGTGATAAAATTATTGTTGCTTTTCAACAAAAACCTTGTAACTGCAGCTTAAAACAAGCTGCAGTTACAAGGTTTTTGGTGATAAGCAGTGTTATATTTGTACATTTTCTAAACCTTTGGTAAACAACAAAATTGAAGTGTGATCTAAATTTAAAAGTGTTGCAGTAGTCAAAACAAATGTATCAAAAACAGAAAGTCTATGCTCAATAACAAGAAAAACTTGGAGGGAAAAGGAGAAAATGCTGGCATTAAGAAAAGGAGAACATTCTAGATTCAGGAAATAACCTAATAATGAAAGGTTTCCAGTCGTAGTGGATGGATACTTTTCACACTTCCCTTAAGATTTCTTATGACATGATGGATCACAAAATATTCATAACATGAAGTTATATCATTGTATAGTTATCACTGTGGATAATCATGTGACTTAGAATTTTGAAAAATCTTCAATATTTTTGTTAATACTTGACCAATTTGAATTCTGTTTGGAACAGAGAAGGTGGGAAAATGCCAGGAATAAGCTGAACCTGATTGATTTTTGAAAAATCAACTGATGAAAAAGTTACTGAAGATCAACCAAAATTTTGGTTGATCTTCAATAACTTTTTAATTAGCTGATTTTTAAAAAATCCTTTATGCCCTTTTAATGCATGACTTGTGTCCATCTTCTCCGATTTCAACCCAATTCAAATCTGTCTCGTATTAATAAAATTATTGAAGATTTTCTGAAATTATTGTATCATGTGATTATCCACCGTGGTTATCATTGTACATTTTTTTTTGCTCAAATCTGTTGTTGTTTACCTTTGAGGGTCTATTTTTCTGAGAGCTATGAAAATAGCAGATCTACAGATAATGATCTTGGGAAATAGGGGCATAAAATGGAAATCTTGATTTCTGACTACCCTTTCCCAAACGCCAAAATTTTAGGGTGATCCACTTCAAAAACTGCCACAAATGATAAAATAGATGTTATTAAAGATAGAATTTGTGTAAAATTAAATATGACATAGCAAATATTGAGACAAAAGGAGAAATTGCTGGTTATCAGCAGTTTCTACTTTTGTCTCAATGTTTTCCTAAGACATTTCCATTAGGGACGTCAAAACCCTGTCTTGTTTGGGAAAGCCTTAAACCATGTTGTACCTATTCAAACTGCACTTATGCCTTTTGACGCCCTACAAAATAAAGGCTTAGGAAAACATTGTGGAAAATGAAGAAATTGCTTGTGGCAAGCAATTTCATCATTTTCCAAAATGTTTGCTATGTGAAAAGACCAAAAAAATGTAGAATTTCATTCATTTGAAACTGTCGTCTGCTAGATCTTTCAAATTGGAACAGTACAAAATTTTGCTGCCTGGTAATGGGTTAATGTTGCAACTGATTATGACATTTTGGAACGTTAGTGTTACTATGATTAAAACCATTTCCCAACAAGAAAATATTAGTATCGTCTAATTTGAAAGCTCTAGCTTGCAGATAACAAAATTGGTGTTGATAAAGGAAGGATTTATTTTCAATATAGCCAAATATATTGAGGCAATAGAATCTAGGAGAAAATGCTGATTATCAGCATTTTCTTCTTTTGGCTCTATGCTTTCCCAAGTCTTTCCTAGTTTGGACATCAAATCCAGATCTTATTTGGAAAAGGGTTAATGTTAAAGTCACCATGTTTGTGGTAGAAATAGAGCACACTTTTGACAATCAATTAGTTTAAAATTTGTTGTAAATGTTTGTGTCATGTTCTCCCTCGTCATGCACAAAGAAACTGTAAATTAATTTTCCAAACAACAAACGTCAGAGCCATTGCTCTTACATGCTTTTTGAACTTCATTTGTTTCTGCAGCTTACCTTTGAAACTATATTTATAAGTGGATACATATGTGAATATATCATAATGAAGAGAATTGTACAAGAACAATAACTCTTCCTTGCATATTTTTTTAAGTAATTGCCTTTTGTATGGGGTTATCTACGACTTGAATTTTGTCAAGAACACATCTCTGAAATTATAACAGCTACGATCCTGAAACTTCATGGGTTGAATATATCATTGAAGCAAATAGTGCAGTGAACAAGAGCCATAACTCTTCACTGCTATGATCAACCTATTGCCATTAAATTTTGTTCATTTTGAGGTTGAATTTTAATTTTCATCTTTAGCTTTGAATTTTAAGCCCCCTCAAATTTGGATGTTTGGGAAAAGAATTAATATAGACAACTCTGAGGGAAAAGAAAATGTTTAATTGCTTGATTCTGGTGTCTTCTTTCAATAGTTTGATACAGGAGTCTGTTCAGTTTCAAGAAGTCTTTACATTAATCCTTTCCCACATACCGACGCTGTTTGATGCCCCACAAGATAAAGGCTGTAAACAGTATCATGGAAAATGAAGAAATTGCTTGTGACAAGCAATTTCTTCCTTTTCCGCAATATTTTCTACACAGAAACACAAAAAAATGGAATATTCTATTCACTTGAAATTGTCGTCTGCAACATCTTTGACTTTGGACTTAAATTCTGCCATCTGGTAATTTGTTAATTTGCATGTGTGTGATGGGCAACAAATTGTGTAAAATAGACTATGTACAGAATACAGTTGAAACTTGTTGTGTGAAAGTCAGAGGGAAAATTATTTTACCTCCAGTTATCCGCCATTCAACTTATGTTTCCCTAAGCCTTTCTCTTTGGGTTATGAAAAGCAGGTCATGTTTGGGAAAGGGTTGAAATTCATAAGCACTTATCAGCACTTATCAACAAAAGAAAAAAAATGGTATTATATACATTGTTTTTGTCCATTTTATATGAAAATCTGATATTTCAAACCATGGATATGCCAGGTTATTAAGACAACTTGTCAATTAGGCTTTGATATAACAAATGTTGACTGTATTTGATATTAAAATTTGATGCTATTGCAAAACCTTGTAACTACACCTTGATTAAGAATGGAGTTACACGGTTTTGCAATAACACTGACCATTTGACGCTATTTGTATATAGAATTATTTTTTCACCTTTGATTATGTACAGTTGGTATGTTCAACTGTTGTTCAAATTAAGATTAATTAAGACATTTTAAAATTATTTTTGAAGCAAGACATGCTCTTTTAACATACCTGAGAAAGACGGCATTAGAAATCATTGAAAGAAAACTCTACTAATTGAGCTAGGTTCTGGAAAATATCTCTTTAAGACCAACTTGGACTCAGGTCATCTTTTGTATATGCAGTCTAATCAAGATCCATGCTGATCTCTAATCATGCTTCTTTTTTTCTACAACAACTCTTGTACCTAATCGGGTCAAACTTTAACCCTTCCCCATACAACAAAATGTTAGGATGGTTCAATTGCAAAATCTGCTGCAAACTGATGTTGATAAGGATAGCATTTGTGAATAGGATAGCACAGGAAATATTGAGGCAAAAGGAGAAAATGCTGGTTATCAGCATTTTCTTTTGTCTCAATATTTTATCAAGCCTAATCTATTAGGGAGGTCAGAACCAAGTCTTGTATAGGAAATGGTTAACACAAGTTGATCTGGATCGATGGTTTTCTGACAAGTTCTAAGAGCCCTTTCCTGATCCTGCTTCACTTTTTAGCTCACCCGGGACGATAGTCTCGGAAGAGCTGTTGTGATACCCCTGGATGTCGGCGTCGGTGTCCACAAAAACTTTAACCTGGCCCATATCTCACGCCCTATTAGAGATACAGCATTCATATTACACCTGTGGTTACCTATAACCAAGACCTTTCATTTGAGACATGACCTTTGACCATGTGACCTTGACCTTGGAGTTTGACCTACTTTTTGACCGTTTTTAAAAACTTTAACCTGGCCCATATCTTGTGCTCTATTACAGATACAGCATTGATATTATACCTGAGGATACCTCTTACCAAGACCTTTCATTTGGCACCATGACCCTTGACCTTGGAGTTGACCTACTTTTAAAATTTTTTAATCTGGCCTAAACAACTTTAACCTGGCATATATCTTATGCCCTATTACACATACAGCCTTTATATTTCACACATGGACACCTCCTACAAATATCGTTCACATGTGACCATGACCTTGGACCTTTTGACCTTGGAGTTTGACCTACTTTAAAAAAAACTTTAACCAGACCTTTATATCATGTCCTATTACACATACAGTCTTGATATTTCACACATGGACACCTGTGACCAAGACCTTTCACATTTGACCATGGCCTTGGACCTTGGGACATTGACCTTGGAGTTTGACCCACTTTAAAAAAACACTTTAACCTGACCTCTATCTCATGTCCTTTTACATATACAGTCTTGATATTTCACACATGGACACCTCTGACCAAGACCTTTCACATTTGACCATGACCCTGGACCTTGTGACCTTGACTTTGGAGTTTGACCTACTTTTAAAAAACTTTAACTTGGCCTATATCTCATGTCCTATTACACATACAGCCTAGTTATTTCACACATGGACACCTCCTACAACGCTGTTCACATTTGGCCATGACCTTGTGACCTTGACCTTTGAGTTTGTCCTACTTTTAAAAAACTTTAACCTGGCCTATATCTCATGTCCTATTACACATACAGCCTTGATATTTCACACATAGATACCTCTGACCAAGACCTTCCACATTTCATCATGACCTTAAACCTTGTGACCTTGACCTTGGAGTTTGACCTACTTTTAAAAAAACTTTAACCTGGCCTATATCTCATGTCCTTTTACATATCAGCCTTGATTTTTCACACATGGACACCTCCAACCAAGACATTTCACTTTTGACCATGACCTTTGACCTACTTTTAAAAAACTTTAGCCTGGCCTATATCTCATGTCCTTTTACACATACAGCCTTGATATTTCGCACATGGACACCTCCTACCAACACCGTTCACATTTGGCCATGACCTTGGAGTTTGACCTACTTTTCAAAACCTTTAACTTGGCCGTTATCTTATACACATTGATAATTCCTGCCAAGGATTTTCATTTTCGACCATGACCTTTTACCTTGACCTAGGAAATGCCTTTTCTTTGTGACAAGCTCTCGTTAGGACGAGCTTTATTGTCTGCGGACCATTCTTGTTGTTATTTTGGAAAGGGTTGATACTTTAATTGTTAATGCTTGATATTTAAATGCAGTTGTTCAAAAAAAATTTATAAGTGTATGAGTTGTAAAAATGTTTCACCTGTTTGCACAAATTATGAAATTCATTGTATTTGTTTAAAAAGAAATCAATAAAATATTAATATTATGATGTCATTGTTTTCTGTTTACTTGTTGCCAAGTCTTCCAAATATGACAATCATAAACAATTTTTGTATCTTGGTTTAATCCCTAGTACAATGTAGTTTGTCAAAAGATTAACCCATTACCAGACGGCAAAATTTTAGACTGATCTAATTTCAATGATGTTGCAGACAACAAGTTGAAGTTGATTAATATTTGAAAATCTTTCCATTTTGGGTTAGAAAACTTTGTGGAAAATGAAGAAATTTCTCGTCACTAATAATTTCTTCATTTTTAGCTCAACTGGCCGAAGGCCAGCGGGGCTTATGTCATGGCCCTGTGTCCATCGTCCGTCCGTGCGTGCGTAAACTTTTTCTTTAAACATCTTCTCCAAAACTACTGGACCAATTTCAACCAAACTACACAGGAATCTTCCTTACACGAACCTCTTCCAAATTCCTCCAAGAAGTTAAACTCAGTGCAGAACTTAAATTTTAATTGAATAAATTAAATTTTCAAAAATATTTAGAGCTCTTCTTCTCCAAAACTATTGGACCAATTTCAACCAAATTTCACAGGAATCTTCCTTGCATGAACCTCTTTCAAATTCCTCCAAAAATTCCATGCAGGACTTGAATTTTAATTAAATGAATTAAATTAGTTTTTCAAAAAATATTTAAAAGTCTTCTTCTCCAAAACTATTGGACCAATTTCAACCAAACTTCACAGGAATCTTCCTTGCATGCATCTCTTCCAAATTTCTTCAAATAAATAAATTCCGTATAGAACTGAAATTTTAAATAAATTAATTGAATTAAATTTTCGAAAAAATCTTTAAAAATCTTCTCCTCCAAAACTACTGGACCAATTATAAACATACTTCACAGGGATCTTCCTTGCATAAATCTCTTTCAAAATCCTTCAAAGAAATAAGTTACTTGCGGAACTGAAATTTTAATTAAATGAAATTTCGAAAAACCTTTAAAATGTTCTCCAAAATGCCTGATTTGATTTCATTTTAATTCAGCCTAAATGTTCAATGTACAGTTCTCAATTTTCTTTAGATTGGATGAAAAACTAGACCTCTATTGTATTCCTTGAAGAATTTCGTAGTCTTAGAGTGTAAAGTCTAAAAGCCAGTGGAGCGTTACAGGGCCATCATGGCCCTCTTGTTATACAAGCGAAGAGTCGTATTATGTTATGACCCTGGTCGTCCGTCCGTCCGTCCGTCTGTCTGTCCGAATGAATCTCCGTGGTGTCTAGTTGTACACATTGCTTACGGAATTCAAATAACTCAAATAATAAATTTTCGTCCTTGAATTATCTGCCATTTAATTTAAAAAAATCCGATTTTCTTGTGTGCGCAACTCCTACAGTTTCACCGATTTTACCCAATCTTGCCACAATGAATCTCCATGGTGTGTAGTTGTGCACACTGTTTATGGAATTCAATTCAGATAACTTATCAATATTATTATTTGCCCTATCTGTCGTTGGATTTAAACAAAAAATGCCCGTTTCTTAATGTGCGCAACTCCTACAGTTTCAACCAGAATTTTACCAAACTTGCCACAATGAATCTCTATGGTGTCTGGTTTTGCAAACCGTTTACAAAATTTAAATCAGCTTTTTTATAATTGAATTATCTGTCCTTGAATGGAATGGCCAAATTACTAGTACCCAACTTGCCACTACGAATCTCTATGGTGTCTGGTTGTGCAAACCGTTTAACGCAATATTAAAAAGATATGCCACTCGTCCCGAAACTTCTTGAACACCCCCCTCGTATGTATTAAAGTTGATGCTTAAAGGGACATTTCATTCCAGTTTCAAATTTTTAAAGTATGTCTTGATGCCAAGATTGGTTATTCTAATGAGTATAAATACTATTAGTTTTTTTAAGTTGTTGCCAATAAGCGAGAAACACGCATTTAAAGTTGAGACATAATCGATAAATTGCATATAAATCCGAACTGTTGTCCACAACAATTCGTTCAATTTAAACACAATAATATAAATTTCTCGTAAACGGCGCAATATTTTGGCTTGAAATTATCAGAATTTTCATAAGAAAATATGCTCTTTCAGATAAAAAATAAAAGTAAAATTTATGACAAAAATTCTGAAATGTCATTTTAATTGAATCAGTGGCTGAATTAAGTTTTATTTCCTTGTATAACAATACTTGAAATATGAATTAATGGAAAACCCATTTAGGAGGTTAAATCTTGGTTAATCTTAATTTACTTATTACCCTTTCTCAGCCGACAAGAGTAGTTATGGAAGCGGACTTGAGTACCATATGGTAGAGCGTGGAGCCAAAAATGGGCGTGGTTAATCATTGACCATGACGCAGTGGGCGTGGCTAATCATTGACCATGACGTTAGTAGGCGTGGTTGACCATTGACCATGACGTTAGTAGGCGTGGTTGACCATTGACCATGACGTTAGTAGGCGTGGTTGACCATTGACCCGTTACATCAGAGGTCAGCCACGCCCAAGCCACGCCCATTTCCGGGGAAATTCCCAGTGACGTCGTACCGGACGTGACATCACGGTGAACCACGACCGAACCACGCCCATTTTCGGGTTTTTCCGGTCTATTTTTAGTTCTATCAAGAATATCATAGGCAGGCTGACCACTGACGTCAATTCAGGGGACTCAGAGCCGAAGCAACGTCATAGGTCGGAGCAACGTTATAGGTCGGAGCAACGTTACAGATCGAAGGTGAGCCACGCCCATTCTCGGGTTTTTCCTAGGGTTTATTTTCAAGCCACACCCATTTTCGGGTTTTCCCCACGGTCTATTTTTAGTTCTATCTAGAACGCCATAGGCCGTTTCACCGCTGACGTCGTATCACGAAAGGGATTACTGCTATCAGCATTTTCTTTTGTCTCAATGTTTTCTTTCTTGTTTCATTGTTTTCTTTTTTGTCTCAATGTTTTCTTTCTTGTTTCAATGGTTTTTTTTGTTTGTCTCAATGTATTCTTTTGTCTCAATGTTTTCTTCTTTGTTTCAATGTTTATTGTTTTCTCTCAATGTTTTCTCACACGTCACGATCAGACTAGATCTCGTTCGGGAAAGGATTATCTAGGTCGGACTAACGACAAATTTTAATCCCCCCAACACCGTGGATGCGCAGTTTTAATCCCTTTTAATCTCCTAAAATGTTATCTTGATCGAGTAATTGATCGAATTAGTCTCCGCAAAGGAACATCCGTTCATTTAAGTAACAATAGAAATATCGGATAATCTTACGGTACTCGGATAATAACCCTTTTGTGTCCGAGTAATTGAATGCTGCGCAACTAAGCAAATCTTAGGATCGATTTAATCGTTTGTTCTATACCACATACCCCTATATCGAAAAACTGCACAATTTCACGCACCTGTCCAAGGTCACTAAATCGTCTATAAAAAGCTGTATATTCATCGTTTAGTCCCGAAATTTAAATTTAAAGTAACGTCTTTCATTTACTTAGAAAACCCAAAATATGTGCTTTTATAAACGCGTATATGTAGAAAACATCATGCTCACGTGTTCGATTAGATCAACGAAGCTGGAGCGTTTTATGTCTTTACATTTTTTGGGAAATATTTCCAGTTCTACTTACTAGAATTTGATAAAACTCCCTTATTTTATTAAGCCACATGTCCTGATAATAATTCAAAAATGTATAGGTCAACGCACTTATTAGTGAATTACAGCAATTTTTATCAGCTACACACGGATAAAATGACGCAAAACAGTGGTAACTGCATGTACACTTACGACTGTCTTGCTCTAAATAATCCATTTCCATCTTGAGGATATCAGTTTCGCGATGATCATTATGGTCCTTAACCTTTCCCAAACAAGACCCGGTTTTGACATCCCTATAAGAACATGTTTGGGGAAACATTGAAACGAAAAGAAAATGTTTGGGGAAACATTGAAACGAAAGAACAAACTGTAGATAACCAGCAGTTTCTCCTTTTGTCTCAATATTTTCTGTACCATATTTTACATAAATTCCATCTTTTATAACATCCATTTTGTCTTTTGTGACAGTTTTTGAAGTGGATCACCCTAAATTTTGTCGTTTGGGAAAGGGTAAATTAACGATGAGCTGTAATGATCCTAAGTCAACGCCTATAAAAAGTACTGTATTGCGTTAACGGGCTTAGACTAAGAGTGTTCTGTCCAGGTGATAAGGTGATTAACCCTCAATTAAGAGTTCAGACAATGCCTGGTGCTTAATACCTATTATTCCGCTAACAATAGAGGTTCACGGACAATGGAAAGTTAACTCGTTATTGATACAACTATCTAAACATACACAATAAACAAGATGTCCCTTTTAACCCTTAATAAAGAGTTCAGACAATGCCTGGGGCGTAATACCCATTATTCCGCTAACAATAGAAGTTCACGGACAATGGAAAGTTAACTCGTTATTGATACAACTATCTAAACATACACAATAAACAAGATATCCCTTTTAACCCTTAATTAAGAGTTCAGACAATGCCTGGGGCGTAATACCTATTATTCCGCTAACAATAGAAGTTCACGGACAATGGAAAGTTAACTCGTTATTGATAAAACTATCTAAACATACACCATAAACAAGATGTCCCTTTTAACCCTTAATAAAGAGTTCAGACAATACCTGGGACGTAAAATCCATTATTCCGCTAACAATAGAAGTTCGCAGACAATGGAAAATTAACTCGTTATTGATAAAACTATCTAAACATACACCGTAAACAATATGTCCCTTTTAACCCTTAATTAAGAGTTGGTAAAAATTTAGGATTGACGATGGTCTTTTGTTACAAAATTTAGGATTAACAATGGACATTTCCCGTCATAGAACTGAGATCATCGGAAATTTTCAGTGATGTCGCATAAAATTCAGCGAACACACAAAAAAGGTAAGGATTAGGCGGGACATTTAGAATATGCGGAAAATATAGAATCAACCACATTTTGTTAATATAGGGTATTTATATATTTGCGGACGATTTCACGAAAACAGTCAAAAGTGCGTTTTATTAATTTTCAAGGCGCGTAACTCAACGTGCACGAATCCAATAAGGCCGAAAATATCACCGATCTTAGGATCTCGAGCGTTTATACGCAGAGTCTTAATCAACGCGTGTTGGTGCGAGAGTGAAAACGAAGAACAACAATTTTGCTCAATCCGAAGGCATTTAACTGAATCAGTTAAGGATATATATATGCGTGTCCGGGATATAACTCTGAACTATACAGGATCTTTATATCAACAGTACTATGACCAAATGTTGTCTCGATCGGTACATATGCGTGTCTGCTAGATTTAAACCGAAAACGGCCAATTTATCGACTTAAGATCAGGTTACTCAGAATAAACAAATTCTGATTGAAAATAGCGCAAATTTAAGATATCTTAAAGTGACATTTTGTCCAAATTGATTGGCAATCTCCGCCAATGGCTGACTGTGAAACAACTGGCGCATCCCATTGATGAGTCAATCGATGAGGCGAGGACCTACTGGAAAACATTAAGACGCATGCGCTAGAATTCAAACTATAAATAGAAATGACTTTTGATTGGTTGAAATTAACCGTTATAGATAGGGAATTTGAATCGCAGGTTCATTCGCGTTTAGATCATTATGACGAACAGACTGAATTCGAGATACTCTCAACACCTAGGGAAGGAGTGTTACCTATTCGATAGTAAATTCGAAGGAAATACATACATTCACATCAGGGAATTAATTTTCAAAGACGGCCAGCCCGTTCCCACTTTAAAAGGAATAACGCTGACGTTATCCAGGTGTAACGAACTGTACTCCCTCCTGAATGAAATCGGATTTCACGTGGATGAATGGAATCGAGATCAGCTGTCAGAGACATTTCGCAAGCATCTAGGGGGAAATTGGTTCGTAAGCGTTAACCCCGGGTTTCCCTGTGTGGATATACGAAAATTTTGGTTACCAGAAGGGGCTTCAGAGGTCTGCGCCACCCGAAAGGGGATATCATTGACATTCCAACAATACGACGAATTGAAAAACGGATTAAGAATGATTCCCTCCGCAGTTCCGGAATTGTACGACGTTCTACCTTGCTACCTACAACCGAATCACGTTAGGGACCAATGCGAGGAGTGCTCGCCCGACACGAAGAAAAAAGTATGACTAATTAGTGTATTGAGCTATATTTTTAAACGCTCCGTTATAGTTTGTGTAACGTTTGTTCGTTATAGAGTTTGTGTAACGTTTGTTTGAGTTTTAAAACCGATCTTACCTCGCATATAAAAAAAAAAGTACATCCCGACGCTGAACTATCTAAACGCAAACCATAAACGAGATGATCATTATAGACCTTAATTAACGATGAGCTGTAATGATCGAAGTCATCGCCTATAAAAAGTACTGTATGGCGTTAACGGGTCGTGACTAAGAGTGTCCTGTCCAGGTGATTAACCCTTAATTAAGAGTTCAGACAATGCCTGGGACGTAATACCTATTATTCCGCTAACAATAGAAGTTCACGGACAATGGAAAATTAACTCGTTATTGATAAAAGTATCTAAACATACACCGTAAACAAGATGTCCCTTTTAACCCTTAATTAAGAGTTCAGACAATACCTGGGACGTAATTGCTGTAATTCACTAATAAGTGCGTTGACTTTGTTTTCGTGAAATCGTCCGCAAATATATAAAGACCCTATATTAACAAAATGAATGTGGTTGATTCTATAATTCCGCATATTCTAAATGTCCATATCATTCAGATGATATTCCAGCATTTATTCATTTTACACCGAAGCTGTTCAATGCTATTATCAAGACCTTAAATTGAATCGATAATGATCCACTGGTACATTGGGGCTTTGGAATTGTTTGTCAATTCGAATCAAATACATAGTGATATATTAAGGTATCCAACCCCTCATTAGCATCAAAGAGCCAGAGGCCAAACTTGATTTGAAAGTGCCGGTAATTCCTAAACTGTGTTAAATTTCCACTCCAAATACAAACATAAGCATTTTGTACGGTTTAGAATTTAAAATCAATGCATACTTATGGAAATATTTGACAAAAGTGTTCAAAATTACCTCCCTTGCATATGAATATAGTGAAAAAATAAATTTTTCAATAATTTTCTTCTTGAAGCATAATTTTGAAATCCTACACGGTGAATCAACTTATGCGAAGTTTATTAACAAATGCGTGTTATTTGATGCATCTCGTACGGTTAGAAAGTGGTGCTTTTAATGAGGGGCTGTAAACCTTAACGGAACACAAATGATACTCGATATGTTATCAAACCGAGTTATTTGTTGGCAAGCTCATTTAGATTCAAATATAGTGCCAATTGCACGAATATATTAAAGAAATACGTTTTCCTTCTTTCTCACAACGATGTGTCTAATTAATGTTTTATGTCAAGATTCGGGATAGCAGGAAGGATAACGGAAATTTAATTACATCTTTAAGACAAAATCATGCAGATCGATAAGGATCGCGTCGAAATAAACTTATTGTATCGAGTCAAATTTATACAACTCCTAATGAGTAATATTCATAAAGCCCTCTACTTAAGGTACCTGGACTGTAATTGGAACAAGCACTTCGAGCATATAGGTCTCTATGAAAGTTGAATATGTTGTAGACATGGGTTAATAGAAATATTTTACCATCTTACTTTTTATACATCACCGAAGACGGTCGTATATTTGCGTCATCTTCTCCGGCCGTCCGTTCATCCGTCCGTATGTACGTACGTACATCCACTTTTCTTGTGAGCTCAACTCATCCTAAGTTTCTGGCTGGAATTTGTTTTTAAACTTGGTCAATGTTATCACCTCAATTGGTAGATGCGCTTGAAGGGAGGTTTTTATGGTTCATTGATTTTTGCCTGAGTTGCGCCCCCTTAAAACTTAGTCTCTGGGGCGGCGTATATTGTGACCAGGGCACTTTTGTTTTAAATTTTGTGAATCCGATAGGAGATAATTGCTTTACAGTTTGCATTGAAGTCAACGAAAAAATATCTAGAAAATATCTACTCTATCAGTATTTTCAAAATGAGACAAGTTTCCAAAACAAATTAAATGGTAGAAAGCTATCAAATCCTATTTCTCCCATTGACATACAATAAAATTGTATGTTAACTATCCGCATTTTCTTTTTGAAAATTGACTTTTTGTGAATCAGGGGAATATAATCAAGAGAAAATTTATATCATAGGAGTGGGGGAAATAACACATTATTGAAAAGTCAGGAACATTTACTTATCATACATCACTCACATCATGATATATGTCAATTACAGTTTTGTCATATACACAATTGGTATTTGATATCAAACGCTATAAAATATACATATTATGTAGCTAAAATTCGATAAAATTACAACCAGTACAGTTCCAGTATCTTAAAAATTGAGTTATCCGCTTCAAAGATGCGCTTGAATAATTCATTGTGTGGCGAACAAAGTATCTTATAGGCGAAGTACCTTCCACATTAAACGTTAATATAATGTTACATGCATACCGAAAACCCTTGACCGCTTAAATTTAATTGATTTTGATATATTGAAAGAATCCTTATTACGATAATAACAAAACTCGACGTAAACAATGACAAAGTCTGACGTCCATAATGACAAAGTTGGACAGAAAAAATGACAAAGTCTGGTTTGTTCAATAACGGAGTTGGTTTCATAACAATACAAAGTCTGATTGAATTTTCCTACTGTATTTCTATATAGAATGACAAAGTCTACTCGGTTTATAGACAAAGTCTGTTTTATTCAACGTCAAAGTCTGCGTAAAAAATGTACAAAGTAGATAAACAAAATTAGCAAAACCGGTCCAGAAAAATGACAAAGTCTGCCGGATAACAAAAAAAAAAGTTTAGGTTGTATATCCACAGTGGGTTACTTCGCGCACTAATCGGATGCGTATAGCTCCGTTGACAAATACTAAGGCCACATCCCTTGAAATTAAGACAATTTCATCTTTTGTCTCTATGTTTTAAAAAAGTATGGGAAATTTGAAGGTCCGTATTATTTTACAACAATAGCATTTTCTTCTTTTGTGTTATGTTCAAATAATTATTTTGGCGAAAATAACAAAACTCGACGCGAAAATAACAAAACTCGACGTAAAAAATGACAAAGTCTGACGTCCAAAATGACAAAGTTGGACAGAAAAAATGACAAAGTCTGTTTTGTTCAATAACGGAGTTGGTTTCATAACAAAACAAAGTCTGATTGAATTTTCCTACTGTATTTCTATATAGAATGACAAAGTCTACTTGGTTTGCGGACAAAGTCTGTTTTGTTCAACGTCAAAGTCTGTGTAAAAAATATACACAGTAGATAAACCAAATTGACAAAATTGGTCCAGAAAAATGACAAAGTCTGCCGGATAATAAAAAAAAAGTGTAGGTTGTATATCCACAGTGGGTTACTTCGCGCACTAATCGGATGCGTATAGCTCCGTTGACAAATACTAAGGCCACATCCCTTGAAATTAAGACAATTTCATCTTTTGTCTCTATGTTTTAAAAAAAGTATGGGAAATTTGAAGGTCCGTATTATTTTACAACAATAGCATTTTCTTCTTTTGTGTTATGTTCAAATAATCATTTTGGCGAAAATAACAAAACTCGACGTAAAAAATGACAAAGTCTGACGTCCAAAATGACAAAGTTGGACAGAAAAAATGACAAAGTCTGTTTTGTTCAATAACGGAGTTGGTTTCATAACAAAACAAAGTCTGATTGAATTTTCCAACTATATTTCTATATAGAATGACAAAGTCTAATTGGTTTGCGGACAAAGTCTGTTTTGTTCAACGTCAAAGTCTGCGTAAAAAATATACACAGTAGATAAACCAAATTGACAAAATTGGTCCAGAAAAATGACAAAGTCTGCCGGATAACAAAAAAAAAGTGTAGGTTGTATATCCACAGTGGGTTACTTCGCATACTAGTCGGTTGAATAAAGCGCTCATTTCAACCACGCCCACTGACGTCATGGTCAATGATCAGCCACGCCCACTGACGTCATGGTCGAAGCTTAGCCACGCCCATTTTTGGCTCCTCGCTCATACATATGGTACTCTATTTTGTGTTGTTTTGATGACGTCACAAACGTATCTTCATACATGTATACCTATAAGCGGAAAAAAAATAGCATTCGTGCAATCGGCATTATATTTGAATCTGAATAAGCTTGCCACAAATAACTCGGTTTATTAACAAATGCGTGTTATTTGTGTTCCGTTAAGGTTTACAGCCCCTCATTAAAAGCACCACTTTCTAACCGTACGAGATGCATCAAATAACACGCATTTGTTAATAAACCGAGTTATTTGTGGCAAGCTTATTCAGATTCAAATATAATGCCGATTGCACGAATGCTATTTTTTTTCCGCTTATAGGTATACATGTATGAAGATACGTTTGTGACGTCATCAAAACAACACAAAATAGAGTACCATATGTATGAGCGAGGAGCCAAAAATGGGCGTGGCTAAGCTTCGACCATGACGTCAGTGGGCGTGGCTGATCATTGACCATGACGTCAGTGGGCGTGGTTGAAATGAGCGCTTTATTCAACCGACTAGTATGCGAAGTAACCCACTGTGGATATACAACCTACACTTTTTTTTTGTTATCCGGCAGACTTTGTCATTTTTCTGGACCAATTTTGTCAATTTGGTTTATCTACTGTGTATATTTTTTACGCAGACTTTGACGTTGAACAAAACAGACTTTGTCCGCAAACCAATTAGACTTTGTCATTCTATATAGAAATATAGTTGGAAAATTCAATCAGACTTTGTTTTGTTATGAAACCAACTCCGTTATTGAACAAAACAGACTTTGTCATTTTTTCTGTCCAACTTTGTCATTTTGGACGTCAGACTTTGTCATTTTTTACGTCGAGTTTTGTTATTTTCGCCAAAATGATTATTTGAACATAACACAAAAGAAGAAAATGCTATTGTTGTAAAATAATACGGACCTTCAAATTTCCCATACTTTTTTTAAAACATAGAGACAAAAGATGAAATTGTCTTAATTTCAAGGGATGTGGCCTTAGTATTTGTCAACGGAGCTATACGCATCCGATTAGTGCGCGAAGTAACCCACTGTGGATATACAACCTACACTTTTTTTTTATTATCCGGCAGACTTTGTCATTTTTCTGGACCAATTTTGTCAATTTGGTTTATCTACTGTGTATATTTTTTACACAGACTTTGACGTTGAACAAAACAGACTTTGTCCGCAAACCAAGTAGACTTTGTCATTCTATATAGAAATACAGTAGGAAAATTCAATCAGACTTTGTTTTGTTATGAAACCAACTCCGTTATTGAACAAAACAGACTTTGTCATTTTTTCTGTCCAACTTTGTCATTTTGGACGTCAGACTTTGTCATTTTTTACGTCGAGTTTTGTTATTTTCGCGTCGAGTTTTGTTATTTTCGCCAAAATAATTATTTGAACATAACACAAAAGAAGAAAATGCTATTGTTGTAAAATAATACGGACCTTCAAATTTCCCATACTTTTTTAAAACATAGAGACAAAAGATGAAATTGTCTTAATTTCAAGGGATGTGGCCTTAGTATTTGTCAACGGAGCTATACGCATCCGATTAGTGCGCGAAGTAACCCACTGTGGATATACAACCTAAACTTTTTTTTTTGTTATCCGGCAGACTTTGTCATTTTTCTGGACCGGTTTTGCTAATTTTGTTTATCTACTTTGTACATTTTTTACGCAGACTTTGACGTTGAATAAAACAGACTTTGTCTATAAACCGAGTAGACTTTGTCATTCTATATAGAAATACAGTAGGAAAATTCAATCAGACTTTGTATTGTTATGAAACCAACTCCGTTATTGAACAAACCAGACTTTGTCATTTTTTCTGTCCAACTTTGTCATTATGGACGTCAGACTGTCATTGTTTACGTCGAGTTTTGTTATTATCGTAATAAGGATTCTTTCAATATATCAAAATCAATTAAATTTAAGCGGTCAAGGGTTTTCGGTATGCATGTAACATTATATTAACGTTTAATGTGGAAGGTACTTCGCCTATAAGATACTTTGTTCGCCACACAATGAATTATTCAAGCGCATCTTTGAAGCGGATAACTCAATTTTTAAGATACTGGAACTGTACTGGTTGTAATTTTATCGAATTTTAGCTACATAATATGTATATTTTATAGCGTTTGATATCAAATACCAATTGTGTATATGACAAAACTGTAATTGACATATATCATGATGTGAGTGATGTATGATAAGTAAATGTTCCTGACTTTTCAATAATGTGTTATTTCCCCCACTCCTATGATATAAATTTTCTCTTGATTATATTCCCCTGATTCACAAAAAGTCAATTTTCAAAAAGAAAATGCGGATAGTTAACATACAATTTTATTGTATGTCAATGGGAGAAATAGGATTTGATAGCTTTCTTCCATTTAATTTGTTTTGGAAACTTGTCTCATTTTGAAAATACTGATAGAGTAGATATTTTCTAGATATTTTTTCGTTGACTTCAATGCAAACTGTAAAGCAATTATCTCCTATCGGATTCACAAAATTTAAAACAAAAGTGCCCTGGTCACAATATACGCCGCCCCAGAGACTAAGTTTTAAGGGGGCGCAACTCAGGCAAAAATCAATGAACCATAAAAACCTCCCTTCAAGCGCATCTACCAATTGAGGTGATAACATTGACCAAGTTTAAAAACAAATTCCAGCCAGAAACTTAGGATGAGTTGAGCTCACAAGAAAAGTGGATGTACGTACGTACATACGGACGGATGAACGGACGGCCGGAGAAGATGACGCAAATATACGACCGTCTTCGGTGATGTATAAAAAGTAAGATGGTAAAATATTTCTATTAACCCATGTCTACAACATATTCAACTTTCATAGAGACCTATATGCTCGAAGTGCTTGTTCCAATTACAGTCCAGGTACCTTAAGTAGAGGGCTTTATGAATATTACTCATTAGGAGTTGTATAAATTTGACTCGATACAATAAGTTTATTTCGACGCGATCCTTATCGATCTGCATGATTTTGTCTTAAAGATGTAATTAAATTTCCGTTATCCTTCCTGCTATCCCGAATCTTGACATAAAACATTAATTAGACACATCGTTGTGAGAAAGAAGGAAAACGTATTTCTTTAATATATTCGTGCAATTGGCACTATATTTGAATCTAAATGAGCTTGCCAACAAATAACTCGGTTTGATAACATATCGAGTATCATTTGTGTTCCGTTAAGGTTTACAGCCCCTCATTAAAAGCACCACTTTCTAACCGTACGAGATGCATCAAATAACACGCATTTGTTAATAAACTTCGCATAAGTTGATTCACCGTGCAGGATTTCAAAATTATGCTTCAAGAAGAAAATTATTGAAAAATTTATTTTTTCACTATATTCATATGCAAGGGAGGTAATTTTGAACACTTTTGTCAAATATTTCCATAAGTATGCATTGATTTTAAATTCTAAACCGTACAAAATGCTTATGTTTGTATTTGGAGTGGAAATTTAACACAGTTTAGGAATTACCGGCACTTTCAAATCAAGTTTGGCCTCTGGCTCTTTGATGCTAATGAGGGGTTGGATACCTTAATATATCACTATGTATTTGATTCGAATTGACAAACAATTCCAAAGCCCCAATGTACCAGTGGATCATTATCGATTCAATTTAAGGTCTTGATAATAGCATTGAACAGCTTCGGTGTAAAATGAATAAATGCTGGAATATCATCTGAATGATACTTTCGATTGATTAATCTGAAACGAATAGAGTCGAATAAATTTGAAAAAAAATATTCTACTTATCTCGCTGTGATTTCGGGTTCAAACGACTGTAAAAATGTACTAGCTTCATTACTTTGCCGTATTTATTTAAAGGTCCAATGTCATTCCCAGGTCTGTTAAAAATGAACTACAAAGGTGGTTTATAGCATTATGATTGTTCGTTTATAGACTTCGGGTCAAACAAAGTAAAATTGATACCGAAAATTATATATATAGATAATCATGCTATCTAAAAAGAAGATCAAATATTTGACTTTGCTCTCAGATATTTACGAACCGATTTCATGTGTCTTTTAAGTCAGTCGTAATCTAAACCGCTACAAGTTAGACGAAGCCAGAATGTTGCAAACATAAAAAGGGTCATATAAAGATTATCACACATCCCAACCAAAATGAGTGAAAATGTATCTTTTAACGACAAAAGACTTAAATTGGACTCCCAAATACGCTGTCCTCAAATTAATTGAACATGAATCCCAAAATGCCATGCAAAATGGAGAAATACTAACTACCGTTGATTATCATTGCGAGCTGATATTTACTACTTGTACAAGCGATAGGTTGTCAAGGTTATTCGAAACGCATCCGTACAAGGATTAAACCGAAAAAAAAAACAGATAGGAAGTCTCTATCAATCGCGGGTTAAAATCAATATGAAATGTATACCTCGACAAAGTTATGTCATAGCGAAATAAAACTATCCGACTTATTCTATCTAATATATTGGTGAAACGGCTTCGGTGGACTGAAAATATCTATCCATCTGAGAACATTCGACATCCAATGAATGCGATATTCGACTAAAAGAACTACGAAGTAGGAAAATGATGAATGTATCGAGTAAAGGGAGTTGGATTCAAACGAATTATTGAAAAATAGATTGAAATTTCTCGTTAGCTCTCAACATACCATAATTTCACAAACACGGCTAAAGACTCATTCAAAAGCATGTGTGACGAAACATTGATCCCTTGACTTCCGGAATATTTTCGCGAAATTTACCGAAATTTACCGATATGTTTGCTTTTGGACTTGAATACATAGAGGACGTAAGAATGTTTTATAGATAAAACAAAGAACTATGACGCATAGCCGATCGAATGATCTGTCATTAAACCCTGAATTAAGATAGTGTCACCGTTTACGATAACCGAGCAGATGGAGCAGATGGAGCGATCCAGAATCTTTGTTAGAATTCACTACTTACTTAGTCTAGGAAGAGAATCGCCAAGTCACCGACGAATGATGATATCGGCGATGGTTTCGGCACAAATGGAATGCATACAGATTTTAGCCAAACAGATTATAGACGGTCACTTACACCTTTCTCAAATGGATGTCGAGTACTTTCGACGTTACAGCCAGTTGCTTAGAGCATTAAAGAGTAATACAGTGCCCTTAAATCGAAAAAAGCACTTACTGTCATTAAGTCATTTCGTTTTACCGAGACTTTTGCGACCACAGTACCTCCGTCTTGCAATAAGGATTGAATTAACTGGTTCGTAATACCCGGTAGAATAAACGCTATAAATGCATCATGGTTTACTCGAAAACCTTTACAAGTACTGTTTGACATGAACAGTTTAGAAAAAAAAACCGGTATTGGTCTACGCATTAGAAAAGTTGAACATGACTAAACCGTAACTGGAAGTTGTGTCATATTAAAAACGTGAGAGCTTTTAATAAAACGTAACATCTTGTGCTCAAATCTTCCATCCCTTTCATCTCTAAAAAGGCTTCTAGACAGTATGACGTCATACTGTTATAATTACGTGGCAACATCTCGAAATGACAAATATTACATTCTAATATCATTTTCCGAAGTTCAGCATAAACTAGTGATTTATGGTGCTTAAAGATGCCTTACATTCCCATTTCAAAAAATATATGTTTTGATGCCAAGATTGGTTATTCTAACACGTTGCTATTAATCTTTGTTAAATTGACGCTGATAAGCAAAAAGCGATTTCAAAGTTGAGACGAAAATGATGAATTCCATTTACGTGCGAACTGTAGTTTAGTGCAATTGATTCAGTTTTAAGAAAAAACTGTGTCATTTAGCCCGTTTCGAAGTTGAAATGTGAGAACAACGAATGGTAACTCTGTGGTAGAGTGTGATTATTTGTTTCGTTTGCGGCAGTATTTTTGGTTAAAAAACTAACTATGCTTAGCGCATTGTCTTTAAAACTTGGCGAATGTGTCGTTATATACTATTGTGTATATAATAGTGTGTAAAGAGAAAAATACATCGATCAGTTTAGAATAAAACAACAACAATAATAATAATATTCATAGTGAAAGTGACTTCAATAATAACTCGTCGTGATAGAGGATAATGTGTTTACGAGGCAGAATATGCGAAGATATTTCCACATCGGATGATTCATCTACCCGTCCGCATGCGGATTAAAGACGTTGTATTATCTTTAATAGGCTTGATTAATTAAGACCGAAAATATTAGAAACATCATGTTATTGCTTGTATACTTTGTTTGACACAAAAGAGAGAATAAACTATCCGCACTAGTATATTTGACTCGACTTTGTTATTTGACTAAATTCGTTTTCTGTAAAATCGATTATTTTCGGCCGACCTATGCCGAATGTCCGGGATAAAACCTTAATTAAACTACGACTAACTATCGGTCCGTCGTCTGTTCGTTCACATTTTTGTGTTAACGCTCTAGTACCCCCATGAATATAAGCCTAAGATTATGTGCCTGATGAGACTTGAAAGTGTTGGGTTATGCGCCCTTGAATGTAAAAAAGGCCGTGTTTGATTGCAGTTTTACTCTTGTAATCGCATATATTATACAGTATCGGTCAATCAAGTTAGACAAAATGTTTTTAAAGTGACAGTTCACATTTATTTCATTTTTTAAGAGTATGTCGTGATGCAAAGATTGTATGTTCTAATGTGTATAAATGCAATCAGTTTTTTGAAGTTGTTATATATAAGTGAAAAATATGCCTTTAAAGTTGAAACAGGAGTGACAAATTCTATAGAAATCTTAACTGTTGTCCACAACAATTTGTTTAATTTTAGCACAAAAATATACATTTCTCGTAAACGATTCAATATTTTGACTTGAAATTTTCAGAATTTTCATAAGAAAATATGCTCTTTCAGATAGAATAAAAGTAAAATTCGTGTAAAAATAATTGTAAAATGTCACTTTAAGATATCTTAAATTTGCGATATCTTCAATCGGAATTTGTTTATTCTGAGTAACCTGATCTTAAGTCGATAAATTGGTCGTTATCGGTTTAAATCTAGTAGACACGCATATGTACCAATCGAGACAAAATGTGATCATAGTACTGTTGATATAAAGATCCTGTATAGTTGAGTTATATCCTGGACACACATATATATATATCCTTAACTGATTCAGTTAAATGCCTTCGGATTGAACACAATTGTTGTTCTTCGTTTTCACTCTCGCATCAACACGCGTAGATTAAGACTCTGCGTATAAATGCTTGAGATCCTAAGATCAGGGATATTTTCGACCTGATTGGATTCGTACATGTTGAGTTATGCGCCTTGAAAATTAATAAAACGCACTTTTGACTTTGTTTTCGTGAAATCGTCCGCAAATATATAAATACCCTATATTAACAAAATGTGGTTGATTCTATAATTCCGCATGGGTGTGTCTTGAAAATAAACCCTAGGAAAAACCCGAAAATGGGCGTGGCTCACCTTCGATCCGTAACGTTGTTCCGACCTATGACGTTGCTCCGATCTATGACGTTGATTCGACTCTGAGTCCCCTGAATTGACGTTAGTGGTCAGCCAGCCTATGGTATTCTTGATAGAACTAAAAATAGACCGGAAAAACCCGAAAATGGGCGTGGTTCGGGCGTGGTTCACCGTGATGTCACGTCCGGTACGACGTCACTGGGAATTTCCCCGGAAATGGGCGTGGTTAATCATTAACCATGACGCAGTGGGCGTGGCTCACCTTCGATCCGTAACGTTGTTCCGACCTATGACGTTGCTCCGATCTATGACGTTGATTCGACTCTGAGTCCCCTGAATTGACGTTAGTGGTCAGCCAGCCTATGGTATTCTTGCGAAAAAATTATGATCAATGATGAGGACGGGACCAGATGTGAACTTCGACTTAAGCGAAAATTCGACTTATCCAATGTCGACATAACGAGTGTCGACTGTACATGGTATCCACTATGAAAAACAAGTACGGTTTCCATTTCCAAAGATGGTCGCCAATCCCAAAAATAAAGAGTAGAAACAATACCTTGTTTCGAGATACAAGCATCAAATTTAATACAAACGTTCATCAGAGTATACACTTTTCAAAACATATATAGTATCTAACATGATAAACTTAGATGGCTTCCGCCATATCTATAGGTAAAGAAAAAGAGGAAATTGCTCTTTTTAAAGATACAAGTACCAAATTCGGTACAAATGTTATTCGGAGTAAATTATTTTCAAAACACATAGTAATCATCATTAAGACAAAATATAACTGCCATTTTCGTAGATGGCTGCCATTTTTATAGAAAAAATTCGGAAAACCTTAACTTGAAATGCAATCACCAAATTTGGCACACATGTTTCTTAGAATGCACTGTCTGTAAGGTGTCCATCAAGAACGCAAATCGCGACCGTCTTTAAGATGTCAGCCATTTCTATAGCCCAAATTGTGGAAAATGCTTCTCTTTGTGATATAAGCACCAAATTGTGCACATGTATTCCTCTTAGTATACCTTTTTCAAAAATAATGGTAAACATAATGCAGGATGGCTGTCATCTCTATAGATCCCAATATCGGTCAAAATATGTTCCTATCTTATAGGCAATAATTTATTTTACACAAATGTATTTGTGACATAGATGTTCTTTTGAATTATGAGCATACGAGATCGCTTATGGTTATGTCAGCCTTGATTAAATTAGGTATAGTAGCCACATTTTTGTCATGTTATGGTAAAGACTGAAATTATGACATACGAGGGTTGTCCGGAAAGTTCGTGGACACTGTTTAATATATAAAAATGAGAAAAGAAGATTTTATAATACACATATGATGTCATTAAACAATATCTTAGAAACAACATTTCAAAATTTGAACAAAATCCCTCCATTTTTAACAGAATTACATATGTTTTTGTGAAGAAGGTTGATGCACCCCGGAGCACGTCATGACGTTACGTCGTTCCACCGACGAAGAAATAACTTTGCCACGAAGACTTGTGTTGCTTTATTTTCTTCAGAAAACATTCTACGCACCCTCGTGCACACACTGTTTACATTTTAAAATGTTTTGTGAGGATTTCGTTAACAATTGTTTTTGACAGTATACATTTTCCCCTGATATATCTTACCGTATTTTGCCTATCGTCATTCACGATGTCACTCACCAAATTAACATTTCTATCTGTTATAATACTCAATCTTTGAGACCTCGAATCAGCTATTGCTTCCCCGGAAACATTTGTGACATTTGCAAACGAGATAATACGGCACACATGGCCTCTTCGTAGGAGAATTAACGAATGCCCTGGTATCTGCAGGCGTTTTCCTAGTTCCACGCAAAAATTTCACAAGAACGCGCTGCTCCGCCCGAACGTCCGACGTCGTCATTTTTCACTGATTTCCTTCCATATCAAACTTCTTTAAATCGTCCTCAAATGTCAATTTTTAACGCGACAACATTGAAATCACATCAATATGGAGTCGGAATGTTAGATCACATTTTTATACATTTATTATTCTGTTTACCGCTAATTTCATATGTCAAATTTAATTAAAAAGACATATACATGGGTAAAAAAAAAGCTCAAAATTTGACGTGCTCTGGGTACCCCTATGTAGGGTCGTTTTAGGTCCTATTGCAAAATAATAGCTAATTAGATTTATTTCTCTTTGCTGGAAAAGTACTTGATAGATATTTAGCTTTCACGTGATAAAGATTATTTCACGAACAAAGTATTATGAAGCAAAATAAATTGGGTGTCCACGAACTTTCAGGACAACCCTCGTAATTATCCGGCTAAGTAACAAAATATCAACATAATAATAAATTATAATGTGTTCAAAAGCCAAGGTATCCAACTCAATAAATTCTTTAAAGGATGGATTTTCTTGATTTTCTTTACTTATCGACATGGCGGCTATCTTAAACTTGGTTTCTTATGGTGGATACTGCAGTTTGTTCTTTCGTTTCAATGTTTCCCCAAACATTTTCTTTTCGTTTCAATGTTTCCCCAAACATTTTCTTATAGGGATGTCAAAACCGGGTCTTGTTTGGGAAAGGTTAAGGACCATAATGATCATCGCGAAACTGATTTCATCAAGATGGAAATGGATTATTTAGAGCAAGACAGTCGTAAGTGTACATGCAGTTACCACCGTTTTGCGACATTTTATCCGTGTGTAGCTGATAAAAATTGCTGTAATTCACTAATAAGTGCGTTGACCTATACATTTTTTGAATTATTATCAGGTCATGTCGCTTAATGAGGAAGTTTTATCAAATTCTATTAAGTAGAACTCGAAATATTTCCCAAAAAATGTAAAGACATAAAACGCTCCAGCTTCGTTGATCTAATCGAACACGTGAGCATGATGTTTTCTACATATACGCGTTTATAAAAGCACATATTTTGGGTTTTCTTATTAAATGAAAGACGTTACTTTAAATTTAAATTTCGGGACTAAACGATGAATATACAGCTTTTTATAGACGATTTAGTGACCTTGGACAGGTGCGTGAAATTGTGCAGTTTTTCGAAGTAGGGGTATGTGGTATAGAACAAACGATTAAATCGATCCTAAGATTTGCTTAGTTGCGCAACATTTAATGACACAAAAGGGTTATTATCCGAGTACCGTAAGATTATCCGATATTTCTATTGTTACTTAAATGAACGGATGTTCCTTTGCGGAGACTGACTAATTCGATCAATTACTCGATCAAGATAACATTTTAGGAGATTAAAAGGGATTAAAACTGCGCATCCACGGTGTTGGGGGGATTAAAATTTGTCGTTAGTCCGACCTAGATAATCCTTTCCCGAACGAGATCTAGTCTGATCGTGACGTGTGAGAAAACATTGAGAGAAAACAATAAACATTGAGAAAACAATAAACATTGAAACGAGGAAGAAAACATTGAGACAAAAGAAAACATTGAAACAAGAAAGAAAACATTGAAACATTGAAACAGAAAACATTGAAACAAAGGAGAAAACATTGAGACAAAAGAAAATGCTGATAGCAGTAATCCCTTTCGTGATACGACGTCAGCGGTGAAACGGCCTATGGCGTTCTAGTTAGAACTAAAAATAGACCGTGTGGGAATTATGGGTGTGGCTTGAAAATAATCCCTAGGAAAAACCCGAGAATGGGCGTGGCTCCCCTTCGATCCGTAACGTTGTTCCGACCTATGACGTTGCTCCGATCTATGACGTTGATTCGACTCTGAGTCCCCTGAATTGACGTTAGTGGTCAGCCAGCCTATGGTATTCTTGATAGAACTAAAAATAGACCGGAAAAACCCGAAAATGGGCGTGGTTCGGTCGTGGTTCACCGTGATGTCACGTCCGGTATGACGTCACTGGGAATTTCCCCGGAAATGGGCGTGGCTTGGGCGTGGTCATTGGGCGTGGTTCACCGTGATGTCACCTCCGGTACGACGTCACTGGGAATTTCCCCGGAAATGGGCGTGGCTTGGGCGTGGCTGACCTCTGATGTAACGGGTCAATGGTCAACCACGCCTTCTAACGTCATGGTCAATGATTAGCCACGCCCACTGCGTCATGGTTAATGATTAACCACGCCCATTTTTGGAGCATCCCAGCATCCAAAACGTATTCAAATGCACTACCTATACTACTGACAAGCATTGTAGTCTTTTGAGATGTTTCGTGCGACAATATAGATATTTTTATGAGAAGAAATAAGTACTATATGATTTAGTAGCTCTGAAAACATCGAGAGAAGTTTTGAATTTAAATTCTACATTTTCTTTCAATGTTTCTCAACACATGCTCGTACAGAAACTTCTTACTGTTTGGAAAAGGCGTATGATGAGTATGAATCATCGAAAATAAAAACCCATCATGAGAAATTTGTGGGTGTAGTCATTTTAACCCATTACTGCAAGTTATGACGCATATTGACTCCCTCACAGCAAAATGCTTGGGAATAGATTTTGGAAAATGAAGAAATTGCTTGTGACAGGCTCTTTCTTCATTGTCCACGATGTTTTCTAATCCCAAATTAAAGGATTTTTAAGGTTTACAGACCATGAAAAAATCACCACTTTCTAGCCGTACGAAATGCATCAAATTACACACACTTGTAAATACACTTCATATAAGTTGATTCACCGTGTCGGATTTCAAGATAATGCTTCAAGAAGAAAATAATTCACAAATATTATTTCACTCAATATTCATATGCAAGGGAGGTAATTTTGAACATTTTTGTCGAATATTTCCATAAGTATGCATTAATTCGAAATTCTTAACCGTTCAAAATGCTTATGTTTGTATTTGGAATGGAAATGTGACACAGTTTAGAAATTATTTGCACTTTTCAAATGCTACGCCAACTTAGAATTGTCACCTACAACAACTTTCAAATTGGAGCAGTCCAAAATTTTGGCGTCTAATAATGGGTTAACTCTTTCCAGACAAGAACAGGTTTTCACGTCCCCGAAGGAGAAGGTCAGGAAAGACTGTTAAAAAGTTAGAAAAGGTTAAAATGCTGATGCCATTTTCTACTTTTCCTTTAATATGTTTTGTTCCATCATATTTATACAACTAGTTTTACCCTTATGTCAACAATGGTATTGTCGCCTGCAACACCTTTCAAACTGGACAGTCGTTTCTTTTGTTTTAGGAAAGTTCAAAATTACGATGCTCTAAATATAGACAAAAAACGTGAAGAGAATTTTAAATTAAGATACAATTTTTATTTGACTTTTCCATGAAAGGAAAATTCCCTACATCCTATTCACGGATTAGGGTGTGTACTTTACTTTAAATCCCTTTCCCAAACGACAACAATTTAGGGTGATCCACTTCCAAAAATGACACAGTTGACAAAATGGATGCTATCAAAAATAGGATTTATGTAAAATATAGTATAGAAAATATTGAGACAAAAGGAGAATCAGCTGTTTATCAGTAATTTCTTCTTTTGATGCAATGATTCCCCAGCCTTTTCTATTAGGGACGTCAAAACTTTGTCTTGTTTGGGAAAGGGTTAACAGATTGCTGCCTTTCTCCCAAAACCTCGTAACTAAGTCTATTTTGGAACAAAATTAATTGCTATTTGAACCGTCCAAAATTTTGCCTTACATTGTTAACTCAAATCGCTAAATAATTAAGCCATTACATTTGAATTAAAAGTTTTAAACACACATGTTTACCCTTTCTAAAACGAAATTATTTTAGACTGTTCCAACTTCAAAGGAGAGAAACAAAATATTATGAAAAAAGAGCGGAAAGTGTATTTTAATTAAAATAATAATCGGCAAAGTTTATTGATTCAATTGGGTTAACACCGCGCTCAACAATTCAACAGTAATTTTGCGACGGCGACTGCACGTATAAATGTGTTGATTGTATTTTTTCGCGCCAGTACAAACGCAACATCAAAATTCTTCAAGTTTTTTTCCCTCTTTATTTATTTATTTATTTCGAGTGCATTTATACTTCTTTGATTCTGTGAAAGGAACTGAGTAAATAAAGTGGATTGTATTGTATATCATTTGCATTAACTTCAAGATCAAGTATCAATATTGACGTCATCAACGAAAAATCTGCACAAAATTATCATTGTGGTTCACGTCAAAATTTAACCCTTCTCCAACCAAGATAAGCTGTTGACGTCTCTTAGAAAGTACAGCAGACAACGTTGAAAGAAAAGGCAACTTGCTGGAAAAACACAGCAAAATTCCCCCCTTTCTCTCAATATATATGTGCTCAAATAAAAAAAAATTTCGAAATATCAATTATTTCGTCGTCTGCAGGTAAATTTTCAAATTGGATTTTTTTTAAGTTTTGTCAATTGGGGATCAGTTAAAGTGGTCCAATTTGTAAACAGTTACAAACAACACTTGGATGTGTATTTATGTACAATATAGCACAGAAAATATCGAGACAAATGGAGAAAATTTCTTCTTTTGTCTCAATGTTTCCCAAGCTTTTCTATCAGGAACGTCAATGCCAGGTCTTATTCGGGAATGGGTTAAATCTTATCGGCTGTCAATCATAATCGCCGGTAATCATGTATACCCTATTTATGGAATTTAAATTTCAATTATAAAAAATTATCATTTACAGATATTTTTGACAGATTTTGACGTCAACTTATCGACTTAATCTTTATGAGAAAAATATATCTAAAATAGATTTTGAATGAATACGTTGGAACCAGATGTGCATTAAAATGGCTTTAACATTTTATGTTCTCGGCTTTCTTTTCACAAGTAAGTTGTTTATTTCGGTAGTAGAAATGTCCAGTTGTTGTTTGTTGTTTCTTTTATTCGCAAAACACGACAAAATCATAAGAATGTTTCTTTCAGTTAATATCTAATTAATCAACTATTCTTTTTCTTTCCTCTGTATACCATTGATTTATAATTATCATCTTTTTCCTTTACAAAGACAAGTCGCGTACAGCCTGACTGCCTTTTAACTCTCCCAGGTGGACATTTGCCTTCGTTTTCAAGAGTGTGCTGGTCGACTCAGGAATCGAATCCGTGTAATTCACGGGCTCTAGGTCACTGAGCTAACTAGGCTGGATATGTACAAAAGAAATGTTTCATCTCAATATTTTTCAGTGATAATGAAATCCGTCGAGTGCTCAAACGGGGATGACTGTGACTTTGCTTCCACGTCCAAAGGTAGGCGTAAATTCATATCAGTCTAACTCGATACGTATCAGAACCAAAAACTGTATTTCAAGTATTTTTTCTGTTACATTTAGTTATGAAAAAGAAAAGAATAGGACAATTTAGCAGCAGATTTCTGACCTGATTTCTGATTTGAATTAAAGGTTTGAGAGAACGATGCGGTATTGTAGACAGTAGGCCTATCCGGTATTCGCTGGTGGTTCTGAGTGTGTAGATCTATTAAATAGAGAGTAATGCTGGCTGTGAAAATCGTCTAAATAGGTAGAAAATAGACCCTTTATAATAATATCACTTACTTTTTCTCATTTCAGGACACTCCATTTTGATTTCATCGGCGATAGTTCTCGTGTTGCTGGTCATAAGGAGCATATGCAAATAGAAATGGTCGGCGATAATCATGGACTCTTGAAAGTGAAGCGAGCGTTGAACTAGAAGTCGTCAAAGAAAAACTTTTTATTCATATTTGATATAATGATCGCGTTGGATAATCACGTGATACAACAATTTAAAGAGATCTTCAATAACTTTGTGAATGTGGACCGATTTGAAGCAGAGAAGGTGGACAAATATCACTTATTAGATGGACTGTTAGATATTTTAAAAATCATCTGATGACATAATTCTTGAATATCAACCATTTTTTGTTGATCTTCAATAACTTTTTTATCAGTTGATATTTCAAGAATCCACCTCGTCCAGCGTTTTTCTGGCATTTTCTCATATTCTCTGCTTCAACTCGAATTCAAATTGGTTAGGCTAAGTATTAATTAACAAAAATATTGATGATTTTCTGAAATTCTGAGTCATGTAGATTATTTTTGGTATAAATCGTTGTTTTATCTAGAATCGTTGTATCATTGATTTGTCGCCCAACAATAACATCAACGTTTATACAAGTTTATGATTATTCTTTATTATAAGCCTATGTATGGATGGAAGCCACTCGATAAATGACACAAACATCCGATAACTCTTAAGGTATACATGTATACCATCCTCGAGGAAATCCTCGTTAAATACCGTTGCCTCGGATGGCGCTCGAAATTGCACTTTAGTATTTGGTATCTAATGGTGGATGGAATACCTTAAAACAAGTCGTACAATCAAAATAACGACATAATATTGATAACCAGCAGTTTCTCCTTTTGTCTCAATATTTTCTGTGCCATATTTAACACAAATCCTATCTTTCCGTCATCCTATCATCCATTTTGTCATTTGTGGCAGATATGAAGTGGATCACCCTAAAATTGCGCCGTTTGGGAAAGGGTTAAAAGATCGATCACGCCCAGCAAATTATTTACGTTTTCCATCCTGCTCTACTTGAATCATTTTTAAAAGTCTGTCTCGTTATGATCACAAGAATTGTTGAAAGTCATCGATAAAGTTTGTCACGTGAATCTCTGCCGTGTTATTCATAGCGTTATGCTACCATCAGCATCCAGTGCATTTAGTCAGATCATACAATTAGAAGAGCTGTTCGGACAACCTGAAAAAGCGACTTTGATATTTTACTCCCCGCTTCCCAAATTTCGTTGACTAATAATTTTACCACTAAGTCTTCACAAACAATTTTCGATGAGAGACCCTTGAAAGTACATGCATATATTTATTTATTTTGATACGTAGATCCCCCTAATATACATAGCTCAAGATAAATGACCTGGCACAGCATTTTCAGCTATTAATTTTGCTGGAGATGCTCTGCCAGGTCATTTATCGTGAGCTATAGCAGTGAAGAAATATGTCGCCCGAGTAAGGGTGGTTGACTGATATCATTATTTACTTTGTTTGAGCCGGGATCTGGGAAAAGGAGCCTTACGCCATCTGAGACCAAAAATGGATATGGTCAGTTTTCGCACAAGAACTGCACATGGGCGGATCTAGAGGGGGAGGGGGTCGGGGGTCCGGACACCCCTGACATTGGCCGAAAATTAAATTTTGACTATATACATTTAGTGTAATGGTATATATTTTCTACATTTTATGCCATAATTAAGGCTTGGTCCCCCTGGAAAGAAATCTTGGGCTTGGACCCCCCCCCCAAAAAAAAAAAAAAAAATAATTCTGGATTCGCCCTTGCTGCCTGTTCTGGACGATGGCGCGAGCTATTGCCTATCGAAGTCGGCCTCGGATAACAGCAAACCAATCAGGGCCGACTTCGATTGGCAATGGCTCGCGCCATCGCTCGCGCCATCGCCCCAACCGAACACCTATAGTGCGATCTGTTGACGTCATTTCCGTAGCTATAGCTCCAATCGAACAGCAATGGCCCGAGCTATAGTCCGACCACCGGAAAAAGTGTGGTCGGACCATGGCTCCATTACGTCATTCGGAACTCCTCGGATAAACAGCGGACCAATCAGTGTCTAGTAAACAAAGGTTTTGATTGGCTGACACAAAACGGGGGAGTGAGTATAATAGATAGAACAGCGCTGGTTCCCAACGATGGCGCGAGCCATTGCCAATCTGGGCCGACTTCGAGGAATTCAATAGACAGAACAGCGCTGGTTCCCAATGATGGTTCCCGTTCGCGCGAGCTATAGTGCCAAACGAAGTCAGCCTGTATATGATAATAATAAACACGTATACACTGTATGTAGGCCTATACATTAAATACGTAGATATGGAATTATTTCTCTAAAGCTCCGAACTTTTTACCAACATCTTGCCAAAAAAAGGCTGGGGGAGGGGGAAACAAGCACGGCGCATTTCTTGATTAATTACTGTTATAAAAGATTGTTTCGTAATTAACGAAAAATAAAACTAACTTCGTGGAATAGCTTTCAATTTTCAAACAGGGTCTGTAGACCTATAATTTACATAACGTTGGTGTAAATGCAAAACCTCCTATCTCGTTTATTGGAAAATTTTAAGGGGCGATAACAAATTCAAATAGCTTTTCCCAAACTAAAGGGTTTTACTTAATTTCGGACATATAATTTGTCATAAATACTGGTAAGTAAAAATATCCCAAAACCTGAAAGAATTGTCTGGAGTGGACATAAAAGTTTTTACTTTGAAAATCGTAAAAATCGACATACGAGGTTTTGCATTCACACCGACGATAAGCAATGGAAAGTATTTAAATATTATTTTCTTGAATATAATCTTAATCAATCTCCTTCGCAGTTACTTAACACATAATTTGTCGAAAACAGGATCTTCATATAGATAGTGAAAACTTGATGCCAACACATTATTTTTATTCCAATTTCATTTTTTTAAAGTATGTCTTGATGCCAAGACTGGTTATTCTAATGAGTATAAATACTATTAGTTTTTTTAAGTTGTTGCCAATAAGCGAGAAACACGCATTTAAAGTTGAGACATAATCGATAAATTGCATGTAAATCCGAACTGTTGTCCACAACAATTTGTTCAATTCTAACACAAAAATATAAATTTTTCGTAAACGGTGCAATATTTTGGCTTGAAATTTTCAGAATTTTCACGAGGAAATATGCTCTTTCTGATAAAAATAAAAGTAAAATTTATGACAAAAAATTCTGAAATGTCACTTTATAGTCCTTATTTTTTTGCCCTATGAAATGCGCAATACAGCACACAAGGATGCCAACCGAGACTGTCTCCATGTTCTGATCCTTGAAATATCTAGTAGGCCTACGGGGGCCTTTAACCCTTTCCCAAGCAAGACCTGGTTTTCACGTCCCTAAAAGAAATAATATGGGAAACCATAGAGACAAAAGAAAAAACTGCTGACAACCAGCAGTTTCTTCTTTTGCCTCAATATTTTCTTGGCACTAACATAAACATTTTGGCCTTTTGTGATCATGTACTTTGTACTCTGCAGCAGCTTTCAAATTGGAACGCCTTAAAAATTTGTCGTTTGGGAAAGGGTTAACCCTTTCCAAAACCGCAAATATTCGACTGCTCCAACTTAAAACATGCTACATACGTCAAAAGTGATGTTTATAAAGATAGGGTTTGTTTAAAAAGATATCTAAGAAAATAATGAGATAATTAGAGAAAAAAGCTGATATTCAGCATTTCTTTAAATTGCCTCAATGTTTTCCCAGGCATTTTTACTAGGGACGTCAACCAGGTCTTGTTTGGAAAAGGATTGATAGTGGGGGGAAATCCCCTTGTAATTTCCAGTGGGTTTACGTTGAGGTAAGAAACGCTTTATAAATATTTCAAATTAATTTATAAACTTGAATTCGATTTTCTTATAAGATATATAATATCTTAACATATTTTGCCGCCGAGAAAAGAAAATATGTTAGATCTAATTGACCTAGGTTTACCAAAGTCTATCTCTTTGTTTTTGTAACAGTTCAGCTAGAATAATGAGAGTATTTAAAAAGCTTGCGAAAACGAAACTAGAACATCATTTCAGCTTGAATGATTAACTTCCTTTTGTTTATTGGGAGTGTGCCAAGTCTCCTCCCTTTTATAGCACTTTCAGTACAGACTACAACAACAACAAAAACAACATGTTCAGCAAGAAATGTGAAAATCGAATCATTCGATTTATTACCTTTACCCTTTCAAACTGCCCCCTGTAGGCCTACAGCGTTTAGTAGAGCGTATACACGGGTGGTAAACAGAGAAACTAGCTCCAAAAAGAGTCAACGGTATTTTGTTTCCTCGTGACATCCGGCCTCTACCGAGGTAGTTGCATAGAGCGAAAATCTGTAAACAAAGGTAGGTCACGAACATATTTTATTACAATTATTTCTTTTACAACGAATTTTTGAAAAATCCGGCGATGCTGTAATATGAAGAAATGGTCAAAGTTTGTTGTGCACGAGAATATTCGGTGTTATTAAGCAGAGTTTGAATACAATCGTTGAAAAACATTTCAAAATCGAAAGTAAAACATGTTTTACTTTCGATTTTGAAATGTTTTTCAACGATTGTATTAAAACCCTGCTACTAATACTGTATAATCTCGTGCACAACAAACTTCGACCATTTCTTCCTATTACAGCATCGCCGGATTTCTCAAAAACTCGCTTTAAAAGAAATAGTTTGAGAAAATGTGTTCGTGACCTACAAATTTTCGCTCTATGCAACTACCTCTTTTTGGAGCTAGTTTCTCTGTTTACCACCCGTGGTATACCTGCTAGCCAAGTTGAAAATTCAATACTCTTGATTTTTTATAGTACTAAATCTTTAATCACCCTTTAGTAAATGTTTGAACGCAATTCGTAAATAGGGCCTGCAAGCTAGTATAAACATTGGAGAAAATGAGCAGGGTTACGTTGTTATTCAAGCAACTAAAGTTTTCAATGGTTTTGATAACACGGGACCTTGGTCGGTGTGAAGAGGTAGGCCTATAATTACCATTTCAAACTTGCACCAGCATGTTATCTAGATCTTGAAACAATCTTATCTCAATTGTAACAAAAATATTTTATACAAGAGTAGTTGACAATGATAACGCAAAACCTTTCAATTCAGAACCTAGTCCATAAATATATCGCTGCTTTTCAACAAAAACCTCGTATCTAAACTTAAACTGACTTAAACTGGTTACATTTGATTAAACGCCTATTTTTACGGAAATCCATATTCAATGGCGTTTTTCAACAATAATAATATTCTACACACAAACTATACATATTTTTATTAAGTCCTACGTTCTGTGTTTAACAAAACTCAGAACAAGCTATAAAAATCTCTGAAATAGTGGGTTTTCAACTGCTTTTTGAACCCATCAATTGAGTCACAAGATTTTAAACTGGATGGAAGATTATTCCACAGTTTTGGTCCAATAGTTCCAAAGCTTCGGTCGCCGAATGTCTTTCTGTTGTTAAACGGAACTTGGTAGCATTTGTCTCTAGTAAGGGATGATCTCAATTCACGCCTGGTAGATTCTGTTGAAAGTAGTTCTGTTAAGCTGTAGATACGAGGTTTTCGTTGAAAAGCGACTAGGCCTATTTATGGAGTTCGTTTAAAATTATGTGAGAATTGAAGTCGTCATCGTTGTTGTTTGTCGTAGTTGTTTCTTTCGCTTTAGGGGCAACAAAATAAGGGCCAGTCCCATTTTGCTAGAGACGGCCGGGTATTACCTTGAATCACAGATATACTGGCCAAAAGTCCTAACCGGCCACTTTAAAAATAACTATAACTTTTTTTAAAAATCATTACATTTTAATCAAATTTGATATGTACATTTTTAAGCATAATGCCCGTGGATTATGATTAACCAATAATTGTCAAATTTTGATGTGTAATAAAGGAAAAGCTAAAAAAAATCTAAATCTTAATAGAGCTCGAGATAATACACTTTCAACAATTCAAAGTACACAAATCGTTAGCTGCAACCCAGACCAAGATAAAAATTGGAAAACATTGTCAATTTTGTGTGACTTTTGACTACAGAAGAAGCAAAAAGAATGGGAGGCATCGTAAAATGGTGTTTTAAAATTCAACCGACAAAACATTTTATCAAGCGAATATGCTCAAATATGGTCTGGTGTGGAAACACGATGCAACAAACTGATTTTTTAGACATATCCTACATTTCGTAGCTCGCCGCGAATCATCCGTCTATATTTGAAGCATTTTCGAAGAAAAGCATGTTTTAGAGGTTGTCTTTAAGAACCGTTTTTCTGCATACATGACCTCTTTCGTTTTCTTTTACGGCCATATGCCACGAACAATTATCAAACGTTTTCATTTTTTTTCTCAGTCTATGTTGTAGCTAACGATTCTTGAGACCAAAACACTACATTGACAATATTGTGAGCTCGGTGTTAATTTAGAGCTTTTTGAGCTTTTCTCACGTTGCGTTTTTATTTCAATGAAACAACGATAACTTTTCGCCAAAATCATCTGGAAAGTTGCTTAAAAATTCACATGGCAAATTTCATGAAAATCCAGTCACTACAGAAAAAAAATATCCTTGTTTTTTAAGTGACCGGTAAGAAGTGTTGACTAGTATATTTTTATCTGACATTAATTAAGACATGACGAAGCATCTATTAAAGATTAATAATACGCATACATAATTATATACATTTTATTGCCAATCGATATTTGCAATTCATTTTACCTTTGGCAGTGCACAGTGAATGTATGGCAAAGACATGTAGGCTTACTAAATACATATAGAATGATCTGCATCCCTGTACAGATAAACCAAGCAGAGACACGACCACCCTAGTGGGAGGGGGTGGTGGTGGGGCTAGCATTAAAGAATAACTCCAAAAAGCCTCCAATCTCCTTTATTTTACAGAAAATGGCTACATAATAAAAAGATTATGAAGGTAAGTGTTTTCATATTTTGTCTATCTGTAGGCCTATAGATCTACGTATTGTCCAGCAACATTAACCCGGGACATCTGCATATGTAATGACCCTACATCGGCAAAGTTTTGTTAAGACGCTCAACTAACGGATTTTGTGCACGAAAATTTAGTTGTTCCGGGTCAACCTTGTTGGACAATATTTATATTTTGTTCTACATGCATTTTCAAGTGAAAACTTACAAAAAATGCCTGCACAGCCGCATGCAATGTAGTCATTAAAATGGAAGTTTCCTTATTGTTGGAGACATGAATATTGTTTGTAATACAGGCAAAGTCAAAGTCTATATATAGCGGACGAGAATTGACCTGGCAGAGCATTCCATTCGATTAGCATGGGCTGCTCTGTCAGGTCATTTATCGTGAGGTATACATAAACTTTATTTATTTTGGTAACAGAGATAAATAAAGGAATAAAATATAAATAAATCATGTAAGAATGAGGTCCAAAAAGCAATAGGTATTTATCATACCCCCAAATTCAATTGGGGGGGGGGGTATATAGGAGTCAGCTTGTCTGTCCGTTGGTCTGTTGGTCTGTTGGTCCGTCTGTTGGTTTTTCTTCAAAAATCTTCTCCTCCTCAACCATTGGTCCAATTCTTACCAAACTTGGCAGGAATGTTCCTTGGATGACCCATTTTAAAACTTGTTCGTGAATTTTTGATTCGTCAAAAATTGTGGGCGTGGCAGGGCGGGGTTCATTGGACTAAGAGAAAAATCATGTGAAAAATCTTTAAAAATCAATTATTAGGCCAATTTGAACCAAACTTGGTAGGAATGTCCCATGAGTGACTGTATTCATCACATGCTCATGAATTTTTGATTTGGAAAAAAATGTGGGCGGGGCCGGGCGGGGCTTATCAGACTTTGAGAAATCGTTAGATAGTTCTTCAAAAATCTTCTTTTCCTTAACCACTGGGCCAATTCTTACCAAACTTGGCAGGAATGTTCCTCGGGTAATCCTTTTTAAAATTTTGTTCGTGAATTTTTGATTCGTTAAAAATTGTGGGCGTGGCAGGGCGGGGCTTATCGGACTTCGAGGAATCATGTGAAAAATCTTTAAAAATCAATTATTTAGCTTTGAATCAAACTTGGCAGGAATATCTCTTGAGTGACTATATTCAACACATGTTCATGTTTTTTTATAGGGTGAAAATGTGGGCCTGGCAGGCCGGGGGTTATCAGACTTCGATATATCGTTAGATAATTCTTCAGAAATCTTCTCCTTCTTAACTTCTGGGCCAATTCTTACCAAACTTGGCAGGAATGTTCCTTGGGTGACTCTATTCAAAACTTGTTCGTAAATTTTTGATTTGTCAAAAATTGTGGGCATGGCAGGGCGTGGCTTATCGGACTAAAACAAATCATGTGAAAAAATTTTAAAAATCAATTAGTAGGCCAATTTGAACCAACCTTGGCAGGAATATCCCTTGGGTGACTGAATTCAACATATGTTCATGAATATTTGATAGGATGAAAATGTGGTCGTGGCAGGGCGGGGCTTATCAGACTTCGAGAAATCGTTAGATAATTCTTCAAAAATCTTCTCCTCCTTAACTTCTGGGCCAATTCTTACCAAACTTGGCATGAATGTTCCCCGGGTGACCCTTATCAAAACATGTTCATGAATTTTCGATTGTTCAAAATTTTGGGCGTGGCAGGACGGGGCTTATCAAACTTAACGAAATCATGAGAAAACTCTTTAAAAAGTAATTATAGCGCAAATTTGAACCAAACCTTACTGGAATGTACCATGAGTGACTGTCTTCAATACATGGTTGTGAATACATGTAATTGATTTATTGAAAAATGTGGACATGGCAAGGCGGGGCTTGTTGATTTTTAAATGACCCTTGTCCTTTTTATGAAAATTGGCTTTTTTCTTTTGCAACATTTAAATGTGTTGTTCTGTCTGTTGATTTTTTGTTAGCTCTATTTCCCAATTGATCAGCTCACAGTTCAAATGAAATGTACTTTTCAAAATGCACAAAAACAGCAATGTGTGTGTGTGTGTGGGGGGGGGGGGGGATATGTTAAAATCTTAAAATTCTTAAAAAAAAAAAAAAAAAAAAAAAAAAAAACTTCGCATAGTACTCATTTCCGTATGGAATAATGTTTACAAAACCTTGAGAGAAATAAAGAAATTGGTTAATACGAACAATTTCGCCCTTTCCCACAATTCAAACGAATCATTTTGTCGTCTGCAATTCCCTTTTAGTTGGATTGGTCTGAATGTGTATCGTTTATGAAAAGTTTAATGTTATTGACATGACCAGGTGCAAACTAGCAGTAGGCATAATTCGAGATGAATTTATGCAACCCATCTCACTGACAAGTACCTTCTCTGATAGATGGATTGCGCAGACTGAGTAGGATAGAAACTTTTCACTCCTATATATTTTTCTGAATCTATGATGTTTTTGCTGCCTTAATATATGACAATTTTCCAAATACAGCATCCGGCTGGCGTAATGGTGAGTCAGATTTGCTTCTTGAAATTTGGGTTTTCCAACAATGTCCCTCTTAGAATGACAGGTCACACATGATAGTGAGATCGGTCAAATAATGCTATAACCAGGGTCCAGAACAGGATATTTAAGACAATTAAGACCAATCTCGGTTCAGATCAGCCTGTGTATACATTCAGTCTGATCAAGATCTAGGCTTTCCTCTTACAGCTTTTAAATATATTTAGTAACCATCAGAGATTAGAATGATTTTCATCTAACAGCACAAATGTTTGTCTCTTGTGTTATAAGAACCACAGTTTGAAGCGCATATATCTAGTTTGAAACTTAGCAGATGCTGGAGTTTATATAATGTTTTTTAGTCATGATGCATTGTTCCATACAGATAAACAAAATTAAAAACAATAGGTGAACAGTAGGTAAATTCTAGTTTGTAATTTCAAATCGAAAGCTTAATATAAGGTCCAAACACACACAACTCCGCACCCACATCAAGACGCGCTCCGACCGTGATTCCGGCTTTCCAAAGTTCATAGAAGATGACCCCTTGCTGGTACCTGTCAGATGTTATTGTAAGTTAACACCGGATTTGAATAAGCTCGTCTCTCGTTCACAGGGGCCTGCAAAGTGGGGTAATATTGACATTTCAACATGTTTTACTATACATGTATTTGAATATGTAATCCTTGCTAAAAAAATCTATAGAAAAAGAAAGAAAATCGTTAGTGCCATTACTTTATTCGTTTAAAATGTCATTGTGAAGCTATCTATTTTTCTTTACATCTTAATCTCCGGTAGAACATCAGACGCGGTTCAAGTATGACCAAGAGCTATTTAGGCGGGTCAAGATAGATAAAAGCAAAGGCAAGTTGCTGAAGAAGGATACGTACAGTGCGAACAGGAACAAGAGTTCTAGCATAGTTAAAAGACAAAAAACAGAGGCTGGCATTAACCCTTTCCCAAACAAGAATTGATTTTTACGCCTCCAATTAAAAAGGCTTAGGAAAACATTGAAACAAAAGAAGAAACACTTGATAACTAGCAGTTTCTCCTTTTGTCTCAATATTTTTTGGCTATGTCGTACACAAATTATTTTTTGGTTGACAACCATTTCACCATCTGCAGAAGCTAAACTGTGTCTAGGTTGAGAGGACTACCAAGGACGTAATGCTGGTAGGCTGTTCCGATGTATGATTGGCCGTTGGGAAAGTATATGAGGGTTACGATTTGTCCGCTTGCGTGACAGTGATACGTCCTCAGACCTGGAAGTGCGACTGTTTCGGACCAGGCAGTCCGAAGCAGGAATAGCTACGTGACTATATGTGACCGTGTAGCCTATAGCATAACCAGACGGCGGATTACTATTGTTTATATACGTTGTTTGTCGAGAGTGAGAGAGTTTACAGGTAGCATAGATGACGCCAAGATACGTTTCTGCAGTCTCTAGATACCCATCTAGTAGCTAGTAGATTCAAACTTATGATAGGGACGCGATAACATTCCAGTTGCACTTTTTTAAAGTAGGCATAGGCCTATATGTCTTGGCGCAAAGATTGGTTATTCTAATGCGTAGCCTGTGCTATCAGTTTTTTGAAAGCGAAAAATGCGCCTTTAAAGTCGAGACAGAAATGACAAAATCGATATATTTATGTTGTGGACATCAATTTGTTTAATTTTAGCACAAACATATCTACCTCGTAAACGGTGCCCTATTTTGGCTTGGGTTTTTTTCCCAGAATTTTCACAAGAAAATATGTTCTAGACTCTATCAGATAAAAAATGAAAATGAAATTTATGAAAAAAATCTGTGAAATGTCACTTGAGTAATATCTTTAAATACTAGGTGAGGCGATCACACAGTAGAATTACATTGTAGCTGTGGCGGACAATGCATGTTCATGCATGTTATAGGGCCTATAACTGAAGTTGCTGTGGAGTTACAAAAGCGTATGATCTGATTTGCTTTCGTTTATATCATTTAGGCCTACCGACTGTACTGGCATGCGCGGATCCAGAGGGGGGGGGGGTGGTTAGGGGGTCATGACCCCCCTGAAATTTGGCGAAAAAAGGGGTTATCAAAAAGATTAAGTAGGGTAAGGAGGGGCAAAACGCCCAGGTGGGGTCAAACGCCCACCCCTATTATTTCGTCACTCATTAGGTCAATTGATATTTATCTTGATTTTACACTTGAAGTATTCTTTTAGAAAGATGCCCATGAATTTTTTACATCTAAACGTCATTCAATTATCAGTATGCGAATAATTGTTTATTTTGCATATGTTTGATCTAATATTTTGGTAATGGGTTTTCTTGTGTATCTTATTTCAGTCCGAGTATTCAATCAACCAAAATGTGTTTTATATTTATATGTCCAATTGGTCGCCTACACAAAAAGATAAAAGGAAAAAAATATCAACACATTTTTTTCTCTGGCCAAATTAAATCACCCACCCCCTTTTGGGCGAAACGCCTATGCTGCTTTGGAGCAAAACGCCCAGACTGGGCGTTTTGCCCCTTCCAATGGCTAAATAGTGGGCGTTTTGCCCCTTGTATGGATAAGTAGGTATTCAGAAGTACTAAAATTTTCCTTTAAACTCAAAGAATGACTAAGTTTGGTACATATGACGAAATCCATTTACATTTCGTTGTCTACAAAAGAAAAACTGGCAAAAAAGACCGACTTTTCGCGAATATATCAAACTTTTATGTCACCTGATGGATCCACGTGGGGCAAAACGCCCATGAAACGTCGATTTTGTGTTAAAATGAGACAATAAGACCATTTAATCTACTTTAAAGGGGCCTTATAAAGAACATAACATCAGTATGTTTTAATTTGACTGATATGAAGATGCTGCAGACAAAGGACAGTAACACGTAACCACTTTTATAGACAAGTAAATTATGCCCAAATCTAGCCCTTACGCTTGATAAAAAATGTTGAAAATATGATAAAACCCATCCAAAATATATTTTTCCTAGTAGGGTAAGGTGGGGCAAAACGCCCCTCGGGGTAAAACGCCCCCCATCGATTTCTAGGAAATGCCAATATTTATAACAAACTTATAACGTTAATATGATTGTAAAAGATGTGTAGATTATCTGACAGAAAAGTTTTAGCTCTAACATTAGTCAATAAGAAAATATTTTGCAAAAATCATTTTCGGGCCATTTCTTATTATTTCCTGCTGCTATTTATTTCGTGGTACATCTGACACGGATATATTTTATCTGACATGCAATACATTTATCTATAGCACATTACATTGTGGTTTTATTGAAAAAGAAACATTTTGTAAAATATTTGGTGTATTTGGAATATTTTGATAAATGGTGAAATGGTCACTTTGGGGTAAAACGCCCCCAGTCTTATGGGGCAAAACGCCCCCTGGTTCGGAATTTTCCGGACGTGACCGTAGACCATTCGGCGGTTACCGATCTATACGGAAACGTTACGAATGGGAAAATCTGCCGCCGAATGATTCCGGCAACGCCCGAAAAATGCCGACGTCTTGTAAATTTCTATTATAGGTATTCTTTTAAATATTTTAACCTTGATACACATTTGCATGCCTTCTACTGTCTATGTGGGTTCATTTTTTTTTTTTTTTGTTTATCAAGCGAATAACACCAAAAGATTGTTAGTCACTGGGATCAAAAGTTACATGGTCGAAATCTTTGTTATCCCACGTACTCGACCGGAAAATTAAAAAATGACCACGAAGAACACCCGATAGATATTGATTTAAAGCGTAAGAGCTATTTTCAGTGAACTTAAAATGAATAAATTTGAAGCATGGGACAAAACGCCCCAGGGGCGTTTTACCCCACCGGGAGGGGCGTTTTGCCCCAGGTGTGGGGCAAAACGCCCCTTTTGAAAAAATATCATTTTTGCCTATAAAATGCATATTTCAATTTGCAAAGCCAAAATCACGCGTCATAATGTTCAGCTGGCTCTAAGCTTTGTAACACTGCAAAAAATACATCTTTATCGCCATTCGTTTTGAAGATAATGACCAAAAACAATTTGGGGGGCGTTTTGCCCCACCTTACCCTATATTAATTACAAACTAATTATATTCCTATTTTCCCCCAGATATTTTCAAAATATTTTTTTTATTTTTCATATGGGGCATAAAGCCCAGTGGTGGACTTCATGCCCCACCCCCAAAGGAGTTTTGCCCCGAGGGTGGGGCAAAAAGGCCAAATTTCGAGAAAAATTGTTTTAACGACAGTCATTTTTTATATCAAATGACAAAGCTGTTTTGTGTATAGACATTTGGGACAAAGGGCAAAGTTAAATTTCACGTTGAAACATTTACACTATACTTTGTTTGTTTTGTGCTACAGCGCTCTTTCCTTAAGGGAGCGTTTTGCCCCTCCTTACCCTACTGGTTATGTCCCAAATAAGCTGCGGCATTCGTCCTTGTTTGCCACGACAAACCGTTGTTATATTTAGTCCTTAATGGTATGACATGTATCTGCATGCATGGATCAAGAGGGGATCCTGACCCCCCCCCCCTTGAATATGGCAAAAAAAAGGGGTTAAAGATCGGATGACCCCCCCCCCCCCCTGGGAAAATACCTGGATCCGCGCTTGACCGGTATATGTCCAGACCAGTTAATATGTCAACAAACAAATTATCCATAAACTGCACTGCAGATGGTTCACCAACGGACAGCAAGACTAAAAATGAATATAGGAAATTTATATAAATGAAAAAATAATAGAGAGAATCTATATAAAAAAAAAAAAAAAAAAAAAAAAAAAAAAAAAAAAAAAAAAAAAAAGATAGGCCTATGTACAGTGATTTATAGCCTACTGCATGTATTCAAGGTGGTTATTCACATGAAATAGAATTTCAGAATATCTTTTTGATAATTTTGTATAGATCTACAGGACCAATTAGAGTTGGGGGTGAAGCAGAGAAAGTGGGGAAATGCCAGGACGTGGTGTGTTTTTGAAAAATTAGATGATAAAAAGTTATTGAATTTTTGTTTGCTCTTCAATAACTTTTTCATCTGTTGATTAAAAAAATCCCGTATTAGCAAAATTAATGAGGATTTTCTGAAGTTGGTGTATCACGTGATTGTCCGCCGTGATGTTGTAAGCCTATAAAAGTTCTGTTGCCAAAGTTGGGTCCATTTACATCGAAATCCACGGGCGAATGATGGATCTGTACCACAATGACCAGTTTAGGCACAGTTTGAGTCAACGAAAGTTGTGGATGGTGTGACAATGTGTGGAAAATGGGTATTTTACATAGAATTAAATATGTGCCAATATGACTTTGAGTGATCTGCAACCTATCTAATCTAACGACAACAACAACAAGATAAAACAACAACAACCAAAATTTCCTCTGACGACGTAAATTGCTTAATTTTGGCCCTTATTGAATCGCTAATTACATATGTTCCCCCCTCAACATGAATGTATTCGCCAAAATACATAGCCGTGCCGTAGATGTACGATTTGAGAGTTGAAAGTTTGTCAGACACTTGATCAAAGGTAGGGTAGGCTCTCAGAGAAAATGAAAGTTGGATTTTCGAGCTTATATTTGAGGGTTTATCTAGCGCACAATTTACGTTGACACACTAACGTTAAGTGCCCCATAGTCGTCAGTGTCCTATTGTCGTCACTGTTTTTGTAATGTCTTTTTTTCAGGTTTCTGTCATTTTAAAGATTAAAAAGAAACATCATTTGAAAGGAAAATATCTCTTGTTTCGTCCATAGACTTTGTTTATTAACCCTTTTTGATAGTGAACGTGTATGTGCTCTTGTCTGGTGGATTCGCGCATTACTTCAGCATGTCATGAATTGTTTTTAATGAAGACAATATCATAAAAACTTGTTTAACAATACAGTACAAAACAGTTTTGGGTAAATATCTTTATATTATATCTGTAAATTATGGTTTCATTAGGGTTACATACAGTTTCATCTATCAAGGGCGGATCCAGGATTTTTTTCCAGGGGGGTCCAAGCCCAAAATTTTTTCCAGGGGGGGTCCAAGCCAAAATTATGGCTCAAAATGTGGTAAATATGTAACGTTACACTAAATTTATATAGTCAAAATTCAATTTTCGGCCAATGCCAGGGGGGGGGGGGGGTCTGGACCCCCCCCCCCCCGACCCCCCCTCTAGATCCGCCCATGTCTATTAAAATATTCAGTAAAGACTGTCTGCATCATCCTCACTTAAATGAAGGTATCTGATCCTGAGCTGAACAATTCACTCTAAACAACTCTATTTCGAAGTATTCATATAGAATCAGTCGGGATGACGTCATAGCCTCACTTTCATTTTTTCACCGAGGGTACAACCTCGGTCTTTATCGTTACGGGATACCAACTTTGAGGCAGATTATTTCAAAAATCCATCGTTAAAATTCATAAACAAAACTCTTTCTTTAAAGAATGTGATTTAAACTTTCTAACTACCAACGCATTTTTAATAATCAGGCGTAGTCGTCGAGATATTAATGCTGAAAGTTGGTTATGCTTCAACGAAAAAGACCAAAGCTTTCACCTCCACCGAATGAGTGCAGGTCCGCTGACGACGTTTTTGATTGGCTGAAAGAATTGTGCCGACCGGTCAATAGAAAAACATTACACAAATCAGTCTTGACTGTTTGTGGTTAAATATTTTGGAAAGGATTTTATTTTTCAGGTCGTAATATTGAAAATTATTTGTTTGACAGCTCTTTGTTTATAAATTCTCTGCCCTTGTTGTTAGCGATACGCCTTGTGAAATAATCTCCCTTGTTTCGCAGTTATGACGTAACTACAATAATATTACGTAATTTACCTGACAAAATAAATTTCTGAAGTGGCGTAATGGATAGCGCGTTGGCTTTTAGAGCATGGGTACCTGAGTTCAACTCCTGCTCCCCGCTTATTTTTTTAGCTCACCTGAGCACGAAGTGCTCGAGGTGAGTTATTGTGGTCACTTTTTGTCCGGCGTCCGTGCATGCATCTGTCCGTGCGTGCGTCCGTAAACTTTTTCTTTAAAAATCTTCTTCTCAAAAACTACTGGATGGATTTCAACCAAACTTTAAAGGAATGATCCTTGGGTGACCCTCTCTCAGATTCCTTTAAAGAATATGGATTGAACCAGAATAACCTGAGTTATCTGCCCTTGAATGTCAAAAAATAGCAGGTTTTGACTTTAGTTTTCTTCTTAAATCTACAAATATAGAAAAATCAAGACAAAACTTTGACAGAATGATGCTGACAACAAGATTTTGCCTTAGTATAATTTTCAGCTTGATCTGAATTTTACATCATGAGGTATGTGCCTTTGAAATTGACAGAATTGCCAATTTTGGCTGTATTTTGACTTTGTTTTCACTCTAGCAACTACAAATATTGACTAAATAAGACAAAACTTTGACAGAATGATGCTGACTATAAGATCTTGCCTTGGTAAAATTTTCAGCTTGATCAGAATTTTATAGCATGAGTTATGTGCCCTTGAAATTGACAAAAATTGCCATTTTCGGCTCTATTTTGCTGGTTTTGACTTTATTTTTTCTCTGAAATCTACAAATATTGACCAATCAAGACAAAACTTGGACAGAATATATATAAGCATTATATGCTGCCTGGGTGTAATTTTCAGCGTGATCGGAATCTGACATCATGAGTTACGTGCCCTTGAATTTGACAAAATTGTTATTTTTGACTTTGTTTTCACGCTAACAACCACAAATGGTAAGCAATGAAGATGATACTTGGAGATAATCTTGTTGACAACAAGATCTTGCTTATGTGAAATGTTCAACATGATCACACTGTTACAATCTGAGTTATGTGCCCTTGAAATTGACAAAATTTCAGTTTTCGACACTTTTTCCACTGTTGAAGCCATGAATATTGACTAATATAGACAAAATTTGAACAGAATGATAGTGATCATAAGATCTTGCATGTGTTTAATTTTTTATTTGATTTTATATATACATACTGAATAATATATCCTTGAATTTGGCATAATCACAGTTTTCAATTTTATTATCGCTCTAAGATCCTTAGAATATCAGTCAATCATTTACTTTCTGTAAATAAACATTGACCACATGATTGCTGCTTTTGATTTTGTTTTTGCTGTAAGAACAACAAGTATTCAATAATCTAGTCAAATCTTGGATTTAATATTAAAAGAAATTCAGGCCTGTGGAGCGACTCAAGACCTTCAGGTCTTTCTAGTTAACTTTTTTGCATGTTTGGACAACAAATTGAACCACTTCTAGTAAGAAATACTGGACAAATGATACATTGCCTGATGCAGAGTGTTTGTGACAAATTGGTTAGCAAGGAAAAAAATACAATGCTTGTTTTGTTTCAGAAATATAAAAGCTACACAGAATGATGTAGGGTCTTTGGATCCTTGACTGCTACCAGGAAAGAATGTCAGTTTTAAGGGGCTCTTTCAATTTCCTTTGGGATTTGAATAAGCCTCTTGGCCAGGGCGCTACCTCGATGGTTTATAGAGGAAGAAATAAGGTCAGTACTGATGATGAGACTAGCGTCTGATAGATACAGCCTCGTTAAAATTGTGCTGAAATATTAATACAAGTTTGTCCAGAGAAATATGTGGTTATGGGTTTGATCTTATTGTTAACATGTAACTACAAATGTTGTCTAAGTTAGCCTCCAAGTTAGTTAGGTAGTCATTTGAAAACAACAACAACTTGGAAAAAGACATATTGCAATTAGAAGTGAACTGGACTCTCACTCAAGAGGTTGCTTGTCTGAACCCTTGCCACAGAAAGTATCCTTTCTTACAAAATTGTCTCTCACAAATGGTATGATAATTGTTCACCTTTGTGGATGAGCAGCTAGAGGCTTTGTAAGAATGTTATGGTAGTTCTAGTATGAGAAATGATAGGAATCCATGGTTATGTGCCACAGCCACTGTGATATGAACAAACTAGTTCAAAGAGGCTTCATTCAATCAATTTATGACTTTGGGTTCTTATCAGAATAATTTTATACACCCCTCAAAGTTTGGGTGGTATATAGGAATCACCATGTCTGTCTGTTTGTTTCTGTCCATCCACATTTCTCATCAGCACATATCCCAAAGGACTGGATGGATTTTTATGAAAATATACCTGAACAATCAACATGACTTTGACATTTGCATGAAGGAATTTCTTTGCTCTCCAAAGTAATCTAAGGGAGATGATTTGACTATGAAATTTTGAACTTGTAACCTGGGCCGGTGTAACAGGGTAACGTGTCCCCCTGGGTAACGTGTCCCCGGGGACACGTTACCCAGGGGTAACGTGTCCCACCCCCTGGGTAACGTGTCCCCCCCCCTTGGAAATTTTTCTTTTAATCGTATTGTGTATTTTCAATGCATATTTTGTTTCATAAGTATTAAATCTTTTAAAATAAGTTATTTTAAACATGAAATTTAAATATTTAATTTTTTTTTATTCTTTCACAATTCCAAAGAAGGAAAATATCTAATTGCATTGTAATTTTTTATTAAATCACTTTCTCCAAATATTTTCCAACTATTATTATTACCATTATTAATATTTTATGATAATACCAAAGTAAATTGCACAGAAATAATGTGAAAAAATTTTAAGAGGAGAGAGGGGGGGGACACCTTACCCCTGGGTAACCTGTCCCCGGGGACACGTTACCCAGGCCTGGGTAACGTGTCCCCCCCTTTGATTTTTTTCCTTTTTAATTATAATGTATATTTTAATGCCTATTTAGTTTTATAATTATTGAATCTTTTAAAATAAGCTATTTTTAACAAAAAATAAAAGAATTTAATTTTTTTCATTCTTTCACTTTTCAATGAGAGGTGGGACAGGCTACCCAGGCCTGAGTAATGTGTACCCCCCTTGGATTTTTTTCCTTTTTAATCATAATGTGTATTTTTATATCATTATTAATATTTCGTGATAACACCAAAGGAAATTGCGCAGAAATAATGTGAAAAAAATTTAAGAGGGGGAGGGGGGACACGTTACCCCTGGGTAACCTGTCCCCGGGGACACCTTACACCTGGGTAACCTGTCCCCGGGGACACGTTACCCAGGCCTGGGTAACGTGTCCCCCCTTTGATGTTTTTCCTTTTTAATTATAATGTGTATTTTTAATGCCTATTTATTTTTCTAACTATTGAATCTTTTAAAATAAGCTATTTTTACCAAAAAATATAAGAATTTAATTTTTTTCATTCTTTCACTTTTCAATTAGAGGTAGGACAGGCTACCCAGGCCTGAGTAACGTGTACCCCCTTTGGATTTTTTTCCTTTTTAATCATAATGTGTATTTTTATATCATTATTAATATTTCGTGATAACACCAAAGGAAATTGCGCAGAAATAATGTGAAAAAATTTTAAGAGGAAGAGGGGGGGACACGTTACCCCTGGGTAACCTGTCCCCGGGGACACGTTACCCAGGCCTGGGTAACATGTCCCCCCCTTGATATTTTTCCTTTTTAATTATAATGTATATTTTTAATGCCTATTTAGTTTTAAAATTATTGAATCTTTTAAAATAAGCTAAAATTGCACAGAAATAATGTGAAAAAATGGGTAGCCTGTCCCACCTCTCATTGAAATGTGAAAGAATGAAAAAAAATTAAATTCTTTTATTTATTGGTAAAAATAGCTTATTCAAAAAGATTCAATGATTATAAAACTAAATAGGTATTATAAATATACATTATAATTAAAAAGGAAAAAAATCAAAGGGGGGGACACGTTACCCAGGCCTGGGTAACGTGTCCCCCCTCCCCCTCTTAAAATTTTTTCACATTATTTCTGCGCAATTTCCTTTGGTGTTATCACAAAATATTAATAATGATATAAAAATACACATTATGATTAAAAAGGAAAAAATCCAAGGGGGGTACACGTTACTCTGGCCTGGGTAGCCTGTCCCACCTCTCATTGAAAAGTGATATAATGAAAAGAATTAAGTTCTTTTATTTTTTTGTTAGAAATAGCTTATTTTAAAAGATTCAATAATTATAAAACTAAATAGGCATTAAAATATACATTATAATTAAAAAGGAAAAATCAAAGGGGGGGGGACACGTTACCCAGGCCTGGGTAACATGTCCCCGGGGACAGGTTACCCAGGGGTAACGTGTCCCCCCCCCCCCCTCCCTCCTCTTAAAATTTTTTCACATTATTTCTGTGCAATTTACTTCAAATGGTATTATCACAAAATATTAATAATGGTAATAATAATAGTTGAAAAATATTTGGAGAAAGTGATTTAATAAAAAATTATAATGCAATTAGATATTTTCCTTCTTTTGAAATGTGAAAGAATAAAAAATAATTAAATATTAAAATTTCATGTTTAAAATAACTTATTTTAAAAGAATAAATAATTATGAAACAAAATATGCATTAAAAATACATAATAATGTTAAAAAAAAAAATTCCAATGGGGGGGACACGTTACCCAGGGGGTGGGACACGTTACCCAGGGTCATTACCCTGGGTAACGTGTCCCCGGGGACACGTTACCCAGGGGACACGTTACCCTGGGACACCGGCGGTCGGTATTAGTCCTCTCTGTGACATTTCTTTTTGGTAATTTTTAGAGCACTGGTGAAGAGGTAGCAGTCAAGGTATTTACACATGCTGGCAACATGCGACCTAAAGATGTACAGATGAGAGAATATGCTGTCATGGCTAAACTTAAACACAAAAATATTGTCTCACTGTTGGCTATTGAGGAGGAGGTAAATTATAACCTTGTGTTGAAAAATTAAAGTTGAAAGCCTTTAGAAAAAAAAAAGTTACTTTGTATTCTGCATGTGCTGCTCCTGTCAATATATACAACAGTCTAGAAGATATATTTAGAAAACCATTGAAGCGTATAAATACTTAGGCCAGGTTCATGTGAGAAAGGATGAGTGTCAATAAGGCCCTTTCCGTGACCCAACCAGATTTTCTTTATTTTCGCCACACATAACCACTAACATAGTGACCTTATGTAGGCAAAGTATCAACTTGAACGGAGCCTTGGTTTGGAAGATATATTAAATCAAAGTGGGTGGGGTAAGTCACCCACTATGCCATTAGATGGTAATCAATTTCTTGTACAGTTTTACTAACAGTTTATAACTTAAAAATTGCTGATGCAGTGAAATATATGTGTATTGCCCTTTGAATACATGTTGTTGTTAATTCCATTGGATACCATGGACAGGAGAAAACGGGCATTAAACATGTTTATGATTTTTTAGGATTTTTGGATGGGCCAACTTTACGAAAAAAACACAACAGGCTTTTATTTCTTATTGTTTTTGATTTATCTTTTAGGTGGTGAATGAAGATATATTACCGTAATTTGTAATATGAAAATTTTTAAAATAGCTTTTTTTAATTTCTGGATTACTTGCCCTTGATTCCTTGATAAAAATGCCAAAAAATATGAGAAGTACTAATTCGTTTCTGAACCAAACATTTCTGCATGAATCACCATAAAATACCAATATGAGGACGATATGAGCCTTATGTACACAAAAACATCAAATAAAGAGGTTGCAATTGTTACCTTAGCAGAGTGGGTGGGGTAATATACTCCAAAATTAGGCGTGAAACAGACAGGAATTTTTCATAGTCAGAATTGCTTTTATAGCATCTTAAATGGATTGTAGGGTTGTTATTAGCTCATATGAGCACAAAATGCCTAAGTTTTGCTATTTTGATCATTTTTTGTTCGTCGTCTGTCTGTCTATCTGCCCATCTGTCTATTCTTGATTCGGTTTTTACACTCTAGCATCCGCAAATATAAGCCAATCTTGACCAAACCTTATCAAAACAAGTATGGCCATAAGTTCTCTTAGGAGTTCGAATATGGGCCGGATCGAAATAAAAACTATGTACAGAGTTATATTCCCTTGCACGTCAAAAATAGTTAGTTTTGACATTGTTTCCTCTCTATCATCTACATTTATCGACCAGTCAAGATGAAAATTAGAAACAAGGTTGGTTACTAAATGAGCTATAACGAATTTAAATTTCTGTCTGATCGAATTTGAAAATCGCGAGTTATGTGCCCTTGAATTTGAAAAAAAGCTGTTTTCCACCTTTTTTATACTTACAAACACAGATACGGACCAATCAATACAAACCTTCGACACCATGTTGGTCACAATAAGATCTTGGATGAGATAAAATTTCAGTACATTCGGACAACAACTTGCAAAGTTACCTGCCCTTGAATTTGACAAAATTGCCGTTTTCGACTTTGTATTATCCTTAAAAACCACAGATATAGATCAATCAAAATGAAATTTTGACACAATGTTTATGACTATAAGAACTTGGAGAAGTGTAAATTTCAACATAATTAGGGTAAGACTTGCTCAGTTATCTTCCCTTGTATTAGACAAAATTAGAGTGAAAACAAAGTAAAAAAATGGTAAATTTCTCATCCGATCAGACTGAAAATCGATGTCATTCGAGCACTATGGTACCCAATATTGTGACTAATTTTCATCTTGATTGGACAATAAATGTAGAGGCTATAGTAGAAACAATGTCAATACTAGCTAATTTTAACCTTCAAAGGCATACAACTCTGGACCTTTTTGTTTGATCCGGCCCATAATCGAACTCCTAAGAGAACTTATGACTATACTTGTTTTGATAAAGTTTGGTCAAGATTGGCTTATATTTGCAGATTCTAGAGTGTAAAGATCAAATTAAGAACAGATAGATGGACAGATAGACAGACAGACAACAAACAAAAAGCGATTGAAATAGCTCAACTTTAGCATTTTGTGCTCAGTTGAGGTAATAACAACATTACCACACATTTAGGATACTATACAAACAATTCTGATTATGAAAAAAATCCTGTCTGTTTCATGCGTAATTTTGGAGTATATTACCCCACCCACTCTGCTAAGTTAACAATTGCAACCTCTTTATCTGATGTGTTTGTGTACATAAGGCTCATATCGTCCTCATATTGGTACTGTAAAAGTCTATTTATTTGCTAGGACTTAATTTTCGCTAATTTTCGCGAGTAGGCTATCTCGCGAATTCACCAATTTCGTGAATATATCAGTCTCAGAATGCCGGAGATTGCTGATGGTTCTTCGGAATCTGGGACATTCCGAAATTTTATATGTTCATTAAAACACTTCAAATCGGAAATTTTGATCGTTACCCACCTTTCAATGTATGAACAATGCAATTAACATCATAATGTTATATTATTATGATGATATACATTGTACATGATTACCAATACAAAGTATAAATGTTACATGTGTTTTCCTAGAATATGGTCGTAAAAGGGTGACCTCTTTATTGTTTACAATTCAGAAGTACAGTACATTTAATGGAAAAATGAAGCAGTTACGTTCTTATGTTATTCACTTTTTGTCATACATGTAGGGACAATACATGTATTGTCCTTTTAACAGTTACATATGAAAAGGTGTGAAAACAATTAGAAAGAGAAGACAGGTGTGATAAACATTCTGTCTAACCATCGCTTGTGTATCTATCGGGGTTAAACGGACATGTACGGAATATAACGAAGCGAATATTTCCGGAAAACAACGGAAATACCCGAGCTTTACATCAAACACGCGCGAATTTATAAACTCGCGAATAAATCCCAGACAACGAAATCGCGAAATGTTGAGCTCGCGAAAATAAAGACTTTTACAGTATTTTATGATGATTCATGCAGAAATGTTTGGTTCAGAAACGAATTAGTACTTCTTATATTTTTTGGCATTTTTATCAAGGTATCAAGGGCAAGTAATTCAGCAATTAAAAAAGCTATTCAAAAAATTTTTATATTACAAATTATGGTAATATATCTTCATTCACCACCTAAAAGATAAATAAAAAACAATAAGAAATAAAAGCCTGTTGTGTTTTTTTCGTAAAGTTGGCCCATCCAAAAATCCTAAAAAATCATAAACATGTTTAATGCCCGTTTTCTCCTGTACATGGTATCCAATGGAATAAACAACAACATGTATTCAAAGGGCAATACACATATATTTCACTGCATCAGCAATTTTCAAATTATGAATTGTTAGTTAAACTGTATAAGAAATTGATTATCATCTAATGGCATAGTGGGTGACTTACCCCACCCACTTTGATTAAATATATCTTCCAAACCAAGGCTCCGTTCATGTTGATACTTTGCCTACATATGGTCAATATGTTAGTGGTTATGTTTGGCGAAAATGAAGAAAATCGGGTTGGTCACGGAAAGGGCCTTATTGACACTCATCCTTTCTAACAATTTCAATTACTTACCAAGGTTGTATGAAATTTAAGTGTGTTAACTTTTGATATCTGAACCTTTTGCCAAACAGTGACACCTTTTGACACATTTAACATAAAACGTTTGGAAAACATTTAAGCAAAAGAAGAAAAAGCAGATCATCGAAAATTTCTCCTTTTGTCTCAATGTTTTCTGTATTCTATTGTTCACAAATTCTATTAATATCAAAATCCATTAATTATCTGTATCATTTTTTAGCTCGACTTTTCGAAGAAAATGAGAGCTTATACTGTCACCCGGGCGTCGGCGTCGGCGTTGCAACAAAGGTTAAAGTTTTTTTCAAACATCAATAACTTCCATACTATCAAAGGGATTCAACCCAAACTTGGAATACTTATTCACCATCACACCCTCTACCTTACTACCAGGGCCCATGACCCTGGCTCCACTATATTTGGAGTTATGCCCCCTTTATACTAAGCAACTTAGAAAGTCGAGCGCGCTGTCTTCGGACAGCTCTTGTTCAATTGGAAAAGGGGAACTGTTTGCCGTTTGGGAAAGGGTAATAAAGTGATTTGACAGCACCGTTGATGACTTCTAGACAAGGAGTTGCATCTGTACTGTGGTCCAGCAATATGACTTTTATTTATTTTTCTTTCCAGCAAGGAACTCGAAACAAGGTTATTGTGATGGAGCTCACAGACCACGGAAGTTTATTTAACCAATTAGAAGATCCCAAAAATGCTTATGGTCTACCTGAAGAGGAATTCTTAATTGTCTTCGAACATGTTTGTAAGTATGATAAACTCAAAGGGATATAAAAGACTAAAAGTTTACGATTTGTCCAAATAAAATTTGAGCGTTAAAAATTAATAGTAAATGTGATTCAGAAGTATATACATGTAGTTACATACATAGTATGAGCCAATTTGGCATATCTACAAAAAATATGTAAATATTGTCTATGTTTAATTAAAGGGATAGCTCCTGTCAAAATTAGACCAAAAAGTATTGAAGTGCTGTGCATGCAAAAAAATTACTTAAGAATAAAACTTAGAATGAGACACCTTTTACATTCAAGGAATTGTTGCTTTTCAACAAAAACCTCATAACTGCTGCTTTAATTGTTTTAAACTGAAGTTATAAGGTTTTTGATGAAAAGTAGCAAAATTCTGTCAATTTTCGACTTACTGGTAGTATAAGTAAAGTGTTAACAATCATTCATATATTTCACACATAAAAATGAGTATATTCATACACGTTTGATGTTTCTGTTATCATGAACACCTTTTGTTCACATTGCAATGACTCATACTTTATATATCCTACAGCTGCTGGTATGAAGTGTATTAAAGATAACGGTATAGTGCACCGCGATATCAAACCAGGAAATATCTTACGATATATTGGTGAAGACGGGAAGTAAGTGGTTACTTAAACCTATCCTAAATGGCAAGCTTTGGACCTGTCCAAATTGAAAGCTGCTGCAGACAATAACATTGATGTTGATAAAGATGGGTCTTGTGTAAAATATAGCACAAAAATTTTTTAGGCAAAATTATTAGCATTTTTATGCTCCCTGAAAAAATTTCGGGGGAGCATATAGTTGCCATGCTGTCCGTCCGTCTGGCTGTCCGTCCGTGCGTGTGTCCGTCCACAGCCATATCTCAGCAACCCTTGGACCAAATTCAATAAAACTTCACATTTGAACTCCCTGGGATAATCCCTAGGGACTTTTTTCTCTGTTTTTTAATTTAAGGCTGCGTCATGGAAAAAGCGGCCTTAATGTAAAAATTAGATTTTCTCTAATTTCTCCTCATCCAATGGGCAGAATTTAATGAAATTTTGTGCTTATGTGATAAATGACATGTTCTAGACCATGTTCTATTAATAATGTGTGTACAAAAAATCCGTCATGGGAAAAGGGGGCTTAATGTATGATAGTTTTTATTTTGTGACAAACACTTATTCGGGGAGCATAATCCGTCTATGACGGCTCTTGTCTTCTTTTGCTGCTATGTTTTCCCAAGCTTATATTATTAGGGTGGTCAAAACCAGGTCTTGTTTGGGAAAGGGTTAAACCTTTCTTTAATAGCCAACTTTAAGATTGGTCCAGCTTGAAAGATGTTGCAGATTACCATCAAAAGACTTTTAAGTGTATTGAATTTTGGATTATTTTAACTTACTTGATAGAAAACAGTGGAAAATGAAGAAATTGCTTGTGACTTGTAGAAATTACAAGTCACAAACAATTTCTTCATTTCCCACAACATTTTCCAAAGCATTTATCTTATATGGTGTCAAAAAGTGTCATTGGCTGGGAATGGGTTATACCTTTCCTAAATGGCAAGCTTTGGACCTGTCCAATATCACATGTGTTGCAGACAAGAAAATTTATTTGACTGTAAGAATGAAAACACTTATAGATAGTGCAGTTTTCTCCAAAACTTTAACGTTTATGTGTAGCAGAAGGAATCATTGTTTGGGAAAGTGTTAACCCTTATGTCAACAGCCACCACTTTTGACATGTCTGTAAGAGAAAGTTTTTAAAAACAATGTGAGAAAAGAAGAAAATTCTGAATATCAGTCTTTTCTCCGTCTACCTCATTGCTTTAGTTTTACTAAAAACATTTTCCACATTTTGTAATATTTATACCCCCCACCTACGAAGTAGAGGGGGGTATATTGGTTTCACCATGTCTGTCTGTCTGTCCGTCCGTCCGTCCGTCCATCCGGACGTCCGTCCGTCCGTCCGTCCGTCCGTCCGTCCATCCGTCCGTCCGTCCGTCCGTAGACTTTTTCGTTTCCGTGCTCTAAGTCAAGAACCGGTTGACCTAGGATCATGAAACTTTACACAGTTGTTGCCCATGACCCAAGGAGGTGCCCTAATAGGTTTTTGGGTCACGAAGGTCAAAGGTCAAGGTCACAATCGGACTTTGTTTAAAATCCGTTTCCGTGCTCTAAGTCAAGAACCAGTAGACCTAGGATCATGAAACTTTACACAGTTGTTGCCCATGACCCAAGGAGGTGCCCTATCGTTTTTGGGTCACGAAGGTCAAAGGTCAAGGTCACAATTGAACTTTGTTTAAAATCCGTTTCCGTGCTCTAAGTCAAGAACCGGTTGACCTAGGATCATGAAACTTTACACAGTTGTTGCCCATGACCCAAGGAGGTGCCCTATTGTTTTTGGGTCACGAAGGTCAAAGGTCAAGGTCACAATCAGACTTTGTTTAAAATCCGTTTCCGTGCTCTAAGTCAAGAACCGGTTGACCTAGGATCATGAAACTTTACACAGTTGTTGCCCATGACCCAAGGAGGTGCCCTATTGTTTTTGGGTCACGAAGGTCAAAGGTCAAGGTCACAATCGGACTTTGTTTAAAATCCGTTTCCGTGCTCTAAGTCAAGAACCGGTTGACCTACGATCATGAAACTTTACAGTTGTTGCCCATGACCCAAGAAGGTGCCCTATTGTTTTTGGGTCACGAAGGTCAAAGGTCAAGGTCACAATCCGGCTTTGTTTAAAATCTGTTTCCGTGCTCTAAATCAAGAACTGGTTGACTTACAGCACTTTTTCAGTGACAGGGCGCTAGTGGGGGGTATTTGTCCGCTCTGCGACAGTTCTAGTTTTTTCTGGTCTAGATCATCTTTCAATTTGGAGAAGACTTAAGATTTGCTATTTGGAAAAGGTAATTGATTACTCATTCTGCATAAAAGGACAATGGAATGCTGGTTAAATGCATTTTCTTCTTTATAATAAGATACTTTAAAAGCTTTTTTGTCGTAAAAATGTTAAATAGCCTATTTACATAGCATGTTTGCTTGTAAAATGACATAATCATCATTTTTATTCCTTGTGGTACACAAATGAAACAATTATAAGGAAGATAATTTTATGCACAAAAATGGCTAATATCAAGGACGTTTCTTTGATTTGTTATGTAAGAAGAATTTGAACTTTCATAACCCTTGCCCTAGTGAAAAAAGTGATGTTGATGTTTGATCCACTTTAATACAAGCTGAAAAATTGTTGAATGGTGTGTTGAAGCGGTTACATCCCAGTTGGTCTAATCCCATTTCATCTAATATATAAAAAATTTTGATTAGACGAAAAAATCCCATCTCGTCTAATACCTTTTCAGACCTTTTTTATCAAAAGACGACTTGCATTTTTGTCAAAAAGGTGTAAGTGTCAAAAAAGGTGTGATATACAAATGATATACACAAAGTTCAATTTTAAATTCCATAACTTCATTGATATTTTTAATTTAGAGTTTTAGACGAAATGGGAAACTTGAATTTTAGACCAAATGGGATTAGACCAACTGGGATGTTCCCGTTGAAGCCCTACCAATAAATTGACTTAACCCTTTCCCAATCGACAAAATTGTAGGGTGATTCACTTCAAAAACTGCCCTAAATGACAAAATGGATGTTTTTAAATATAGGTTTTGTGTAAAATATGGCACAGAAAATATTGAGACAAAAGGAGAAACTGCTGGTTATCAGCAGTTTCTTCTTTTGGTTCAATGTTTTCCCAAGCCTTTTAAATTAGGGACATCAAAACCAGGTCTTTTTTGGGAAAGGGTTAAGGTAGAATACCTGTAATGTGGCCTTTTTGATATTCATAAAATATTGGATTGTTTTAGCGTTGTCATTACATATCCAAACTTATTTGGGCACAAGTGTAAACATTTGGCAGTGGAAAATTCCACCGCTGAAGGTTTTCGATGTTGCCCAAATAATTCTGACGTCATGCATATCTCATTAGGGATACACTACCTTAACCTGATAAGTCTATTATTGTGACATTTATTTACTTATTTACTTACTTTTCTTGTTTTGTAGATCAATCTACAGACTGACAGATTTTGGAGCAGCTAAGCAATTAGAGACAGAAGAAGAACAATTTATGTCCTTGTATGGTACAGAGGAATATCTGGTTAGTTGTACTTGATATTTAGTTATTCAAGTTTTTAGCTCACCTGAGCACGAAGTGCTCAAGGTGAGCTATTGTGGTCACTCAATGTCCGTCGTCCGTCCGTCCGTCCGTCCGTCCGTCCGTCTGTCCGTCCGTCTGTCCGTCTGTCTGTCAACAATTTTGTGTTAACACTCTAGCATCCACAAAAGTTGGCCAATCTTAATCAAACTTGGTCAAAGCAAGTATGGTCATAAGTTCTCGGACAAGTTCTATTATGGGCCTGATCGGACAAAAAAGTGCGGAGTTATCTGCCCTTGAATGTCAAAAATAGCTAGTTTTGACCTTGTTAACACTCTAGCATCTACAATTATTGATCAATCAAGACAAAACTTGGACATAATGTTGGAGACCATAAGATCTGGGATGAGTTCAATTTTCAGTCTGATCTGACCAGAGAGATGAGAGTTATGTGCCCTTGAATTTGACAAAATTGCCATTTTTGGCAGTTTTCGACCTTGTCTACACTCTAGAATCTACAATTATCAATCAATCAAGACAAAATTTGGACACAATGTTGGGGATCATAAGATCTTGGATTAGTTTCATTTTCAGTATTATCTGATCAAAAAGTCAAAAGTTATGTGCCCTTGAACTTGACAAAATTGCCGTTTTTGACCGTTTTCGACCTTGTTAACACTCTAGAATCTACAATTATGAATCAATCAAGACAAAACTTGGACACAATGTTTGGGATTATAAGATCTTGGATGAGTCTGATTTTCAGTCTGATCTAATCAGAAAGTCGAGAGTTATGTGCCCTTGAACTTGACAAAAATGCCGTTTTTGACTGTTTTCAACCTTGTTTACACTCTAGAATCTACAATTATTGACTAATCAAGACAAATCTTGGACACAATGTTGGAGACCATAATATCTTGAATTGATTTGATTTTCAGCCTGATCTTACCAGAAAGACGAGAGTAATGTGCCCTTGAATTTGATAAAATTGCCATTTTCGGCTGTTTTTGACCTTGTTTGCACTGTAGAATCTACAATTATTAATCAATCAAGACAAAACTTGGACCCAATGTTGGGGATCATAAGATCTCGGATAAGTTTGATTTTCAGTCTGATCTGATCACAAAGTGGAGAGTTATGTGCCCTTGAATTTGATAGAATTGCCATTTTCGGCTGTTTTCGACCTGTTTTACACTCTAGACTCTACAATTAGTAAAGACAAAACTTGGACACAATGTTTGGGACCATAAGATCTCAGATGAGTTCGATTTTCAGTCTGATCTGATCAGGAAGTCGAGAGTTATGTGCCCTTGAATTTGAAAAAAAACTGTTTTTCGGCTGCTTTCGACATTGTTTATACTCTAGAATCTACAATTATTTATCAATCAAGACAAAACTTGGACACAGTTGGGCACCATAAGATCTCGTAAAAGTTGGATTTTCACAACGCTATTGACCATAAGTTCGTTCTCAGTCTTAAAGTCATAAATATTAATTGAATTGAACTAAAGTGTTGTTCATATCATTTTGGTTCAGGTGAGCGATATAGGACCATCATGGTCCTCTTGTTTAACATTTTCCAGACAGTAAAATGATAACTTAGCCAGGATTTTAAACCTTCATAATTTGTTATAGATATCTAGAACAATTAATATTAATAAGGTTAGTGGGAAATGATGTGCAGAAAGTGAAACTGTATTATTCATTCTATATGAACCCTACATTATAGATAGTCTCCACAATTCCAATGATTACCCACAATCTAGGGTTTGTTGTTGAAATAACAAAATTAACATGTTAGCACACAGGATTGCCTTTTGCCCCACAAGATAATGGCTTTTGAAAACAACTTTGGAATAGAAAAAAATGCTTGTGACAAGCAATTCCTTCATTTTCCACAATGTTTTATACCCCAGAAGAAAAAAAGAACCCTTAAATTTCACCCACTTTAAACTGTCCTCTGCAATACTTTTGAAATTGGACATGTCTAATATTTTGACATCTGGTTTAACCGTTTCCCAAATAAGACCTGGTTTTGACGTCCCTAATACAATAGGCTTGGGAAAACATTGAAACAAAAGAAGAAACTGCTGATAACCAGCAGTTTCTCCTTTTGTCTCAATATTTTCTGTGCCATATTTTACACAAATCATGTCTTTATCATCATCATTTTTGTCGTCTTCAGCAGCTTTCAACTTGGATCACCCTAGAATTTTGGCGTTTGGGAAAGGGTTAATGGGTAAAAACGCCAATACCGCCCTCTTGTCTGGTGCTATAGGTTCTGACCTGAACTGGAAAACATTTATATACAAAACTTTACAAAGTTTAAAGCACTCATAAATACAAAAACATAAAACATTGAGCCAGGATCTGGAAAAAGGTCCCTTATAGCATTTGAGACTTTATTTCCCAAACAAGACTTGGTTTTGACATCCATAATAGAAAAGGACTAAGAAGAAATTGAGACCAAAGAGGAACAAGCTGATAGTTATCATTTTCTCCTTTTGCCTCAAAATTTATTCAGCTAAATCATACACAATGCCAATCTTTATATAAACACCCATTTAGTCCACTGCAGCAGCTTTTGAATGGGAACACCCTGTAAATTTGTCATTTGGGAAAGGGCTAGACATCAAACCAACATTGCACACACTTATTTCAGCACCCTGACATATATGAGAGGGCTGTGTTACGAAGTCCAATGAGACGGCAATTCACATCAACTGTAGATCTTTGGAGTCTTGGAGTAACATTCTTTCATGTAGCAACGGGACAGCTACCCTTCAAACCATATGGAGGCAGGAAAAATAAAACTAAAATGTAGGATTTCGAAGTGCATGTACCAAAATGAATGTTGTCAAATACTTTTTTCCCAGTGAGAATTTGTATTACTTTTGTATCACTATTAAAACACATGGCTAAAGTTATGTTTTGAATAGAAAAACAACTATTTCTGAATAATTTATACACCCATGGGCCAATTACTTTACAATTAAAATAGGTAATTGGACAGTAAAAACTTATGTATATAAAATCATGTAAACAAAATAGGCATCACAATAATTATTACAGAAAAGTAACCATCTTCATGATGGGTATGTCTAAAATGCAGGATTTTTATGCCCTCGTTTGGAAAGATCCGGGCATATTGTTTTACTTGTGTCCGTCTGTCTGTCCATCTGACGGTTTTGTTTTGTGATGTTTCTTAATAATACTGTGGTTAGAAATCTCATAGCATTGCCCAATTATCCTTCCATTGCCTTTAATTTGCTATTTTCATTCATAACAATATGATGAGTGGGTTCCATGCAGTTCTAAAATAGTTTCATTATGACCTTTAACTACTGTTATAGAGCAACATGGACCTTGAAAAGGTCGTTTATGGTGTTTGAGATAAAATACAGATACAGATCAGCCTTTGCAGAAACAGTCTGATCAAGATCTCAATTGTATGTATGTTTGTTGCAGGTTTGAGATCACTCGTCACAAGGAGAGTGGTGTAATTATGGGTATACAACATCAAGAAGGAGGGCCCATAGAATGGAGTAGGGATCTCCCCCTTACTTGTAGGCTATCATTGTAAGTACTGAATGAAAGTTATTCAAGTTTGAGCATTAAAGTCTTTGGAAAGGGAAGAAAATATTGAGGAAAAGTTTCTAATACTGCATTTTGTTCTTTTCATTGAATGTTTTCCAAGGCTCTTTTTATTGGTAACATCAAAATCCAGGTAGTTTTACTAAAGAAATATTATTGGAATGTATTATCAGTTTAATGGATCAATTCTTGAATATCCATTTTGCCAGTGTCAGTGTCTTCTTAAATAGCTTTTGAAATTTTGCACAAAGAAGTTTTGATACTACTTTGTTGAAGTCTTGATGTAAGTAAAAATCTCATTTCTCATCTATGTTCATGTACAACATGTATTTTGAGATGAAAGAATCAAGACTTAGAATTGAAAAAAAACCTTATTGCTCAGTTTTTCATTTCTCACTCAAAGATCATCATCATCATCATCATCATCATCATCATCATCATCATCATCATCATCATCATGTTTCGATTATCCAGGCTATGTATTAGTCCTCTTCAGAGGGTAGGCCCTGGCTGCCCAGTTTAGAGCGAAGTCTCTCTGTCCATGTCTGGCGATCGAAGGACTTATTGATAGATATTTTGATTAACCCTTTTTCTGTAGGGGACTGAAGCTGCAGCTAACTCCAATCTTTGCCAGACTTTTGGAATCTAATCCAGTGCATGTGTGGAACTTTGACGATTTCTTCCAAAGTGTTGATCACATTGTAAATAAGAAAGTTGTCCATGTTTTCAACCCTCACTCTTGGAGCAATCTTCGGATTTACATTAGTGGTCAAAGCAAGTAAGTTGTCGCCCCACAGGGCAATTGATAAAAGTGGGTAAAGGCATTCTAAATTTGATATTTCAAATCCAAACCATATGTTATGGGTACTCATTGGAATCGTCTTGACGATTCCAATGAGTACCCACAACTTTGAGTTTGTTGAACAATACATGAAATACTGCATTTTGAAAAACCTTTACCCCCTCTTATCTTTAGCTCTTTGTAAGAGCTTGATACAGAATGGGTACATTTTTGGGCTTTTGGCATGCTACTTTGGTAAAATTTCAGACTTTTTATTTAAGACTTCTTTATCGACAAGTCAGTATACACATTTCGAAAACTACATTTTGTCAATATTTGAATGTTGCTGAATACATGTATATTATAACTCAAATCTTAACAGATTGCATTTACATTTAAAAAAAAACCATTCTTTTTACTGTTTGATTAAATATATAGACTGTATTGATATTTCTTTGCGTTCTGTCAGCTTTTGATATTTCTTTGCATGCTGTCAGCAAAAAGAAAATTGGAAGAGTTTGATTATGGTTAACATACAAATTTTTTGAGATTTGGTGAAATCATTTGATTTTCAGACTGTCAGAATTACAAGAACTGATCGCAGCACAGACAGATATTGTAGCGTCCAATCAGATCTTGTTGTTTGACGGGCAGCCGTTCAGAGAGTGCGTCCAGCCTTTGATGCCTGTGTACAGTTATCCTAAAGGAATTAAAGAGACCAATCCAATCTTTGTCTTCTCTAGATCGACAGATGACACATGTAGATTTCCTCAACCTGTTATAAGTAAGTATGGGATTTAACCCATTACTAGGCGGCAAAATTTTAGACTGGTCCAAATTCAACTGTCTTGAAGATGACAATTTCAAGTGCATGAAATTTATAAAAAAAAATTTGGTCTTTTTAGGTAGAAAACATTATGGGAAATGAAGAAATTGCTTGTCACAAGCAATTTCTTCATTTTCCACAATGATTTCAAAAGCCTTTTTCTGTTGGGGTGTCAAAGCTGTCCGGGAGTGCGTCCAGCCATTAATGCCTGTCTATAGTTATCCTAAAGGAATCAAGGAGACCAATCCAATTTTCTGTTTTTCTAGATCCGCAGATGACACTTGTAGATTTCCTCAACCTGTTATAAGTAAGTATGGGATATAACCCATTACCATTTAGACTGGTCTTTAATTCAAAGATGTTACAGACGACAAGTTCAATTGCAAGAAATTTACGTTTTTTGGTCTTTTTAGGTAGAAAATAAAAGATTTCCACCCTCTGTTATAAGTTTAACCCTTTCCAACACAAGACCTGGCCCCAGTTTCTTGAAAAAACTTAAGTACGTTCTCTTGCTCAAATCTGAGCACCGTGCTCAAATCGCACTAAATCCACATGAACTTCAATCGAATAACCTTCAACAGAAAAGGGCCTTGAAAAACATAGAGGCAAATGAGTGAAGTACGGATTACCAACATTTCATCCTTTTGCTTCAATATTTTTGGGTGCTATATTGTACACAAAGTCTACTTTTATGAACATTATTGTGTTGTCTATAGCAGACAAATATTATTTACTTAACTTTTAAATTGTTTGTCTGTTTGTATAAAATCTTTATGATACACATGTAAAAAAAAATCCTAGTTGGTCTTGTGCAAACTATCTTTATTTGAGTTTGTCTTCAAGCCAAAACTAAATTAAAACCACAGACAGATCATAAAATAAGTGTTTTCTGCTTTAAAGTGCTTTATAATATGTTTGTCTTCATATTTATTTTCAGGGGATTTCCCAAAGTTTTCAGCCAGTGTTACAAATGAGGACTATCCTATAGCCAAGATGTGTGCTGCTATCACATGTTATATTTTTGGTGAGGTCAAACTGTATAATGCCAAACAAGACTTGATGAGGGCCGCTGTACATGCATGTGTGTAAGTAATCAGTATTCCTTACCCTAAATACATGTACTGCAATTTAATACTTGTCTAAATTGAAAGGTTTCAGACAATGAGGTAAATTCTTCTGAAACATAAATTAATTAATGTTACTGCATGGAAAATATTAAGAGAAACTGCTGGTTATCAACATTTTCTTCTTTTCTCAATTTCAGGAATGAAAAAAAAATCATTGATGTAGCAGAAGTAGATAATTCATTCTTTTATAGACATAAAATGTCAACCCATCTATAGATAGCTTTAATCTTTGTATAGATACTCCCTCTTGAAATTTTGTTTTCTGAAATTCTGAAATAATATTGAGTCAGCCTGTTGGTCAGCTGGTAGGTCTGTCCAACAAAATTTTGTCTGTGTAGCTTCTATAGCTTCAGTCCCATTTGCTAAGTTCTCGGAAATAACTTAAACCATTACCAGGCGGCAAAATTTTGGACTGTTCAAAATTCAAAGATGATGCAGACAGCAATTTCAAGTGAATATAGATATGGGCACCGCTCCAGGAAAACCGGGCTTAATGACAAAATTTTCGAAATTGGGTTTTTTACATATTCATATAATATAACATGTCCGGGTTAATAATCCGAAAACCGTTTTGCGATATCTTAATTACTATTGATTTTACAGCTATTTAAAGAAAGGAGGTAAAAACAAATCTTTTAAAACGTTTTGACGTCGATATGAAATGACGTCAATTTTATTATGGCGTTCAAATTGGTAACGTTTACACCCTGTCCATTTAATCTTACGTTTACACACTATACATGTAACAGCAACATACAATTTGTAAAAAGAAAAATGAACGAATAAATAAAATTATTAGTAACGAATGATATTTATGTCCACGTCCTTCACATAATTACAGTTATTTATTTCAAACTGCTGGACACAAATCGTCCTGATGTAGTGGTCGCACAAACGGACGCACACTTCTGTACAGGTACTCTTGCCTTTGACGCGTCAGACCGCTAGCGGGAAGAACTTGTGGCAGCTCATCTCTGGTAAAGGTAACACCACCACGGATCGTTCTGATGCTGATCTCTTCTGAATCTCTGTCTGTCTTGACGAACAGAACACCCGGGGCCTCTGACGTCATCCGGAAATATTGATACTTCCTGTAATGCAGTAACTTAAATCTTAATTCGTAAACAACATGCTGACAACTGTTATTTTCTTTTTTTATAAGTATACAAAATAAATGCTTAACAAATTTATAGTCCTGCATGTATCTTTCATTGAAAAAAAAATAAAAACGATTTATCGCATGTATAAATTTAAGTGCGCGTGCATAACAAAAATTCAAAGGGGGTTTGGAAAATACGGCAGTTACATTCTGTTATTAGATATTATGAAGACCCGCTCAATTCAATATGAATGTAACTGACTGATATAAACGCAATAGAACCTAGGAAAACATATTTAAAAAATATAACATGATTGTGATAGTATTAAGGTAGTCCATCCCAATGACATGCACGCAACGTCGAAATCTCCTGGATGACGTCGTAAACATTCGGCCATGGAGAGTCGATTTCTTCTAACTCGTAACGTTACCTTACAGATCGGATATGTTACGAATGTTTATGAAGTCGCACGAAAAATTCCGACGTCCCTTGAATCTCATCAGTGGTGGACTACCTTAAAAGACAGTTAATAATTAAGTTTTACAAACCTTATTCCGGTCACTGGCTTAACTACTGGCTCTAGGAAGGATTTCCAGTCACGCCACTGCCAGGTTGGATATCTGACAGCTTCGTTAGTAGTAGACGATCTGTTTACTATCTGCTCCAGTTGTTGTAGTGAATCACAGTCCGTCCATCTGTACAACTTCTTCAATGAAGCAAATCCACTATCTACCAGACAACGGGCATGACCGGGAACCTGCATCATATACTCGATTGTTTGGTGTCTCCCTGTCATCACACGCCAAGTCAAATAACCGATGACATACTTGTTTTTGTTCTGGCCTGTAATGAATGTATACATGTGCAGAGCTATAGATAAGATGGGTTTAAAAATCAAAATACAATAAATTCTTGATCAAACCCTATACTGTGGGTACTCATTGCAACAGTCCCGTCCGAACAATTCAAATGAGTATCCAGAACGTAGGGCTTTGATTTGGTATAACAAATTTAGAATGTCATCACGTCCTCTTATATTTATGTTGCTCTGCATGTGTCTTAACATGATGATTTTATAATTGCCATGATATTTAAACCAGTTGTGATATTTAAGTTAACCGTTTTGAATAATCAGTCTATACCAGGATGAAAATTCAATCTATAATATTCCTCCATAATTTGTTTGTCTAGTGAAAGTTGGATAACATAACCCGCTATCGTTGTATAACAGTTATTTTTGCGAATTTAAGTTTTATAATAAAACGATACATTTCTGTATCAAATAAGACGTATTTATAAATTTAGTTTTGCATACCTGGGCAATTATCGGCATGTATTGTACAGGAAGTTTCATGGCCCTGATACGTCTCCATAGCCCAGTGGATCATCGAGATTACAGCGTTCGGACCATGCGTACACGTACCGTCCGGACCAATCGTCTCTCTCTCATCAATCAAGAAGTTCAATTGCTGGGGAACTCCATCGATACGGAAACCAAATATCTGTACTTTCCTCAGAGTAGCGAAGTATACTGGTCCCATTTGTCTTGAGTGATGAGGCAAGCACACATTCTGGCTGAAGTCAAAAGTATAATGTACGTAATTATCATCATCCTGATTTCTATATGATTCCTTCGCACGTTTTATACAAGCATTGTATACCTCTCGTTCTTTTTGTGCAGCTAGAACATGGTCACGTAAATTATTAGCAGATTCTAACTTCTCCTCCTCTGTCACTGAGTCTTGAACTCTCTTCCTGAGTCTCTCACACGTGGCACAAACGTCGTCCCGTGGTGACGCAATTTTGACATGTGGTAAACAAGTGTTCCATATCTTGTTGAATGTGGAATACTTGACTGATCTGCTAGGTGGATCCGTTTCCGCACAACTAGCCGTGTATTGCTGGTGTACACTTACTTTTGTCGTATCACTGGTCATGTACACCGGTGGAGTATTGTCACGACCGCGTGGTGCAGCCGGTTGTGGGATACCAAACTCATCTGCGTAGTTTGTTACAAACTGTACGACCCGCCTGATTTCCTCGAAAGTGAGAGACTTTGATGGCTTTCTGTTAGTGTTGCCATGGCAACGAGCTACTACACCATTTTCACTAACGTGTTTCAGTAAACTTTGGAGGGAGTGTTTGCCAACGTCAAATAAGAGCATGAATGATTTCTTACAAATACGACTGCCCCGAAATGTGAACTCATGACTTAGTCTCTGTCTTTTCTTGCCTCTTTTTGTATTGTCTTTATCAACAGCATCTGTAAATGATGCCATAATATACATCTCCTTCTCTGCCTTTTCCATTTCACGAATATTTAACAAATGTGAATAACACAATTTCTTTTGCATCCACAACCAGACAACTTCACCTGACGAATCTTATCAAGATCAGGATCATCACAAGGGTCCATAACACAAACCTCATCTTCATTATCATCCGACTGCTGACTTTCTAAAAATCTTCGTGCCCGTGTGTCGACATCCTCTGTGTCTGATAAATTGTCGTCTGCTTCCAACTCCACCTCGATGTCAAAGTCCCCTTCCTCAACGTCATTACTTGCTTGTGATGCCGACGGAGTTCTTCCAAAATGATCTGAGAATAGACTCTCCAGCTCCTGTAAGATAAGATTAGTAAATTTGTAAAAATTTGTCATTCAATTTATGTATGAAATAGGCTACACATGGATACGCAGATGCATATGATTTGTTTCGGAATTTATAATTAAACTAATAGGTAATAAAATCATATAGAGATTTCACATCGGGATATCCGAAGTTCGACTTATCCATTTTTTATTCCTCTTCGATTGAATTGATATTGATACATTTTTGTTGGTCATCAAGTAGATCTAGGCCTACATTTATTTCGTATAGACTGTAGACTAGTAAGAGAAGGAAAGAAATTGCTCAACTAAGGCAAATTTTCTTCTTTTCCTACTATTTTTCAACGGCTTTGTTTACTTCAAAATATTTTGTTTAACACTTTGATATCCGTTGATGTTGACGGTACGATATTTTCACTTCGACTTGAGCAGAATTTCGACACTCGTTATGTCGACATCGGAAAAGTCGAATTTCTTCTCAAGTCGAAATGAAAATGTGATCCAGTCTTTATAGATCTAAATGGATTTTAATAACGTTTACTGAAATAATTTTGATACAATATTGCCATTGCAATATTATGAGGTTATTTAACATGTCTTTGTACAATACTGAATTCTATTGGATGAATACTTTGCAGAACGAGGCTATATTTGGACGAGCCGATAGGCGAGTCTAAATATAGACTTGTTCTGCAAAGTATGAATCCAATAGAATTCGGTATTGTACAAAGACATGTTAAATGACCTCTTTATTTCACATCATTTTTTTTCACACAAAACATGACAAAGATTAATTTTGTATAAAATTAAGATCTAGATCTAATTACTTTTAAATAGAATTCCAACGTGAAAAAAGGAAGAAAACAACATAGGCCTGTGTCATGAAAAAAATGTAGGCCTCATGTACATTTCTAACGCTGTGAAATATACATGGCATCTGACATTAAATCTATATTTATCGATTTATGTTTGTCTCAAAAGATTGAATAGACCGTCATAAATTATGATAGTGTGAAATGTACATGAAATTTGTCATATAAACTATCTATCATGTCATGCGTAAATCAACAATGTAAACATAGACGGAAAAGGAGAAATTGCTGATAAACGGCAAATCTCCTTTTCTCTTAGAACTTTTTTGTCAAGCCTTTTAATGGACATCAAATCCAGGTCTTGTTTGGGAAAGGGTTAAGTGTGATTTTATCATTGCTGCAAATTAAATGCGCTACAATTCAGAAATGTTTTGAAATGAAAATAATCTCTTTCGTGATGTTTAAAATCATTTTCTCCTTTTGTCTTAATGTATTGCCAATGTGTTTTTTCAATCACAGAATCAAAGCTATGTCTTGTTTAGGACAGTGAATTCAAAATATCATGTTGAAACAAACATTCAACTCTAATGCACAATTTTGCTTTTGCAAACGAGAACTCTACTTAAGGGAGATTACTCTTCGATGCGAATATGGATATTTTGTATATGGATATTTTATGGATATTTTGTACTGCAGCCTCGATTTGGGAAAAAACCATATTTGTACGGTTCAATCGATATTTGTAGGGTTCAAATGAGTGCAATGCATATTTGGACGGTTCAACCGGTGCATCGTACAATATCGATCTAGCCGCTTTGGAATATCGAGAATCCCGTGCGTCCACGCAATTATCTCGTGCGTGCAATACGGCTCTAGGTATTGTATACTCACGTGGTACGAATGGGGTGATTTGATTGGTTTACTACTTTCGGGTGTGAAATAAATTTCAATTATGATCACACTCAGGCACGTAGGAACTGCCCCCCCCCCCCATGGCCAAAAATGCCAAATTTTCTTAATTTTACGCTGAAATTTTTGGGAAAATCCAAATTAGCCCCACCCCAATATTCAGGACAATGGCTTTAGCCCCCCCCCCCCCCCCCCCCCCACACACACACACACACACACACAATATGAAATTGCTTCCTACGGGCCTGACACTTAAAGATAATCAGCAACAAATAATGTTATTATTTATACAATATTTCAATCGAAACTGGAATAAAAATAATAGAGAAAAAAACAAGCGCAGTTGCAAAAAAAGAAGAAAAAGTATTGCTCTGGGGGTGATTCGAACCAACGCCTGCAAAATAAATGCGATCGGCAAGCGGTGTGTATATCCACTACACCACGACGCCTTTAAATGTTGTGGCCTCATTTCTATTATTTAAACGGTAAACACAACCCGAGAAATTGGGTTTTCCTCAATTCTTGTGAATATCAAATTTTTGTCGAGAAATATTCATTGAATAAGTGGGGTTTGAAAATATCATTTGATCATTTATTTAACTTTTTTTGTTAATTACGTTTGCGTTTAATTCATATCATTATGTCACGATATGAATTCACTTTTTCAACAAACAACCTTTGACTGGACAACGGAATGCAAGGAGGTAGAGATTTATAGGGCTAAGTATTTGAAAGGGTGTGTAATTAATTCATGCCATTGCTGTAAACTGTTGTTTTCTGTTGTTTTCTGTTGTTGTCTGTATCTTTTCTCTCGACAAATAAATTTATTTCCGCAAAGAGACAATAGCTCTCTGGCGCCATTTTTGATCCGCCTTCAATCTCTTCAATATAAACTAAATCTAAGATAAAATAACAAAAAGTCAAATAAAATATCTCTTACCTCTAATTCACTGTCCATATTATGACTCCTTAAAACATAAATAACACCGAAAATCTCACAAAATTCAATCCAAAGTCACTGTTTACAAAATGTCAAATTGAAAGTACAAGGTGAAATCGATGACGTAAACAATCGCAATTTTGACGTCATAACGTCGATGTCATTAAGCCCGGTTTTCCTGGAGCGGTGCTCATATATTTATATTGGTCTTTTGGGATAGAAAACATGGTGGGAAATGAAGAAATTGCTTGTCACTAGCAATTTCTTCCTTTTCCATGATGTTTTCCGTATTACTTAACTTAAAGAGCATTAAAACGTGCCAATGTTTGGGAATGGGTTAATGTAACCAAAACCTTTTCTTTTAAATTTTAATTGAACATGTAAAAACTATCTATAATTGTGCATTGATTTTCATACACAAACTCTAACTCATTTTATTTTTGATTGCAGACAAGACCTGTATCATGAATGTGGTCATCTTGTGGATTACGAAGTATTCCTGGACAGAAACTGTGACAGTGTATTAAAGTGGAAAAATGATTTTATAAGGACAATAGAACGAGAGTTCAGTCTTGTTACGCTACTTTACAATCAGTTAGATCAGGGAACGGAACCATTGTTGGAAATGAAAACATTTCAAGATAATTGTGTTTACAAAGTGGATGACATTACAGTTACAGTGAGTTCAACCCATTACCTCAAATGAAAATGTTTGACTCTTCCAATATGAACTGTGTGGCAGACAACAATTTAAAGACCTGGTTTTGACGACCCTAATAGAAAAGGCTTGGGAAAACATTGAAACAAAAGAAGAAAGTGCTGATAACCATCAGTTTCTCCTTTTGTCTCAATATTTTCTGTGCCTTATTGAACACAAATTCCATCTTCAGCAACATCTGATTTGTCAGTAGCAGCAGCTTTCAAATTGGGAAAGTCCAAAATTTTGCTGTTTGGGAAAGGGTTAAAGTCAGTGAAATTTAAACAATTTTTCCACTTTGCATTCAAAAATATAGTGGAAAAGGAATAAATTGCTTGTAACAAGCAATTTCTTCACTTTCTACAATGTTTTCCAAAGCCTTTATCTTGTGTGGCATAAAAAGGTGTTATTATGTGGGATGGCGTAAAAACTAACTTTCATCTACCATAGACCAATGCTAAATCCAGAGGGTAGGCTTTCAATCTAGTGACCAAAGGTCATATTCACCAACAGCTCAATCTAAATTGCATAAAAAGACATTTGATTGGAGATGACATATGTCTTGGATAAGTCTAGTCCAATCAGATGGATTAATGAGAAATTTGAAAGGCAAATCTGAAATTACACTGGAAGGTGAACACTATCTTTGGTTTAATCCATTACTGCACAATGAAGCCTTTTGACTCCCTTACAAGAAAAGGCTTGGGAAAACATAGTGGAAAATGAAGAAATTGCGTGTGACAAGCAATTTCTTCATTTGCCACAATGTTTTCTAACCCAAAATGAAAATAATTTTAAAATTTCACCAACTTTATATTGTCGTCTGCAACATCTTTCAAATTGGATTAGTCCAAAATTTTGTCGTCTGGTAATGGGTTAAATCTAGGTTTGGTCAATAACTTTTCTTACATTCAATGAAAGTTAATTGTCTTTACTGAATGGCAGAATTGTCTGTGTGAAAAAAGCAGCTTGTTGCTTGGATTGGGGATAGTGGTGTGATAAATTTCAAATACACATAGTAAAATAGTAGTGTACTAGCCTCTGCAATTTAACTGAAAATATTGTTGAGGTCACCCTAGGCTTGGCGTCTGCATAATGCTTTGGTGAAAGTTTCACATGTAAGTGTAATATCTCTATTTCTACTGATGCTACTTTGCTGAAACTTTGTACATGCTTCTTTAAGCATAATATCAGTCTATAAGTAAAGATTCATTTCTCTGACATATAGTTTAATAAAGGTTTAGTTCCTTCTCTTTCATAACTTTGTTTCTGCTAGAGATATTTCTTATCAAACTTTGCACATGTTCTTTTGTCCATTGAATTGGCCTTTGATCTTAAACCTTTTTGGATTCAGACAATTCTACCAAATTTAGACAAAAATGTCTTTAATACCCAACTGTAAGAAAAGTCTAGCATTGCTGTCCATTGTTGATTTCAGGTATGTCAGCTAAGAGACCAGATCAAGTCAAAGTTACCTCTACTTAAAGACCAACAGTTACAGAAAAAACAGCTTCGTAACCACTGGAGTGACGATATAGGATGTACAACAGAAGATAGATGGTGAGTGAATTTTATTCATTTTCTACAATGTTTTCTTGTTTAAGACCACCAGTTACAGAAAAAAACAGCTACGTAATCATTGGAGTGACGATATAGGCTGTACATCTGAAGACAGACGGTAAGTGAATTTTATTCATTTTCTACAATGTTTTTTGTGTCTTAACCTAAACCCACAAATTGATAATATTCGACACACCATATGATAAAGCTTTTGAAAACATTGAGAAAAATGAAGAAATTGCTTGTGACAAGCAATTTCTTCATTATCCACAATGTTTACAACAAAGAAAGACAAATGTAAACTTGTTATCTGCACAATCTTTGAATTTGGACTAGTCCAATATTTTACTATCTGGTAATGGGTTGAAGACCAACAGTTAAAAAAAAAAACCAGCTTAGTCATCGTTGGAGTGATGATGTTTGCTGTACATCAGAAGATAGATGGTAAGTGATGCCTAATCTTAACCCTATCAAACAACTAAACTGATGAAATGGTCAAAACTGAAAAAAGTTGCAAATGACCTTTTTACTACCGTGGTTAATGATCTCTGATTATCAGAGGCAAATTTACACAGGTTATAATTTACCCTGACGTCTCATACACTGAAAAATAGGCAAACATTGTAAACATTGTACATGCATAGCATATACCAATCATATCGCCTTGCAATATACCAGCATTCCTTACGAGTAGTATAGCTTTGGCGACTGAAAAAGACGTCTTGTATGGTATACAAAAAGCACATAATGTGACAGGAATATCAGTTGCTATAGGTAGTTAAATGATTAAATAATGATGACCGTAACTCAGCCTCAAAATGTTCATCTTTTGAATGATGTTGTTTCACTAACACTAAGTATTTGTTTTACTTTTCAGCATTCCAAAAGTGAATGTCGTTGTAGACAGTATCCTTAAGATAAAGATGCAGTTCCATGAAGACAGAAAGAAACCCAGCTTGAGTTTCAATGAAGAACAGATTCATAAATATGAAAAGTAGGTGCTCACTTCAGTGTTCTCCCCAGCCTAATAAGCTGTCGGCCCCACTACAGTTTCATGTAAACCTATGTAATGCCCCTGCAGCTTCAAAATTACCCCTACAGGTTAAATTCTCCAAAATGGTCACAAATTGAGACATTTAGAGGTATTTTGTGTCAAAAACTGAAAAATGATGCATTCGTACACATTAAAATGTGACAATTCAGTATAAAAACCATAATGGGAAAAGAAGAAATTGCTCAAATTGAGCAATTTCTTCTTTTCCCATTATGTTTTTATTCACAATTATTTGTATGGACACAATTTGAATTTGTCCCTAGCCCCCTACGGCTTCAAATTATTCTGCGGAGAACCCTGCACTTTCTCTGTTGTGTGGTATGCTTTTGGCTTCTAAAGCGTATAAAGTATACAAAGCAAATAGTGCCTTGATGACATCTGAGAGCAAAAAATCCTGATAGGATCACATTGAAATTGCAGGCTGATCTTGAAACATTGCATTTGAAACTTACCAAAATATCACTTAAGCAGCAGATCTTCCAATACTTTAACTAATCAATTACCGTCAAGTGACAAGTCTATCGACAAATCTTTAAAACAGCTGTTGAAAAAATTGTTGAAAATGGCATTAAAGCTGGTAAAATAATTATTATCAATATTATACTTTTGGCTTCACAATTGAATAGAATGTGATATATATTTGATCTTATTTCTTTACTAACAATACAAATACATGTACCGGTACAATTATGAATATTTATTTCAGAAACAAGCTAAGTGAGAATTGTATCAAGGTTAAATCACTGTTCTATGATCATTGTGTGAAAGGAGCGTCTGACCAGTTCTCCAAGTTTAACAACTGGTACAGGTCAGTGAATATATTATACTGTTTGTAGCTTTAGCCTTAACCCATTACCAAATGACAAAATTTTGACGGTTCCAATTTCAAAGATGGCAATTTCAAGTAAATCAAGCTGTAAAATTTTTTGGTCTTTTATGTTAGAAAACATTGTGGGAAATGAAGAAATTGCTTGTCACAAGCAATTTCTTCATTTTCCACAATGTTTTTCAAAGCCATCATCTTGTAGGGTGACAAAGAGACATTGTGTGGGAATTGTTACACATTGACGCTTTTTGACACCTACCAAGAAAAAGATTTGAAAATGTTTTCTACCCAAAAAGAGCAAAAAATATAAAATTTTATTCACTTCAAATTAACCTTGAGCTTGACATGGACAATGTTGTTTCTCATTTCATGGTCCATAGCACAGGTGGTAACGCTTCAGACTCTCATTCTCATGAGGTATCAGGTTTGATACCCATCAGTAGCAAACATCCTTTCAGACAAAATTGTCTCCCACCAATGGTTTGATAATTGTTAACCTATGTTGACCAGCAGCTGGAGGCTCAGTAGGAATGTTATGGTATTACTGATATGAGAAACATCCGAAATCCATGGTTGGGTTCTCCAGCTGTGGTTATATGACCATATCAATTGAAAGAGGTGTTAAACCTCAATCAAGCAACTCATTTTCATCAATTCATTTTGCCATCTTGCATCTTGTATTACAGGGAGAACTGTGATGTTAGAGAAAAGTATGAATATGTAAAACATCAATCAATCAATCAATCAATCAATCAGTAACTAAATTAATCAATCAATCATGTCATGGAAGCATATTGAATGTTGTATTGCAGGGAAGCCTGTGATGTGAGATATCAGTATGAAGATGTTGAACAGCTTTTAACAAGAATGGCTAATTCACTGGAAAACTTTGTCTCTACCATGTCAGAGGTCAGTTGAATTTTTTACCCTTTTACAAACAACAGATATACAATATGATGGTTCAAATTCAACGGCAAAGTAGATGCAGAGCTCCAGGCAAGAGGGGGTAAAAACTTTTCAAAATGTAACATTTCTTTTCATGTTCATCAAACCATATGTTGTTTGGATTTGAAATAACAAATTTAGAATTCTATAACCATTAGCTGTTGCTCTAATTATGGTTCAAATTTAAAGGGAAAGTGAATGCCAAAATCAATGTTAGGGAAAGCAGGCATTTGGACACATAAATGTAGTTAAAATTGGGAAGTCTGTGATGTGATAGAGAGGGTTGAAGATGTTTAACCCTTTCCTATGCAACAAAAAATAAGGGTGGTCCAATTTCAAAGCTACTGCAGACAACAAATTGAATGTTTATGATAAATTCAAAATTTGTAAACAGCACAGGCTAACTCACTGGCAATATATGTGTCTGCTATGTATAAGGTCTGTCCTACTTTTTGAAAGCCATACATGTATTTTCCACTAGAAAAAAACGAAAACGTGCTGAAAAACAGGTTTTTGTCGTTCAAGTATCATTAAAACTGTGCCGAAAGGCAACATATCAGTTTAATTAAGATCTCTCTTGATAGACATAGCAATTTAAAGAGTATTTATGTTCCACAAACAACTCTTGTTTCTCGAAACATTCAGGATGAAATTAAGGACTCAGTCAGTGAGAAAGAGTTTATTTCTCTATGTCGAGACACATGAGTCAATTTAGAGTGGAGCATCTGTCTTTGATTGCTTGCTTACTTGAAAAAAAAAATACAATCATAAAAGTGGATGTTATGCCTTTTGAAACCAACATGGATCATGATCAGCCTGTGCATATGCGCAGTCTGTTCAGGATCCATGTTGTTCTTTAATACCTTTTCCATTATCCATTTTGTTTGTTAGAGATGAAAAAATTATTTAGAATTCTTTTCCAGCTGTGTTACCAGTATCATGACATAGTGACTAGACTAATGAGGAACATTCAGGATAAAATTAAGGACTCAGTCAGTGAGAAAGACTTTATTTCTGTATGTCGACACATTGGTCAATTGAGGGAGATGCACCTGTCTTTAATTGCTTGCTTTCTTGAAAAATTTATAAAAAGGGGATTTTATGGCTTTTGAGACCAACATGGATCCTGATCAGCCTGTGTGTAATCACAGATTGATCAGGATTTATGTTGTTCTTTAATAGCTATTTTATCCATAGGCATCGTTTGTAATAAAAGAAATGATAACTTTTTTCTCTGCAGCTGTGCTACCAGTATCATGACATAGTGACCAGACTAATGAGGAACATTCAGGATAAAATAAAGGACTCAGTCAGTGAGAAAGACTTTATTTCTGTATGTCGAGACACATCACATTCCACCCTGTCTGATCTTCAAGTTAGAAGTCAATCTAGATCAGCCAGTGTAGCAAGCCCACGAAGCAGGGATAATAAAAAAATGATGCTGAAATATGTTCTTGAAGGGTAAATTTTTTATCTATTTATTTTCTGTATAAATGTTTAACTTCGTTTTGACATCTATTTCAAGTTGGAACTGTCCAAAGTTTTGCCATCATGTAATGAGTTAAAGATACTATATTTGTGGCATATCGTTTTACAGCTCTCTTTTGGAAATCTTACATGAAAAATTACTAGACTATATTGTGGAAAAATTAATTTTACATGTCAGGGGAAATGCTGAAAAGACTAAAATCCAGACTCAATCTGACCATTTGTTTTGATTTCTTGTAGGTTGGAGGGACAGAAACAGTCAATAGAGATGATCAGAAGAGATCTAGAGGAAAACTCAAAGTTGTTACATGGGTAGGAAATGTTCCTGAATTTCTTAATTTTTTAATCAAATTATGATGCCTTTTAACTCAACTCTTCATAGAATAGTGGGGCAATTGTAGTCACCTGGGCGTCGGCATTTGCCTCGACATACTGCTTTGGTTATTTGCAAGTTTGTCAAATTTCTGTTTCTACTAATGTTAGTGCTCTGAAACTTTGCACATGCCTTTGTGACCATAATACCAGCCTCTAGGCAAAGATTCGTCACTCCTACATGTAATTTAGTTGATTTTTTACTCTATTGGACTTCTTGGTTAAGTATTTACATGCAACTTTCATATCTGTGATACTTTTTTTCTGTAACAGCTATTGCTTTCAAGCTTTGCACATGCTTTTGTGACCATATCAGCCTCTAGGCAAAGATTCATTACTGTGACATTCAATGTAATAAAATTGAATGATTTACTCTTTTCGGACTTACAAATTTTCACTATCCAGCACTTGAAAGTTGCTCTTGGCTGTCCTAAGACAGCTGTTGTTGAAAAAAATTACAGCAATTGCTTGGGTAAGGGTTGAGACAATATGATTGAAACTTAAGGAAACATTAGAGAATGTGAAGAAAACCACGATTAACATCTTTTCATTAATGCCTTTCAATCATACTAAATTAATTTTGTAAGTATAATTGTATCAATTTTAACATTTATAACCCTGTTGTATAAAGAAAATTTGAACTTTATGGTAGATGAAAGTGTTATGGCTGTATGTGGCAATTTTTACAAAGTTGTTACAACTACACTAAAATGTTTTTGCATCTAAGTGCAATATTCCAAACAGTTTATCTAGAGCAACAGACTGATAAGAGGGGGAAAAGACGTTCTAAACTTGTTATTTCAATTCAAAACCCTATGTTGTGGGTACTCAATTAGTACCCACAAAGTAGGTTTTTTAGCAATGAATTAAATATTGCATTTTGAAAAGACATTACCCCTCTTATCTGTATCTCTGAACTTGATCTATATGAATTTTTCTGTTTCAGCTTCTCAAACCTACTGCACAGCACAGACGGACAGTCAGCCGCCAGGACGGATTTTTAAAGGCCCAAATTAGAACTGAATGTATCATCATAATCATTATAAACAACAATCATATCATTAATGATCATATTTTTACCATGCCAAGTTATCCTTTTTCATTTTATCAGTTTAGAAAATACCATTTATATGTTAATTTCGTTAAAATACCAAAAGTGTTTGCGTTTATATATAAAATCCTAATTTCAAAGATTTTGAAAAAACAATTATATAGAAAATTATCAGACCATTTTCATATACGCAGTAGCCTATTATAACAATTTATAAAAACTTTATTATTTAGTTTTTAATTTATTAAAAATTTCTTTTTCATCATTGATGAAAAAAAAAAATATTATTGAAAGGACAATAATATAAAATAATTGTTTAAAGAGAGCTACCATATAGCGAAATGATTTTGACTACTTTGACTAGGAATTAAGAAAACGAAATTTAACAAAATTTTGGGCATTTTGCATTTGATACCCAGATTACCAGATCAGAGCTAGTAGAGGTATTTCAAATTTGTTATTTTAGATCCAAACCCCATGTTGTGCGTACTCATTTGAATTGTAACCGTGAGACAATTCAAATGAGTACCGTCAACATGGGGTTTTATGAATAATAAATGAAATATTGCATTTCTTATGAAAGGCCATCATTTCCCAGCGTCTGATCTGTATTTCTGGATCAAACTACATGCATCTAGATCATCCTGTGCTTATAGGCAGTTTGTTAAGTCTCTGTGCGGGCCTTTGAAAGTAATTATAATAATGATGATAATAATGATAATAATGATAATAATTTTATTTTGAGAAGGTAGCATATTTTTAAAAGACATATAATTATTATAATGATACTCCATATGAATCAAGCACCCACTCCCGCCTTATTCTCCACTTATCATCCTTCTCTCTCACAAGTACATGAGAACAACACCGATCTTATTCACAGGCTGATTGGGATGCATGTTGGACTTGAATGTCGCTATCATCCTTATAAAATATTTAAGCAATTTTGTTGAGTTATGTGATGCCATAGTGGAATGCTTGTAGATTTGATACAGATAATTATCATCTCCTATCTTCATCAAGTCTATAAGCATACCCATGCTTTTCAACAAAACCCTCGTAACTGCAGCTTTTTTAAAGCTGCAGTTACGAGGATTTCGTTGAAAAGCGACTATATTGTCAACAGCAATTTGCCCATTTTCCATTAAAATCTTTTCCCAAGCAGTATTTTTAGATTTCTCCAATTTGAGGGAAGTGGTAGACCACTATGTGCATGTTACTAACATTGACATTAATGATTTGTGACAATTTTAGGACAGAAAATATTGAGGTATAAGGAGAAAATGCTGATTATCAGCATCTTCTTTTGCCTAAATGTTTTCTGAAGTCTATTCTCTGTAAAAAGTGGATTTTATTTGGGAAAGGGTGAAACACAATTTCCTGATTCAATGTTAAAGTTGTCTTTACATTCAGTTAACAATATTGCATGGATATAATTAAGGCGCTTTTGAACAAACTTTCGTATGATAAAAGCTCACACTTTTCAACATATGAATAATAATGATAATATTATTATTATTATGTTTAAGGTAGAATACGCCTAATGGCAACTTTAGAAATTGGGGTGGCAAACACTTCTGTCTGATAGTACATCATATTAGACATCTATATGTGCAATATGACAAAAATTCGTCCAGAGGTTACCTAGAAATTTGATTTTCCCTTAACCCACCCCCAACTTACAAAATTCCAATATGGCGGCCACCACTCAAAGCAAAAAAGTATCTGAATTTTGGACATAAACACATTAAATGTGTCTAGATTTTGGTTTTTATTATCAAAAACATGTTTACTCATCGTCTGATGTGAAATGATATGACCCTTGTGCGCACATGAGAGACATTTTGTTAAATTACTGCGTGCTTATTTAAAAATTAAGCCTCTTTATTTCTTAGTTTGAAATTTATGCCTCTGAAACAAATGTTGACAGTGCCAGAAATAAGTTCACGCACTCTCTAAAACCGATATCAAAATTATTCTTATATGTGTAGGAACACGATAAAATCCACATATGACCATTTTATCCGTCAAAATTTGAATATATATAAAGGTAATTCTTAGTGTCTCATACTTTGGAACGCACTATTTCTTTCACAAAAGAAGTCAATGCCCCAAATAAAGGGAACCGTAGCCCGTATCTAATTATATGCTTATAACTAAATCCGAAACGTTGTATTAGACTTTCAGAAGTTGGCAAATGATAACATATCAGTTGTGATTTCGTATGACTTTCACCATTTTAACCCTTTACCTAGTAACCAATTGAACATCGCTATTTGTAAAAAGTAATGCAAGTTCTAAAGACAAAATTGTACTTAATCTTTTTTATAGTCTATTACAGCTTCCTTATACCACTTCTTCTGGATTGCATATTGAATCTAAGGACTTAAATGGAAAAAGAATCTAAAAAAAGAGATTGAATCACGCATCAAACCACGTTACAATTAACTGACAACGAGTTTGCACATTTGAATAAGGATCGCCGGCGAAGAAGTGATGAAAATGGAGTGCGAATGTCTGAACAATGATGATCTCATCCACGCGTGGTTCTCAAACGATAGGCGTTTGATCACCACATCATAGATTTCATTAGAATACATGTATGTGTCTTCCACGGTAGGGTTTTTCGGTATATTGAGCCAAACAGCATCAAGGGAAGAAACGATTATTATACATACTACAATTTGTTTCCTAAATAGGGAGTTTCATTAAGTAAAATTCTATCAAAGTTTCAAATCACATACAAACTGGTGATATCAATCAAAATCATATAAAATTACACGAAAAATGTCTCTAAAAATTTATGTTAAACGGAGAATCATACCAGAAAAAGATATTCGGGGTGTATTTGGGGAATATTATTTACAAAGGGAAGTAATATTTAGCAATATTGTTGCTAAAAATAGAGGAAAAATAGATACGGAAACTGTCGACATTTGTCGAAAATGTACGACAATAGTAAATATGCATTAGAATTATTCTACCTTAAGTTCCATAAAGATTAATTGTGTTGCTGAACATAATTGCTTTTATAATGAAGTAGAAAAGAACAAACACTTTTGATATTGATGAAGACATATAGCAGAAAGAATGGTGTGAATGAAGAAGATTCTATATCTAAAAAAAATATATAAAGAAAAAAAAAGGATAAAAAAAAAAATAAAAAAAGAGAAAAGACAATGACAAATAAAAAATAAAAAAGATGGGGAAAATTACAAAAAAAATATGAAAAAAATATGAAAATCATAATCATAAAAAAACCAATAAAAACATTAAAACAAATCATCATTACAAAAAAAAAAAAGAAAAAAAAAAAGAAAAAAAAAAAGAAAAGAAATGAATCTTCTACATAAACATTATTGCAATGGTATTAGTCTAGTCACATAACATTTTGCTGCTTTTCAACGAAAACCTCGTAACTGCAGCTTAAAACAAGCTGCAGATACAAGGATTTTGTGGAAAAGTGACCATTTTTAGTCGGTGATTGTTGTAATGGGGTAAACATGTACTATTGGTATTACATGCTCCATTTATTATTTTTATTATGATGAGCCATTCAGTTCTATTCCTTTTACTGTGGCCTTTAAAGTGTCATCCTTATTGAATATATGCCAGTGTGTAAAAATGGACAGTATTAATGTTAAGTTATTGGGTACACTATGTTACTGATTTGTGAGGGAAAACAGTGTTCAATTGATTACCCTAGCTCGTGTGTTTCCAGGTTTCGACTAGCAATAGGAGAAAGATAAGAAACCAAATAGTGAAAAGTAGACAATTCTGATTAACAGCATTATCTTCTTTTCTTCATTTCTTTAAATTTAACATTTTTTTTTGATGCAAGATACATACATAACACCACATTTCAAACATTTGTGAAAACGATGCAAAATTTCCATATGTCATAGCTTAAGCTTAATACATGAGTTTGGATCTTGTAAAAGGGCCTATATGGAATTTGAGAACAATGTGGATCCAGATCAGCTTGTGCACATATACAGTCTGATCAAGATGCATGCTGTCCTCTAATAATTCCTCCGTTACCTGAAGCATCTCTATGACAGCAGTTTTAAATATCTCAATGGGACCTCAGTTAGGCACATACTGATCTTGTTCTTATTGTAAGGTTGTCTCAAATGTTTTGATCCCTTCCCATACCCCTTTCCCAAACAAGACCTGGTTTTGACGCCCCTATTAGGTAAGGCTTGGGAAAACATTGAAACAAAAGAAGAAACTGCTGATAATCAGCATTTTCTCCTTTTGTTTCAATATTTTCTACGCCATATTTTACACAAATTCTTTTTTTAAAATCTCCCATTTTGTCAATTGTGACAGTTTATTAATTTGTCCACCCTAAAATTTTGCCGTTTGGGAAAGGGATACAGGAGAAACATTATACTTCTTCTATCTGAAAGTGGCCGCAAACCATGTTAGTAAAGATACAATTTATGTACAACATATCACAGAAAATATAGAGGCAAAAGGAGAAACTGCTGATCATCAGCAATGTCTTCTTTTGCCTCAATGTTTTCCAAAGCTTTAACACTGATTCTCAACGAAAGTAGTCACTGTTTTGGTAAGGTTTAACGGCCATTTTTCCAGATCCTGGGCTCATACGTGATTGGAGGCTTTTGAATTACAAAATCATGTCATCTTTAGATACTGCATGTAAGAAAACCATCATAGTGGAGTTGTTTCATGGATTTGTAAAAGCCAGCTTGCTTATTGTAAGTTTTGCGCTAGATCTTTGTGCTTACAATGTTTTTGTTGTATCAATAATGATCAAAACCCTTTCTCAAACATCAGAAAAAGGACTATTTAATTTGAAAGCTACTGCGGACAACAAAATGGGTATTGATAAAGATTGGATATGTGTAAAAAGGTGGTTTATAGTCTCAAATATGTGTACAATATAGCACAGGAAATATTGAGTCAAAAAGAGAGCATGTTGTTTATCAATATTTTCTTCTTTTGTCTCAATGTTTTCTAAGGTGTTATCAGTGATGTATGTTGAAACTCGATCTTGTTTGGGAAAGGGTTTAAGACAACTTCTCGCTATATTCTGCAGCCCTAAGAAGTCTTTGTTAGGCAAAAAGACAGCGTTTTAGATTTTTGTAGCAAAATTGTGAAATTAATTATCAGGCATTCCACCAAAAACTGTGAAAAATTTCATTTTAATTCAGAAATGATAATATTATCAAAAATGTAACAGTAAGTATTATTACCATAATTAATCATTGTAAAGTACAAAATATTTAAAAATCATATGGTATTGTCTCTCAGTATAAGTGTTTCATGTTTAAGTATATATGCTTATGGTATTGGTAGATCTACAGTTTAATTTAAGACATAGGATTGATTTTTGGTCAAGCCCCAATATTATTCTGAATCATTTACTGTATTATGATAGATATTTTATATATAAACAAGAAATATTCAAAAAGAAAATGTATGATACTATTACATGGAATTCTGAATATTTGGAAATTATCATTACATAAAGAAGATACAAAAAAGTTGTTGTGAATACATTCTAACTTTGTTAATTCGAACCCCTATGTTGTTGATAGTCTCATTTGAAATGTCTTGATGAGACAATTCTAATGAGTACTCTCAACATTGGGTTTGATAAACATAAAATGAAATATTTCATTTTGAGAAGCCTCTGTCCTCTTATCTGGAGCTCTGAATAAAAGCCTAGTATGTTTGACATCAAATGCAAGTTTTGAAATCTGCCAATTAGATGATTTTATAAGATACATGCTTTTTCATAAATTGAAGAAAATTAAGCCTAACTCTTTCACATTAAATTTTCAATCAAGTAGAATAATTTAATTATTAAAGCGTCCGGAGAAGAGCCTAAATCCTTCGTGACACACGATGAATATCTAATGCACGAACTGCGTCCGTAATTTGATCGTAATATGATCGTAAAACGACTAAAACAGTCTAAATTCTTCTTTAAAAAGAAGCGTGGCAACTGACCACGCCTGAAACGCAAGCACACTGACTACGCATGCGCAGCTCACATCTCATTTTAATTACCGAAATGAGCGTAATCGGCGAAATGGAATTCTTAATTACTGAATATTAACAACAAAAGGAAAAGTGCCAACCCTGATCCTATTGTAACGTAGCAGCCATCAAGAAAATGCTTTAACCCTTTCCCAAACAGCAAAACTTCAGGATGATCCAATTCAAAAGAAGCAGCAGAAGATGACATAATGGATTTTGATAAAGATAGGATTTTCCTTTAAAAAAAAGCACCGAAAATATTGAGGTTAAAGAAGAAAATGTTGGTTATTAGTATTTTCTCCTTTTGTCTTAATGTTTCCCCAGGCCTTTTCTATTAAAGAATTCAAAACCAGATCTCTTTGTCACAGTGTTAAGACAAAAAAATTGTCATGACAAAGAAAGCATTTAGAGAAAAGAAGATAGTCATATTATAAGTATTTTCTTCTTTTCTCTCAATACTTTATTTCCTATGCTTTCTCTCTAAGGGATTGCAAAACTTAAAAGTAGGAATTGTAAGGGAAAGGGTTAAAATGTTTTGTACTACTACCTTTGCATAAATTTTGTATGGAAGTAAGATTTTCTGCACAATAGAGTAAATACTTGTTGTTACTATTACAGGAAAATATTTTAAGCCTTTTCCAAATAGGAATCTGGCTTGATTCCACTGTTCGAAAAAGTTTTGAAAAATATTGAGAGAAAAGAAGAAATTGCTGGTAATCAGCAAATCTTCCATTTCTCTCAATGTTATTTTACGACAGTACATGCACATTTTCGTGTTTGGATAATGAACATATAGTAAGAAACGTAAAATATTCTAGGTTAGGAATATTATATTAGAGAAAAAATATTGTCACTACTCTGTCTGTGCAGACTGCACAGACAGGCTAAGGTCAATACTTTTCACTCTTCTGAGAAGGTCCCTTTTAGCATGATTGGTCACATTTGTATGCCCAGGTAGTCACTAGTCAATATAGGTGAGTCGGGACAAAATTACTGTAAGTGATTATAGCATTTACAATAGTTTTGCACTCGCCCTGGAATGATTTTTGTCGCTTTTCTATAAAAACCTTGTAACTGCAGCTTAAAACAAGCTGCAGTTACGAGTTTTTTGTTAAAAAGCAATGTTATATTGAATAAGGATGACATAAAAATTCGGTAAAAAAAATGCTGTAGGTTTGCGGGCCTATATGTAACAAAAGGCAGATGTTTGCAAAATGCAAGATAGCATTTTGCAAATTGCTATTTGCATCTTTTGTTTCCTTTTTATGCCTATGTAATATTGTGTGATATTTTTCAAATGCTTTTTTGAAATATTTGTTTATCTTTGAAATGTATTTCAAATTTCTGTATTGACAATGTGAGTTTGAGTGTCGAGCCAAATTCATTTGCTTTGTAAATAGAAAATCTTACAGAATAAAGTGGTGAAAGCATTTTAGTATTCAGTGCATTTTCCTATTACCTCCAATGGCTTATTGTGATTTGTGTTATTATCCCATATGACAAAATTTTAGGGTATTGTCATCTAAATGCTGCCACAAATGACAAAATGGGTATTAATAAAGATTGGATTTATCTGCAAAAAAGCTTAGATAATATTGAGGCAAAAGGAGAAGTTGCTGATGATCAGCAATTTCTTCTTTTGACTCGATATTTTCCATAGCTGTATCTAATAGGGACATTAAAACTATATCATGTTAGGGATCGGGTTAAACACTATTGCAGCAGATACACCAAATTCACCTGAACTTAGATATTGTTCAATATTAAAAGCATAGATCTAGAAAGAGAAAGGAGGTAATGCTGATTGTCAGCATTTTCTTCTTGTTTTTTTTCATGGGTCTCTGACCTAAAATCATGTTTGGTCTTTAACCCTTTCCCAAACAGCAAAAACTTAGACTATTGTAAACCAGGAAATGGTTTCGCACGTTTTAAGTTAGCATCTTTCGCTGATGGGTGTGGTCAGCGAACTTGAAACGCCGCAAATAGGCTACTTTCAATAAAAGTGTGACCTTTATTCACTTTGATAGTTTTTGTTTCTGGAAGACCTATAAGGAGATGTTTTATTTACATTGTGTTTGTTAGACATGTTTGTTACTATGTAAAACAAGGGAAATAACTTTTTCATAATAGGGTGTATGTGAAAAGTTTCTTTATTTTAGACTACTTTCGTTTTTATCCAAAAATACATAGACATTGTGACATACCGGTATTAAAAAACATGAAATTGAAAGATAAACCAACTAATGGTCCTTCGATGATATTGAATAAAACTGTCACTATCGCTTCTCAACACTATAGGTAAATAGGTGTGAAGTAACGCTCAAATTCTATGAATAACTATTGTGTTACAAACTGTAATCCAGTATGCTATAAAGTGTGAAATAAAACAATGGGTCAATTGAAACTAACTTCGATCAAACTGTCAATGGCGACTAAAATATCCGATTCCCCATATTATTCAACATATCAATTTTTCAATTCCTCCATAGCTTGTTTTGTTTCGCGCGATTCGTTGACAGCATTGATCCATGAACTTAAAATGCCACGAACAAGTACGATTGCATGAAAACGGGAACATTTCTTGACGCGAACTTATCCTGGTTTACAGTATTCGCATTTGAAAGCTGTTGCAGATGACGGAATTGATATTAATACAGTTAGGGTTTGTAAACAATGTAGTTAAGAAAATATTGAGGCAAAAGGAGCAAATGCTGATTATCAGAATTTCCTTCTGATCTCTCTGTTTTCCTATGCCTTCTAAGTAAGGGATGCCAACAATGTGTTGTTTAAGAAAGGTTAGAAGGTATAAATTGATTGATCAATTTGAGTTTAACACTTCTTTCAACTGCTATGCATGGTCATATTGCATGGCTGGAGCACATAACCATGGATTCTTGTCATTTGTCATACCAGTACAGCTACAACATCCTTACTGAGCCTACAGCTGCTTGACCATATAGGTTAATGATTATCAAACCTTCAATGGGTGACACTTTTGTCAGACAGGATATTTGAAGCAGCCGGGATGGAACCCAAGACCTCTGAGTGAGAGTCTGATGCGCTACCAACTGCGCTATGGCCGCCGCCGATGTCCTAGCAAGGATGATTGACAAGTTATCAGAATTTCCTTCTTTTCTCTAAATGTTTTCCTATCCCTTCTAATTACATCCTCGCATAGCCCCGGGTCTACTACGCTACATGTCATACGAGGATGTTCTAAGTAATTCCCTTAACCAATTACCACAGTCAATTTCTTCATTTCCCACTATGTTTTCTACCCAAAGAGACCAAAAGATTTGATATTTCTCAACTGGAATGTGTGGTCTGCAACAACTTTGAATTTGGACCAGCCTAAAAGTTTGCCGTTTGGTAATGGGTTAAGGAATGCCAAAACAAAGTGTTGGAAGAGGTTAAAAGGTTAAGGAATAGATCAACAACTAGGAGGAAGCATACAATAATTTATTTCATAATTAACCAAGATGAGCCAATAACATAATCAGTGTATAATAATCATATCTATATACAATAGCTATCACACTTAACTCTTAAAAAACTCAAAAACGCCCACACAACATGAGCAACCCATAAGTTGTCCGCATCCTATCGCCTGGTATCACGATATCATAGCACAGCAGAGACCAGAGGCGCCTTCTTTAAAGCGAGAGTTAATAAGATTTTTTAAGATTTTTCAGATATAGCATTTTTAAGACCAAGATTCTGACCAGGGTGTTCCGAGTGCTCCATACTTCATGATGGCATCATTTGTATAAAGTATGGAACTTTCGGAATACCATGATTTATAAATTTAATATGGAGCATTCGGAACAACTAGGTCAATTCATTCTTATATTGTTTCTACAGTTGACAGAGAGGTTCTGCAAGAAGTAGCCTCCCATTGAGTGTCTTAACCCTTTCCCAAACGACAAAATTTTAGGATGATCCACTTCAAAAACTGCCACAAATGACAAAATGGATGTTATTAAAGATAGGATTTGTGTAAAATATGGCATAGAAAATATTGAGACAAAAGGAGAAACTGCTGGTTATCAGCAGTTTCTTCTTTTGTTTCAATGTTTTCCCAAGCCGTTTCTATTAGGGACGTCAAAACCAGGTCTTGTTTGGGAAAGGGTTAAAAATCTCCGTCTAAAATGGCTTTATCCTAAACATCTTAGAAATCTCAAGACATCTTGAAAAATCTCGCTCTAAAGAACACACCTCAGGTCTTGTTTAGGAAAAGGTTTCAACAAAATGGCCCCACAATGACATATTCCACTTATCAGGCTTAACTTAAACCAGACTGCACATGTGTGTGCACGCTGATCTTATTCTAAAGTAGCCTAAGTTCCTGGAGCAATCAATGCATGGTCAGCATGACAAGGCACAGTTGCCTTAGGGATGCTTATCTGATGTCAAGCATACATTTCAACTGTGATTACTGACTGGATTTGTGCATTGTATGTTTAATTTTGCTTTCAACAATTGTTCATACCTTTACTCCTCTAAAAATATTGGAATATCAACAATCTAGGGCATTCATCATTTTTGTGTATTGAGAAGAATGTTTTGAAACAAAACAATAAATGAACTACGAAAGGCCATTTTCCAAACAGCAAAAGTATATTTCCTTTAATTTGAAAGGTGCTGCAGATGGCAAAATTGATGCCGATAAACACTGGATATTGTTACAATATATAACAAGCCATTGAGGCAAAAGGACATGTTGGTCATCTTTTCTCTCAATGATTTCAAATTGATTTGTCCTTAAAGGTGTCAGAACAAAGTCTTGTTGGGGAAGGGGTTAAGGTATAGAGTAATTTGACTCTTTAATAGTAGGACATCCATGCACTGTATCAAATTCATTGAAGGTTGGGTGATATTATAAATGTGTAAACTCTATGAGCATTTACAATGATTTTAAGGTAGGTTATCCTTAATAAGATTCACATGACGTCAGAATTATTTCAGCGATGTCATAAATATTCACCGATTGAACGTCCCATTGCCTTATGTTTACGATGGCACCCGAATAGTTTCAGAAATAACAAATGTTAAGACATCACATAAACAATTCAGATGTCACATGAATCTCATTAGAGTTGGACTACCTGACAGTAAACCCACAGAATTCAAAACTACAGTCAAATGTAACATAGCAGTATGTGAGCTTCAATCTTAACCTTTTTTCCCTAAATGGCAAAAAATTTAGACAATTCCATTCTGAAAGCTGATGCAGACAGCAAAATGTATTTGAATAAACATAGAATTTGCTTGCGATATAGCACAGAAAACATTGAAGGGCAAGGTGACAATACTGATCATTAGCATTTTCGCCTTTTCCTTCCATGTTTTCTGAACTTCACTCCCCATTCATTATTTGGGAAAAGAGTTATTTATCTGAGATACAGCAAAATTACAAAACGAATTATGCAAATATTGTATGAGCAAAAAATAAATAACTAGCTGTTCTACACTCAAAAATAACAACAATTTGCATGGACATAATAAACCAATTATAGATCAGCAATTTCTCCCTATTCTTTGTTTCGTAAGCTTCCTTTACTACGACGGTCAACAGTTAACATATTATTTAGGAACAAGTCGTACAGGATTAACCCTTTCCCAATTAAGACCTGGTCTTGGTGTTCCTAATACATATACAGCTTGGGAAAATATTGAGGCAAAAGAAGAAAATGCTGGTAACCAACATTTTCTCCTTTTGCCTCAGTGTTTTTTGGGAAAGTGTTAAAGATGAGTTAATCTTGAAATAATGTCATTTTGAAATCTAAAACCAACTACAATGCAATATTATCCCCCAAACTATACAAGTGTTTAAAACCTTACATGGTAACAAATTTGTTGCATGAAATACGAGTATACATGTACATATGTTATCTTTCCCCAAATTAAGCTACATCCAACAGATTTATATCTTAAAAATTGTAGTACCCTGTTATTAAGACAATGAATGATTTTTTCTGTCTATACTGAACCAAAAAAGAAACTTACAAAGTATGTGCCGTTTGTTCAATGGAACCACTTAGATGTAAACACAAATGTACATGCAGTTGCTTTTAAAACTTGTTTTGTTTGCAAAATCAGTCAGCTAATCCCGATATAAAAGCCTGATATGTCTGTTTTCAACATTAAATCCAACTTTCATGAGTGCATAAGGGATATCTAAATTCAAAATGTTTCTTTTTTGGTTTAGTATATTTGAAGCAGAATCTGGGAAAAAAGTAATAGCATTTGAAAATATCATGTCTCCAGATCTGCCATAGTGTGGTCTGACAAGGATCCATGCTGCTGTTTTACAGTTGACCAAACGCCAATCGACAGATCGCTCCACCCAACATAGAATTTAATACAAACAATGGACATGTGTTCGTTTATAGGGAACAAATTCATCCAGTTAATAATGAAGTAAATTCGGACAAACAAAATAGTATTTCGTAGGTGTTGTTATAAAATTTTGTAACTATGGCTTAATTTAAGCCGTAGTTACGAGATTTCATAACAACATCGACGGTTTATCAAAACAAACGTTAAACCTAGTCTATTGTTAGCACAAAATTCTTTGCAATTGGCATGTCGAATGTTCGATAAATCGATACAATAACATGTGCAACGAAGAACAATTGGGGCATGACATTTTTCTGATCGCCCATTGGCTAATTGATGTTTTTGATTGACAGTCGGCGTTTGGTCAGTTGCTACAGGTCATGAAGAAGCTATTTCAGAACAGCATGGCGGTTGATCTGACTGCATATACAAACATGCTGATCTGGATCAAAGTTGGTCTGAAATGCTTTACCTCCTTTCCATGCAAGACCTAGTTTTGACGTCTCTAATAGAAAAGGCTTGAGAAAACATAGAGGCAAAAGAAGAAAATGCTGATAATCAGCATTTTCTCCTTTTGCCTCAATATTTTCAATGCTATCTTGTTGTACACAAATCCAACCTTTATTTACATATATTTTGTTGTCTACAGTAGCTTTTGAAAAGGACAACCCTAAAATGTGTCTGTTTGGGAATAAATTAAAGCCCTTTATCCATATCCCTGCTCTTGTTCTTTTCTCCTGTTTTACATTGACTACTCATGCATTAAGGGCTAACTTGAGATTTATTTTGTCTGATATTGTTCTTAAGCACAACTTAACCTTGCATTGTATGACAAAGAGTTACAACTTAACCTTGCATTGTATGATAAAAAGTTAAGTAATCACCGTCAAAATTCCAATCTGACGCAGATGACAATGCTCCCAATACAAGTAAGCCAATCACTCAAGATGGACTAACAAATTGTAAGAAAAGAAGCACATGATGGTAAACCAGCATTTTCTACTTTATCACAATGTTTTCAAAAGTTATCTTTCTTAGGGAATGGCAACTTCTTTTTGTGTATCAAATTAATCTTTCAACCCTTTCCCAAACAAAAGCTGTATGCATGATTTTGAAGACTATTACAGAAGAAGCTTTGGAAAACATTTAGAAAATGATGGGTAGCTGACCAGCACATTGCTGCTTTTCAATGAAAACCTCTTATCTGCAGCTTGTGTTAAGCTGCAGTTACGAGGTTTTTGTTGAAAAACGACGACATTCCAATCATGCTATAATTCTAAGCCTTCAAATTACGGTTAATGTTTCTTGTTTGCAACTGCCTTTGAAGATCAGTCAAATATCTTGTCATTTGGGAAAGGGTTTTTGTTTTTATTCACATTTCCTCAAAATATGACCATGTCCCGAAACTATGATGTCTCGTCTGTTTCCTCAGGAATGTTTGTGGTAAGAGGAGTTGTTTCTGTCAGATCTGTTTTTGTTTCTGTGGTCTTTGTTTTTGTTTCATCTTCTTCTTCCATTGAAGGCCAGTTACCAGATGCAGTGTCATTTGTTTTACTTAATCTCTCATTTAAGGCTTTGAGTGCTAAATTCCTGAAAAAAAGAATAGAATAGAGGCATCAGAAACAGAACACAATATTAGTGGTTTGGTGCAAAACTTTTGTGGGTGAATATAAATGAGCCAGGATCGGGAAAAAGGGCCCCTATAGCATAATATGATAATGAAGCCACTCAAATGTATATGACTTATTGCACTCTGATTAAGATCTTTGCTGCTTTCCTACAGTTGATAACAGGAAAGGCAGAAGCTAGTAGTGAACAGCATGGATCTTGATCAGACTGTGCAAAAACATAGGCTGATCTTGATCCATGTCGGTCTTAAATGCCCTCTCAAGATCCGAGCTGGAATATTATGGCAGGCCAGCAGATTGATTTCCAAGTTTTTCATGTTTTTCTTTTTAAACTTGGACCTATCATTTCATCTAACTTTGGTAATCCTTTTCCCTGTCTAATTTTGGTAAATTTGGTATAAAACATACTTTATACATTGAACGACCCTATTTTAATCATGATCTGAAGGAATAATTAACTAAGAATACAAGAAAAGCCAGGAATGTTTACTCAGTGTTCTTCCAAGCCCAATAAGCTGCAGGGGCCACACTGTGCATTCAGTTTAATGCCTTTACAGCTTTTTAAGTTCTCCAGAGCTTATTTTTCTCAAAATGGTCACCAAATTGAATGGTTTTGAGCTCTTCCATGCCAAAAATTGATTTAAATACAGCATTTTGTATAATTATTCTGTATGAAAACATTATGGCCCAATTTATGGGAAATGAAGATATTGCTTAAAATGAACAACTTCATCATAAAATTTCCAGTAATTGTGTTGTCTGTCATGTATTTGTATTTATTACTTAAACTCTATACGTTCTGAGCTAAGGTTTGAATCTTGGCCACTACAGTTTCAAATTATTCTGCGGAGAAACCTGTAACTTACTTTCTCCTCTCTGCATCTTGAGGATCTGTACCAGGTAAGGTAACTGTTATGGTTGTTGGTGAACTCACATCGTAGCGTCGCTGTGGTTTCTTACAAATCTTCAGTTTTACAAACACATTAAACACTGTATTGGAGAAAACTGACACCAGTGGTTGGATCTGGCTTGGGAAAAAGCTGAAGAAGAATGTTAAAGAGAGTTTATTTTCAAAATTGATTAAATGGGGTTTGACCAATTACAAGACAACACAATTTTAAATTCACTTCAATATCAAAACTGCTTTTTAAATAAAGACACAGGTTAAAAGAAATTAACATACATATATATATGTCAAATTGACATAATCCACATAGATGGTAGTGTTAATTTGCAAGTCCCTTTGTTCTAGGAAATTACATAAATACTGAACACATCTTTTTTTCACATCTGATAAGTTGCTGTGACGGATCCAGGATGACTGTGAAGGGGGTTCATTTTTACAAAAGGACCTAAAAGTTGCAAAAGGGGGATTCTTTTTACAAATATTACACAATATAATATGATACAATTTTGCCTGAATTTCTGAATGAAAAACAAAATGAAATAATCAGGCTACAGAGCGGGATTCGTTTAAACCGTTTAACCCCCAAACCTCCTCTGGATCCACCACTGTGTCACAACATTATTATTACCTTGCAAAACTAAAGTTATCCGCCATGTCACCTCTATTTCCATTTGAATGTTTCTGATAGAATCGTAAATAAACCCAACTTATGATAATTCCCCAGGTGAACATGAATGGATAAGGTCCATCTATCGCTCCAGCAAGACGCAATGTTATCACAATTACAACCAACAATAATGGAATGTGTGTGTTCCGCAATTTACCAAACGGCGAGTTCACTAACATATGGTCCGGCATAACTTGCTTGACAGCAACTGAGAATCCTGCGATGTAACCGGCCAATCCATGAATGTATGTGCCAAATAAATAGTCTTCATTTTTTGTTGCTAAATAGATGAGAATATATGTAAAAGATGTTGCTATGGCAACACAAAAATTAATGACAACGAAGAACACAAGCATGTCCATGGCACCCCATAATGGCTCCAGAAGTTTTCCACACAGAATTATCACCAAAACGTCGGCCAGCACTTCCCAGAAATGGAACTCAATGAAGGTGTGTGTAGCATAAGTCCAAACCCAGAAATTTGGGGGTAGAACATAACCGGGTACGACAGTAATGTATGGCGCTCCAGATGGAATAAATGTCAGAAAGTATCCAATACACACGAGAAACGCTACAGACTTGACAACTATGCTGCTGTTGCCGAATGCAGCAGCTACATTCTGTTTGACAATTGGGATGTTTCTTTGAATCATGGAAGTCGCCATGTTGGAAGGACGTAAATACCGGAAGTGGAATGGATGAGTTCGATTGGGCCTTTTCCGTGTTTACTCGAGTACTTCTACTTCTACTTGTTTCTGCTATCAATCATCGCTGATTATTACTAGCAGACGCTTTGTCTGGGACAGCTGTTAGTTTATAAAAAGATAAGAAAGGTTAAAGAAAGTAAAACTTGTTAAACGTTAGCAGTTATCATACAGTTTAAAAGATAAAAGGATAAAACACACTCATTACTACTTACATTCAAATGACCTGGTCAAGCCTCTCAGTGAAAACTGCAACACTGGGGCTTGCCTGAATTTCATAGGGGAGACCATTCCACAGCCGAATAGTTCTTGGGAAGAAGGAGTTTGCATGATATTGAGTTCTAGAGTAAGGAAGGAGACAATTTAGGTTTCGGGTATATGCGATGTGATGGTGATGTGATTCACTTGCTTTCAGTTTAGGACATTCTTTCTTCGTTTTACCTTTGGGAGCGGGAGTAGATGTAGCGATTGGGGGACAGCAAGGACTGTCTATACTACTAGTGAAGGAGTGTGACATTTGATTACAAGAGATTCTATTTGGCATAGATTCAAATGTATCTGGGTCCAGTGCTGAAAAAATTGTTTTTTTCACTGAGGGAGTCAAGCGAATCTAGTATTGATGAAGAGATGAAGGTTACTTTCTCGCCTAATCCCATGAACTAAACCCCCAAGTAACATTTGACGCCTTAATTCTGACGCCTCCAAAAGATAAGGCACTGTCCAAAAACATCGTGGAAAATAAAAAATAATACTCGTGACAAGCAATTTCTTCATTTCCATAATGTTTTCCTATCACGAAAGACCAAAGAATGTAAAAAATCACTTGAAATTGTCGCTTGCAAACTCGTCTAAAACTTTCCCGTCTGGTAATGGGTTTTATGGTTTAAGAAGGGACTCGCAAATTAAAACAAGATAAATCTATGTATGGTACATGTATACTTCATTGATGTGCCAACTCAGTAATTTTTTAGAATTGTATAGCTCATAGATACAGCTTGGGAAATAGATCTACTGGCACAAAATAATGGAGCATAGGCCTATCGTCGCCTCGTTTTAAGGTTGCGCTAACTACCAAAGCCACTTTTCCGAGAAAATCGACTTTAAAGATCAGACCTTCATAACTTTTTTATGTATGCTTGAAATTGACCCAAATTTTGCATGACAGTCAGAAATAACCTTATCTATCCACATGCGCAATTTAATAAGAAACGATGGAGCATTTTGTGATAAAAATCATTATTTCTGTTTGGAGATAGAGCAAATTCTGTCATTTTCAAAACCACTTTTCACTTTTAAAGGAGATAGATCAAAATGACACAGAAAAACACTCTTTGCTATATAGGCCGACCTTACGAATCATAAAAAAAGACAAACTGTCGTTTTGCCGTAGAAATTGGACAACGCATGCGGTTGTATTACGAACCGGTGGCCTTTGTTCTAGATAAAGTAAAAAGAAATATTCGAGTACAAATAGATTTCAACTTTTTATGGCATCGTAAAGGATACAGACTCTAGTCTACGTAGATTTAAATTGCAACAAATTCATATCATTTTCGCCCTAAAGAAATATATTTTGCTTATTATAATGGCTACATAAGGTACAGTTGAAAAAATCTACCTGTTGAAGTACTTGTGTGCCAAATTTAATTTCAATTACATTTTTTTACAGACTATCCGGCTATTCTACCCATCGAGGACTGGTAATCAGAATGCTGACATGCATAATAGTGTTATTGTGAACGGCCATTGATTAAAATAGCATTTGAAATTGTTAAAGATTGACTTGTTAACATATATGTACTTACATATTATCAAAATCGTCAAAAGAAATCGATTGTTCACATTTTGTAATCGGAATTCGCGTTTGTGTCACATAACAGGTCACGTGGTTTTTATTCTTATTTTCATTGGACGAGAGAAATTTTCAGGCACAGATTGCTCTATGTCCTGGTCATAGGATAAGATTTAAAAGATCAATTTGAAGAAAAAATCAGGAGATAGAGCAATATGCATACGCGATTTCTCAAAAACCAGCCCGCCAATCGACGATATCTGGTGTTCAGGAGATAGAGCATAAAAATACGAACACAACGATACCAAATATAGGATTTTTTCAAAAATGGAGATGGAGTGACCCCAGTCTACTGTTTGCTTCCGGGTCGTTGTACAATAGAAAATAGTCCTAGAAATTTTTGTCTCTGCATGCAGAGGGCTGTTTGGAGTGTTAAACAATAGTTTAAGTACTGTTTTCTTTGATAATTTAGTATTTTTGCTTCTGCTCTTTGGTTTTATAGCATATTTTTTGCATTATTTGCAGGACTACTTTCTGCGGATACTTCCCAAAAATGTACATGTAGTTTGGCGGAAAACAGCCATTCTAAAGTGAAAGTAAATAGTGGTCATATTCTTTGTTGGATATTTTCAGATTTTCCTTCTCAACCTATATTGAAACCACCATTAAAAGAGAGTATAGAGGCAGTAGATGAAGCAGCCTAAGTCACGAGTGTCCGCGAATGTTGTGGAAGGTGCTGTGACAGCGGTAAGTTGACCATTTTAACATAGGCTAAAGAAGGGAAAAGTTACGCCGGTGTCACCCCTAGATAGCGCAGCTTTAAAACGAGGCGACGCTATTATGCGTAGGAAGGTTTATAATATTAGGGGCGGGGCTCCAGGCGGGGGACAAATTTTTTTTGATGTTTAAGTGAATGGAACCTAACCGAGCGTAGCGTTGCTAGGGGGTCTGCCCCCAGAACATTTTTAATTCTAAGAAGCCATTTCGGGATTCCTGCAATCTGGGAACTTTCAGACAGCATTTTACACCTGGTCCTTTCTTGAAGGAAAATATGGGTGTAGGGCTATTAGATCTATTGGGAGCATAGAATACGCTGGCCCTCTTCTAAATTATTGGGGGCCTGGCCCCCTCTTCCCACGCAAGTGTGGAATGCGGATAAGTGGTCAACATCATCTCCTTTTGTCTAAATAATTTCTGTGTGTTACACTTTCCCACACTGATTTTGTTTTGACGTCCCCTATGTTCTCTTGTAGAAATAGATCTAGATCTACTTTGGAAAAGCATTGATAGAAAAGAGGAAATTGCTGCTAATCAGCAAATATCTCCATTCTCCGTTCCCCTCAATAATTAGGTTAAAATACTATACATGAAGGCCTATAACATATGCGTATTTTTGTACATGTGTATACTTTTGATACCATTGATATTGACAAACACACTTCATATAATTTTGACTGCCCTAAAATGGACTTGTGGGAAAGGCCGGTGTCTAGACAAATTCTATCTAGAAGGCATTCTTCATGGTTTTGAAAAGCAACAGTCCATTGTTTTTCTGTTCAAGAGAAAGTGTTGGTGACGTTGAATCTCTGTAAGCACAGCACTCGTAATGTTCATCAGTCATGTTTACAGACCACTAGCTCTGACTTAGGCCTCTGTCAATTTGAAATTCAAACAAGAAGAAACCCTTCTTATTGCGGAATTAATTAAGTACAAGGTCTTATTAGGATAAGGACATAAGTTTAACATTTTCCCAAACAAGACTTGGTTTGACGTCCATAGTTTAGTAAACGGCACAGGGAAATATTGAGACAAAAGAAGAAAATGCTTTGTACAAGCAGTTTATCATTTTGCCTCAATGTTTATGTGCTTCATTGTACACAATATAGATCTTCATCAACATCTATTTTGTCACTTGTAGCAGTTTTCATATTGTATCAGACCAAACCTTTTGCCTTTTGGGAAAGGGTTAATCCATTACCAGACGGCAAAATTTCGAACTGTTCCAATTTTAAAGCTCTTGCAGACGACAATTTTAAGTTGATAAAATCTTAAAATCTTTACATTTTGGTTTAGAAAACATAGTGGAAAACGAAGAAATTGCTTGTAACAAGCAATTTCTTCATTTTCCTCAATGTTTTCCAAAGCCCTTTCCTATGAAAGAGTCTAAATTCGTCACGGTTCAGTAATGGGTTAATAGATCACTGCCAAACTGATGGCTACTTTTACGCAAGTAGGCTATGCAGCTGAATCCACAGTTACTTTGACAATTTGGCCTCTTGTAAACCACAGGCACAATTGCTAGGCTGTAGGCTAGTTGTAATAGCACTCTCGATTTTAAAGAGGCATTTCGTTGGCCAAAAGAGCTCACATGGGAGTCAAAATGCAGCATATTTTCAAATTTTCCAAAGTTTATTTTCAGGGGCATGATCTCTGAACCTCATGGCTATTATTCTTGAATCTGCATTTTGTATACTGGCTATGCGCCTGGCTGCTGCTAACTACAATATATCAGTGCCTGATGTTCATACATGCATAAGGTAGAATACCCGTAATGTCGCCATTTTGAGGTTCTTACAGAATCGGCTCTCTTCGAGCGGCGTCGTTAGCCTACGAATCCGAACATATTCGGGCGCGGTCGTAAACATTCGGCGGTGGACAGTTCCACCGCCGAATGTTTTCCATCGCGCCCGAATAATTCCGGCCTCGTGCGAATCTCATTAGGGGTGGACTAACTAAGTGAAGTCCTCGACGTGTAGGTATTTTCATTTCTACTTTGGAGTTCAGCGATCTATGAAAGGTCAAGTAACCAGTTTCATCAAAGCACTTAGAGCGTATATCAGCGTCCGGGACAAGAATGCTATATACAACAGACATGCGTAACATCCCAGTCTCTGAAGACGCTGGAATTGCGATTTTTGTCATCAAGGTAGGCCACACCCTAAGGAGACTTACGCGACGTCGGAATTACTAGTATTAGAAAAACGTCTTAAACATCCTGCTTCCTACATCTTCGCAAGCCAAGGGTGACATATACGACGTAACGTCGTCTCTGTATTCAGAATACACACAAAGGTGGGTTCAACCTTGGCTAGCGAAGATATACTTCCTACGAGACTGAACAACATCTTTAACGAGCCTCTAGCTGTTCACCTACATCGATATAGGAACGCCAACTTAGCTGTACAAATATCCAATCATAGGTGGGAGAAAAACATCAGACATGATGTTTCCCGCGGCTTTGGATCGTATTTAGGAACCTCATGAGTGAAAGTCGGATGCGCTACCAACAGTACTATCGCCGCAGAAGTTGTGACAAAAAGAGTGCTTTTAAACCCTTTCCCAAACGGCAAAAATTTATATTGGTCAATTTCAAAGCTCCTGCAGACTACATTGTTTGATGTTGATAATGACAAGAATTGTGTGTAATATACCAGAGAAAATATTGAGGCAAAAGGAGAAACTGCTGGTTATCAGCAGTTTCTTCTTTTGTTTCAATGTTTTCCCAGGCCTTTTCTATTAGAGACGTCAAAACCAGGTCTTGTTTGGAAAAGGGTTAACTCTTTTCGGAGCAACACAATATCGGGGTGGTCCAATCTTTTGGGAGTAAACGCTGCTGCAGAAGACAAAATGGATGTTGATAAAGATAGAAATAGCGTAAAGATATACGGCTAGCGTACATAACACTTCACTTATGGTATTGGTACAGAAGGACAAAATGCTGGTTAACAGCAATTTTGTCTTTTCTCTCAATTTTTCCCCAACCTATATTTACTATGGACGCAAAAACCAAGTATTTGTTTGGGAAGGGGTAGCCGTTAAAGTTATCAGGAAGTGTCTCTTTGCTCTTTAACTGCTCCGAATAACAAGAGCTGTCCGAAGACAGCGCGCTCGACTTTCTAAGTTGCTTAGTATAAAGGGGGCATAACTCCAAATATAGTGGAGCCAAGGTCATGGGCCCTGCTAGTAAGGTAGAGGGTGTGATGGTGAATAAGTATTCCAAGTTTGGGTTGAATCCCTTTGATAGTATGGAAGTTATTGATGTTTGAAAAAAACTTTAACCTTTGTTGCAACGCCGACGCCCGGGTGACAGTATAAGCTCTCATTTTCTTCGAAAAGTCGAGCTAAAAAGGATCTGGAAATAAAGTGCTTTAGTGTGGAATAACATGAAAAAAGATACAAAGCAAAATTCTGATTGGCATTTTTTCATCTCTTAACAATTTAAAACAGAGCAATAATCACTGACAGGAATCACGTGACACAATATCAACAATCGAAGAAAATATCCAGTAATTCTATTAATGCGTGACTGGCTAAACTTTTTGATACAGAGAAAGATGGGGAAAAGCTGAGATTTTCTATCAGTGGTTACTCTTTCAACCCTTTCCCAAACAAAACCTGGTTTTGACATCCTTAATAGAAAAGGCTTCAGCTTGGGAAAACATTGAAACAAAAGAAGAAACTGTTGATAACCAGCAGTTTCTCCTTTTGTCTCAATGTTTTCAGTACCAAATTTCACACAAATGCTGTGTTGTCAGCATCTTTTTCTGGTCTGCAGAAGCTTTTGAATAGATTTGCACAATCATTTTGCTGTTTGGGAAAGGGTTAATCAACGCCTTATAAAAAAGATACTGACCTGATGAACCAATAACCTTTTTATTAGATGTTGTTTAAAAGATCCGTCTCTTCCAACAAATACCTGACTTTTTTTTACACCTTTGCTTCAAACTGAATTCAAATCAGTCATGTATTATAATAAATAGAATATCAGCAAATGACGTTGTTGTGTCTCGTGACTCCTTGTTATGAATAATCTGATACACATGCAAACCTTTGATTGTTAAAATGAATTATGATTTGTTATAAAAAATCCTATCTGGATCATTATAAAATCTGGCAAAGTAAAATAAATCATTATAAAATACTAAACTCTGATAACAAACTTTATTATTCTACTTGATCTTGGTAAAATTAAAACGAAACAGAAATTGAAAATAAAAAGTTTGTAAAAGATGTTCTAAAAAAGATATTGTAAGGCATGCAAAACATTTATTTAACTTTGTTAAAGTGTTTGAATTATATGACTACCAGAATTTTCTCTCCCTTTCTTTCAATGCAGTCTGCTAAAGAGTACAATTTCTATGCTTTTGATAATATTTTCATAATCAATTGCAGAAGTTTTGAATTTCAACCAGTCTAAAATAGTATCGTTGTCAAAAAGCACAAGACATTTTGTTGATTTAATTCATTACATAAATCATTAATATACAATGTATATCTTAGAAACCCTTATTAATCAAAGATTTTCATGGCAAGTGTCACACTGGTGGGTCGTCAAAACACTGTCACGCTATGTACACAATTATAACCATGCCATTTTGTTAATCCCAGTCATTAAGTTTCTATATAGCCTATATCTCCTTTTCTTCTTCGTCCTTCCTGGGTAAGGCACTACATTTATCCTTGATATATCAAATCTAACAGAACTTGGCCCAAGTACATTTTCAACTGTTAAATCTATCATATCTATCTTTTTACTCACAATTCTTTCTCTAGGACACTTACTTATATCTACTGCAGATGCATACCATTTCTTTGCCTTATCATTTTCTTTGTTTATTTTCTCAACACTAATACTTGGCATTTCCTCTTCAAATAATGTAACTTTATTTCCTTTTTCATTCTCTTTGTTTATTTTATCTACATTACTATTTCGTCGCTTTTCTGCAAAATCCTCATATCTGCAGCTTGTTTTAAGCTGCAGATACGAGGTTTTTGAAGAAAAGCAGCGATTTGGCAACTCTTCATCAACTGACATAGCTTCATCTGAATCAGTGAAGTCACAGGCTATACTCTCATTTTTGTTTTGTATTGAATTATCACTTGATGAACTATTTTGGGAGTAACCAAACATTTTTGTAAGTAAACTGTATTTGGAAGCTTTACCTTCTTCACTTATGGAATCAGATATAACAATTTCATTCATAGTTGAAGCATCAGTATCTTGTGTCAAAAGATCAACTGTTGCACATTCATGTATATAAGCCTGATCTATGTCAGTCAATCTAGGTTGATTTAAAGATTCAGCTGAAATGTGTTCCACACTTGTATCACTTGCGCAAATATCTGAATCTTCTACTGGATTGAAATGTCTCATTCTTTTAGTTTCAAGTGTTTTATGATTTACAGTATCAGCTGTATTGATTGTTTCAGTATTTGTATCATGTTGACTCAGTTGTGATGTTTGAACCTCAAGGCTATCATCTGCAAATATGTTTTCATTAGACACTCCAGTAGAGTTAGATCTATTCACTGTTTCTAAATTTTCTTCAAGTATCCTTACAATAACACTGTCACTTATGTCATTGTTAGATTCACCTTCAAAGCCCCCAGTTTCCATCATTGGCACTTCTGTATTATTGTTGTTAGCAATATCATCAATGACATTTGATTCCTTGTACAACCTTTTGTTTGTCCTATCATCATCAAAATGTATCACAGCCTTTTTATTAGTTTTTGTGTTTGAGGTACTACTTTTATTCATACAATAAGTCATATCATTCACATCACAACTTGAACTTTCTTTACTGGGTGATAGATATGTGATCCCTCTCTCATTCCGTCGCTTGCTCTTCAATTTCTTTGCTGCATTTCGTTGTGCCCTGCTTGGATTATCTGACACAGTAGGGTTAGCTCTATGACTACTCATGAACGATTTCACAGATGTAGGAACACAGATTGTAGTTTTACCTTCCTTGTTGAGGAATCTATCAAAACATGACATATCAGATCTATCTACCAGACTAACACCAAATGGTCCTCTAGACTTGGATTTGACAACTGGAATGATGGAACATGGCCTCAAGAATGATACAAACTTCTCCAGCTCGGTATATGAGCTGTGATCAGAATATGGCACAATAAACACATTGTCTTGATTACAATAGGGCTCTGCGTCTATACCTACATATAGAGCAGTGGGCAATATCACAATGGTCGGGTTTTCTTCATTGACCTTATTCACAAATCTGTTACTGATTAAATGAAATGGCACAATTTTTATTCTACACTTATCACAGTTTTCCTTAAACACATCTTTGGCTTCAATCAGTGAAAGTGTATTGTAGTAAGAGGAAGGTACAGCTATCCAGTTTTCACATTGCACAGCTATTTCCTGCAGTAGTTCTTCCTTACCAAGGCTTCTCATCCCTATCACAACATCATGATCTGGATGAGACTGTATAATACGGATAATCTCTCTGGTAGCCTGATCTCTGTCAGGGAAAACACACCTTGGGGAACAATAGGTGTTGTCCAGGTACAAGATGTCTATTTTACCTGCAATTCATAACATACAACACAAATTAACCCTTTCCCAAACAATACATTGTTTTGATATCCTTAAAAGAAAATGATTGGGAAAATACTATTTCTCTAAGTCCGATAAGCCACGCCCCGCCACGCCCACTTTTCCTGACAAATAAAAAATTTACCAACAAATTTTGAAGAGTGTCACCCAAGGAACATTTCTGCCAAGTTTGGTTCAGATTGGGCCAATGGTTGATTTTTAAAGAATTTTCTTAGGATTTCTCTAAGTCCAATAAGCCACGCCCTGCCAAGCCAAATTTTCCAGACAAATAAAAAATTCACCACCAAATTTTGAAGAGTGTTACCCAAGGAACATTTCTGCCAAGTTTGGTTCAAATTGGGCCAACGGTTGATTTTTAAAGAATTTTCTTAGGATTTCTCTAAGTCTGATAAGCCACGCCCTGCCACGCCCACTTTTTTTGACGAATCAAGAATTGGCGACCAAGTTTTGAAAAGGGTCACCCAAGGAACATTTCTGCCAAGTTAGGTTTAAATTGGCCCAATGGTTGATTTTTAAAGAATTTTCTTAGGATTTCTCTAAGTCCGATAAGCCACGCCCCACCACGCCCACATCTTTTGACGAATCAAAAATCCGTGAACAAATTTTGAAAAGGGTCACCCAAGGAACATTCCTGCCAAGTTTGGTCAAAATTGACCACATGGTTTAGGAGGAGAAGATGTTTAAAGAAATGTGAACGGACAGACGGACGGACGGACGACGGACAGTGAGTGACCACAATAGCTCCCCATGAGCACTTCGTGCTCAGGTGAGCTAAAAATGCTGATAATCAGCATTTTCTCCTTTCAGTTTTGTCTCAATAATGCCTCTGTGGTACTGTACACAAATCTTATCTTTTAAAAGTTTTAAAAACATAATCCATTTTGTCATCTGCGTTAGCTTCTAAGCATGGAAGGAAGGGTAAACCCTTTTCCAAACAACAAAAGATTGCACTGTTGCAATTTGAAAGCTGTTGCAGATGATAAAATGATGAACAACTTCTCAAAAAGCACTTATTATTTGTGACCTTGAGCAAAAAAAGCTACTTAAGAAAAACATAGAGACAAATGGAGAAAATGTTACATGTAGATGAATTGCATTTTATCCTTTTCTCCCAGTGCTTCCAATGCTGTTTCATACACATTTCACATTTTTCATGTCTAAAAAATTGTCATATAATTTACTGATTGTGCCTTTAACCCTTTCCCAAACAAGTCTGACTCTGAAATTTGCTGATAGGTTTGATATGATCTATTGGGGTTTAACGCCGTTTTCAACTGATATGGTCATTTTGCAGCAGCTGGGGCACCTAACCATGGATTCCTGTCGTTTCTCATACCAGTACTACTACAATATCATCACCGTGCCTAAAGCTGCTCGCCCACAAAGGTTAACTCTATCAAACCATTGGTGGGTGACACTCCAGTGTTTATTTTTAATTTTGGGGGAAGGCGGTCAGGGCCCATAGGTGGGGGAAAATTTTCGCGTGAACGCCCAAAAAGGGGAAATTTCAATACATGCTTATACTCTCAAATACAGTGTTTTAAATGCATTTAACTTGCCTGTATATCATAATGGGACATTCAAACAACCATTAGAACTGTTGAAGATGCCAAGAATCTAACTATGATTTGGATTTTTCTTTGCAAGAAAAAATCTAGTTCTAGAAGGGGAAAATTTCTCTAAAATGGGGGAAAAAAGTATATTCCTCAGAGTGGGGAAAGGGGCCCAATAACGACCGTTTTTTTAAGAAAAAAAATCACTGCACTCACAGTCACAATTTTGTTTAACCCTTTCCCAAACAAGACCTGGTTTTGACGTTCCTAATAGAGAAGGCTTTGGAAAACATTGAGACAAAAGAAGAAAATGCTGATGATCAGCATTTTCTCCTTTTGTCTCATTATTTTCTGTGCTGTTCTGTACACAAATCATACTTTTATTTACAGCCATTTTCTCATCTACAGAAGCTTCAATATCTACCAATAGATGTCGCCACATGTCGATTACCATCTATCTCTGGTGGGCATTCTGGGTTAACTACTTTCAAGATGTCAGCGCCCATAAAATGCATACACGTGGTACTTCCTCATGACTTCCTGTCACGCGGCATATTTGCTTCATATGCTTGCATAGAGTAAAATGAATAATCTAATTTGAATTAATTATTTTATTAGATGAAATTGAGACGAAAATCAAACTTTATTTTGTTGCAAATGTATTTGTAGTTGCAATTTTCTGCTTGCTACTTTTTGGCGACAGGATTTTGAAGTTATGCGCACCGCGTAGTGATTTTTATCCAAAAATGGATAAAGTGATGCGTCAAATGAGTCAGTCCGAAAATAAAAAAAAAAATAGACTGGAAATATTGTAGACTGGCTGCTTAGTCAATGACAGAAGCTTTCAAATTAGAACACCTTAAAATTTTTGCCGTTTGGGAAAGGGTTAAAAGGATATTTGCAACAACCAGGTATCGAACCCCAGACCTCATGGGGGAGAGTCTGATGTGCTACTAATCCGAGTCTTCTCTGATGTACAGTGATTTTTTTACCGGCGCATCCTGCTACATTTACTCATAATTTGGTCTCTGGGATGTAAAGTTTTAATTCTAGCGAGTCCCAGGATGCAACAATTTTTACAGATTTCCTATTAAAAATAGTGTATTGGACTCACTAAGCTAGTAGCTGGACTCATTGATATGGAATCCAGCGAGTCCTCAGGACTCGCAGTCTTAAAATTGTAAAATAATCACTGGATGTAAATACGCTATTTGATATTTTGATTTTTCGCTATTTACATCAGAGAGCGTTGCTCTTTGAAAACAGCGGAAAGTTCGGTAATGTTACAAGTAACTTGAAGCTTTGTTTTTGTGTATCATATCGAATCACTCGGTAAAACACTGTAGGGTATAGACCAATAAATCATTTTTTGTCATAACTCGTCCTGACCAAAATTTTCATTTCAAATCGGCCTGCTGGATGAGTATAACCTTTGGTTTGGAATGGAAGGTCAAGGTAAACAAAGGCTGCTCAGGTGAGGGTTGTTGCAAAACATTGCCTATTAACCTTTTAGAAATACTTTTTGGTCGTAATTTTTTCAGCAGCCATAACAATAAATGGTTCATTTATCGATATCATCAGGGGTTTTAACGATAGCGTTTAAGATCGGACGGTGAACGATGCGCAACAATTTGTTGCGAACTTCTTGATTTTTTCAAAGAGCAACGCTCTCTGATGTAAATAGCGAAAAATCAAAATATCAAAGAGCGTATTTACATCAGAGAAGACTCGGATTAATGTGCTACCAACTGTGCCAAGGTTACCGCAAAATTTGCTGATAGTAAAAGCTCAGAAAAACATTGAGGCAAAAGAAGAGAATGCAAATAAACATCATTTTCTCATTTTGACTCAATCTTTTCTGTGCTATATTATACTGTTACACACAAATCCAAATTTCATTGACATTAACCCCTTCCCAAACAAGACCTAGTTTTGATGTCCCTAATAGAAAAGGCTTGGGAAAACATTGAAGCAAAAGAAATAACTGCTAATAACCAGCAGTTTCTCCTTTTGTCTCAATATTTTCTGGGTAATATTTTACACAAATCATATCTTTAATAACATCCATTTTGTCATTTGTGGCAATTTTTGAAGTGGATCATCCTAAAATTTTGTCCTGTGGGAAAGGGTTAATATTGTCCACTGCAGCAACTTAGTTAACTACCTGCTAGGTTATATAATGGTGGTGTTTCCAGCATTTCTGGTTTAAACCTGAAGTCCCCTGTATGTAGAATCCGTCCAAAATAGCCCTCAAACAGAAACATTGCGGCACCAGGACAATGATTAGCATCTAGAGCTGTTACAGTCATCTGTTCTGTCTGATCTCTATCTAGATATACAATGGTAGCTGTACCGATCTGTAATAAAACACAGAAATACTCAGAGGCAGATCCAGCAGATTGGGGGGGGGGGGTCAAAGACAAAAATACTTGTTTTTCCATAATGTTTACGAAAATACATGATAATAGATTATTTGCATGTATACAGCTCAGGCTCAGGAATAAAGGTTTGATAAGATTGGGCCACTTAAGTTTAAAATTTTGTGAGGCAATGCCATTTTGACTTACTAATACATATAACACATTTATAGCCCCATGCACTGTCTAAGCGAAATGTAATTATTAATTGATTTATCTATTGGGATGTAACGCCTCTGTTAACAACTACAGTGAAATTAAGGCTGCTGCAGCACCTGCCGATGGATTCCTAATTTGTCTCACCAGTGCTTCCACAACCACAATACCCTGTCCTAGAATTAAGCCAATCTCTCAGATGATTCACATCCATTTGTGAGAGCCAAAAGACCAATGTCAAATATCAGAAGGTATATTGGCAGAGCTGGGCTTCAAAGCTGTGGCCTTGGTACCACTGTTTGTTACATAATTTGTACCCAAAACACACCTTACAATAACCTGTTGGCCATGGGTACCCTAATGCCCATACAAAATAGATATTGTCGCTTCTCAACGAAAACCTCGTAACTGCAAGTTGTTTTAAGCTGCAGCTATGTGCTTTTGGTTGAGAAGCAACAACATTTCTCTGCATATTAGATGCTTGCAACAAGCAATTTCTTCATTCCCACAATGTTTTTTACACAGAAAGACAAAGAAAAGTACAAATTGTTGTCTGCACTCTGCAGAATCTTTGAAGTTGGACTGTTTAAGGATTTCGCCCCATAGTAGCTGACAACAAAATGTTGGACTTGTCCAAGTTAAAAGATGTTGCAGAAGACTAAGCAATTTTAAATTTTTGAGCTTTCTCTGTAGAAAACATAGTAGGAAATGAAGAAATTGCTTGTCACAAGCAATTTCTTCATTTTCCACAATGTTTAAATTTCTAAGCCTTTATCGTGTAAGCCTTACAAGATAAAGGTAAAAGGTTTAGAAAAACATTGTGGCGTCAAAAAGCTTCAATGTGTGGGAATGAGTTAAGGAGCAGACCGAAGCAATCTTACCTCCAGTACTTTGATGAATTCATCTTTAATCTGGTATCTATGTTTCAACAGACGACCCGTTATCTCCGAGCAGTAAATTGGATAGTGCCATGATGATGTTAAACCTAGAAACACAATTAAGAATTATCAATCCACTATAATTAACCCATTACCAGAACTTGTCCAAATTCAAAGATGTTGCAGACAACATTATCAAGCAAATAAAACAATATTTTTTTGCTCCTTTTTTGGTAGAAAACTGAGGCTATATGTAACACATCCCTGCTGAAGGCATCACATTATTTCAAGCCTTTTAACCAGTTCAAAAACGACTAAATTGTGGTCTTATTAATTTTTGAAAGTTGCTGCAGACAACAAAAAGCATGTTTTTGAAGACAGAATTTGTATAGAAGAAAGCAAAGAAAATATTGAGACAAAAGGAGAAGGATTTTGGAGAAACTGCTGATTATCACCAGTTTCTTCTTTTGCCTCAATGTTTTTTCCTATTCCAGCATTTTTTCTCAATAAGATTAAAAGTGCAAATTAGAACATTTAAAAAAATGAAAGGAATTCTAGTCATTCTTCAAACCAATGCCCATCATCAAGTTTGTGGCTACGATTATTTATCATATATTAACACCCCCCCCCCCCCCCCCCCCCCCCCCCCCCGAGTTCATTTGAGCACAAAGATCTGCAACTAAGCTTGGGGTTGTGATTTAGTATTTGCCCACCTGACTTTACTTCTTCTTCTTCCGTTGTGGAGTGGACTCAAACTGAGTGATAATACTCCAGCGCATGGTGGGTCAACAGTTAAAAAATTCCAGTATTTACAATTAAAAGACGATAAAAACAATTAAACAATGGGAGGTTTAGTTGGTGCTGGAGACGCCTGGCATGCTGGTCGTCAGTAATGCATGCTTAAGGCTCTCTACAGTGGGCTGGCTCCGGACGTCAGGTGGTATAGAATTCCATGTTACGATCGTATTTGGCAGGAAGGAGTATTTGTATGAGTCTAGCCTTGTGCTGATCTGTCTGAAGTGGTTGGATGATGATCTTCTAGTGTTGCAGGAGTTAGTTTGGATGTAGTTCATCAATGGAATCTCGACAAGGTTGTTAAGGATCTTGTAGAACATGACAACTCTGTTCCTCGCTCGTCGCTCCTCCAGTGTATCCCACACAAGCTGCTGGAGCATGTTTGTGACGCTTCCTGGGTCTCTGCTGGTATAGTCACCGGTAGCAAATCTGGCTGCTTGACGCTGTACCTTCTCTAGGGCGTTGACTTGTTGGGCTGTGTATGGGTCCCATACCGAGGATGCGTATTCCAGCACTGGCCTGACTAGTGTTGTATACGTCTGGGCTCTTACTTCACTTGGGCATCCTCGTAGATTTCTTCTAAGGAATCCTAGAGATCTGGTAGCTTTGGCAGCTGTTTGCTGGATGTGGCCATTCCAAGAGAGATCTTTGCTGATGTACACTCCGAGATATTTTCCTCCTGGTACACTCTCCAGTGTGTGGCCATGTAGTTGGTATGGTGTCTGTCTTGGTTGTCGTTTTCTGGATATGTGAATGGTAGTACATTTTTCAGGGTGGAACAACATCTGCCAGTCCTCTTCCCACTTTTGGAGTGCTGCTAGATCTCGTTGCAGGATGTCGTTGTCTTTTTTGTGGATAATTGGACGGTAGATGAGGCAATCGTCTGCAAAAAGTCGAACTGGTGACTGTACAACTTCAGGAAGGTCGTTGATGAATGCCAAGAAGAGTAGTGGACCTAGGACCGTTCCCTGGGGCACGCCAGAATCGACTCTGATACCGTAGAATTGCAGTTTGTGCAGGAGGCGTTCGTGGGGGACCTTGTCGAAAGCCTTGGAAAAGTCCAACAGTATTGCATCGATCTGGTTTCCTTCCAACAGGTTCCTGGCTAGTTCATGTATGGTGTATATGAGTTGAGTCTCGCACGAGCGCTTACTGCGAAAGCCATGCTGTGTATCTGTCAGAATGGAATGTTGTTCAAAATGTTTCATGATGTTACTGTGCAGGATATGTTCTATCAGTTTCGAGCATATAGAAGTGAGTGAGACTGGCCGATAGTTAGAAGCTTTAGTCTTATCCCCTTTCTTAAATATTGGTACTATATGCGCAGTCTTCCAGTCATTTGGTAATTCACCTGTTGTTAGAGAGTCTTGGAATGTACGAGTCAGAGCTGGTGCAAGTTGGTTACTTACATACACGACAATGATCCAAACGTATTTTAAACAAGAGCCGTCAGAGACGGACAATGCTCCCCGAATAAGGCTTTGTCACAATAAATGTATGCCATACAGAGCTAAGATTAAGCTAACAAACGATAAGCCCCCTTTTTCCATGACATACTTTTTATACGCAAATTTCAAGTAGTTTACTGTCAAGGGCATCTGATTTGCTACTCAAATATGAAATTTCATCAAATTCTGACCATTAGACTATGAGAAATTAGAGAAAAAGTGTATTTGACCTTAAGTCCCCTTTTCCCATGACGAGGCCTGAAATCCAAAAACTGGGAAAAGTACATCGGCATTATGTCATAGGGAGTTCACATGGTAAGTTTCATTTGATTTGGCCCAAGGGTTATAGAGAAATCGCTTCGGACGGACGGACGGACGGACGGATGGACGGACGGAATGACGGACGGACGGACGGACAGACGAAGCGGCGACTATATGCTCTCCCTTCGGGGAGCATAAAAATCGTATGTCAGATTTACAATTAGGACTAACCTGCAATGTGATCCCCATGGAGATGTGTAAGGAAGAAAAACCTCGCTTGTGGGCACTCTCGCACTTTCCAAAAGTCCACCGCGATCGGTGTGTTAGCAATTACACACCCATTCATCTTTGCGACACGTTATCGTTACCTAAAATGCAGAATATCTTGATAAAATAGCCTTCTTGGGAGTCTGATTTGAACATTGTTGTGAAAAGTAAGTGCCGCCTTTCGAAACAAGGGGAGCAACTCGGCTTGAAAATAAGAAAAGTATAAATCGATATCTTTCGGTACACGTACTTTTTTGCATGTTCTTGAATCGGTCGAATATTTCGAAAACTATTGATGATTAGAAACCAGTGGCGGATCCTGATGGGGGTTCAGGGATACAAACCTATTACCAAACGACATAAAATAGACTCAGGACTCCACTGGTCCTAATTCAAAGCTGTTGCAACTTGCAGACGACAAATTCAAAAAAGTGAATGGAATTTGTTGGGAGTTGTTATCATTGCAGTAGAAAACATGGTTGGAAATGAAGAAATCGCTTGCTGTGTACAATCAATTTCTTCATTTTCCACGATGTTTTGGTAAGCATTTATGTTTTAGGTAGACTATTATAGTCAAAATGAGGAAGACTAGCCTATCTAGAATAGCCTAAGATCTAGATCTCTATATGTGGTAGGCCTACTGGGTTACACCAAAAATCAGTAGTCACAGACAAGCATGCATGCGGTTATCAAATAACTTTTTTTTCTCGAAGAAAACAATGATAACGGGGTTATTTGATAACCGCATGCATGCTTGTCTGTGACACATTTTCAAAAAATAGATCTATTGGCTAGATCTAGATCTATAGGTCCTAATAATATTGATACATTGATTTTGATACCTAGATATATTAGAACTGTATTTTTTCTGTCGAAAATTTTCTGGTCAATGATAGATCTATTAGACCAAGCCATGTGTAGGCCTACAAGAAAATGTCATTTTCCCCAAGGTTTACAAATCAATAGGACAAGCAATTTCTACATTTCCCACAATGTTTTCTAGCCAGAAAGACCGGAAAGGTAGGCATAAATTTAGGCTACTTTCCCTTGAAATTGTCGTCTGTAATCATCTTTGAATTTGGAAGTCAATATGTTACAGTTCGTCATATACAGTCGACACTCGTTATGTCGACATCGGATAAGTCGAATTTTCGCTTAAGTCGAAGTTGAAATATGGTTCCGTCCTCATCAATCGACATACTTTTTTTCAAACAAAATAATTTCGAACTTAATATAGCCTAGCTGTCGGAGTCCAGATTGGAATCTAGGCCGATCCAGAATCGGTCTAGGCCAAACTGGAATTCTAGTTTGGACTAGTCCAGATTAGAATTCTAGTTTGGTCTAGGCAGATTCTGGATCGGTCTAGGCCAGAATGGAATCCCAATCTGGCTAGGCCGATCTAGAATCTGCCTAGACCAGTTTGGAATCCATTCGAAAATTGAAATTGAAAATAAAGAAACTTGGAAATATCAAAATTGCACGAGTTTGATTCAATAAACTAAATATCAAATTAGATTTCATACTTTAAAGTCAAGGAACAATTACAAATAGCGAGAATTAAAGTACAAAACTGTAAGCTGCGAACAAATGAGTTTAGAGCAATTTCTTGTTTTTCTACAGTGATATAATTTATGTTGGATTTGTTTCTCATTTAATTATCTAACCTACTCTTAAGAGAGAACATAGCCTATATGAAAACCCAAATGTAAAACGTTTTTAGTACTTAACCCTTTTCTCAACAAGCCCTAGTTCTGGCATCCCTAATAAAAGGCTTTTTAAGACAATGCGAGAAAAAATGATGATGACCTGAATTTTCTTCCCTTCATTAAATGTTTTCATGCTTTTGCATTGTAAGTTTTCAGTTTTATTGATAGGCTTAATTTTGCAATCATAGCAACTTTACATTTGGGCAATCACAACGCTGCGTCATTTGGGAAAGGGTTAAACAAGACAGAAAATATGTACATGTAACTTGGTAAATTGAGTAAATCGTTTACCTGCACATCTCAGCGTCCAACAGTACATCGCCTGATCGTAATTAATTGATTATTCCCTGTTTAAAATCCATTTTACACCTTTTTCCATGCTATATCCAATAAAACTCCACCACATCTATTTCAAAATTTAAAAAGAGTTTTATAACAGCTTTGGAAATTTAAAACATTTTGACGATAAAGCATTAATTCAAAACTTAACATGGATTAAGATATGGTCTAACACTGGCCAGACGAAACAAAATTTAAAGTACGTGATATGGTCAATCACAGGTTGTCTGATAACATTTTACTTTAATAAAATAATTTAAGTTGTCTTGGAATGCAAAATGTCTGATTCTGGTTGAGAAGGCAAGCCCAGAAATGACCAAAGACACATATACTTATGTAATCAATCACTTCTTATCAGAACTGAATATAAAAAAAACATTGCAGATTAAAGCTACTATTTCCCAGATTTGGACCCAAAAATTGTCAAATACAAACGAAATGTACACTTTTTTAAGCTTTATATGACCTGATTAAATGATTACGACAAACTATTGAAGCAACGACTCATTTTTTCGCAACTTGATACCAAATTCATGAAGAGATGTCGAAAGTAGGTCAAAACAGTAGTACATACGACTTTCTTAAATGACGTCACAACATACATGATGACGTCATATTGAAATTCAAGTATGAATCTCGTTTGAATCATGGTCCGCGCTGTATGCGCATGCGTAACAATTTAAAACTAATTCTAACCCCATCTGAGACGGACGGGGTTGAATTTAGGTTTGGATTCTCCCTAAATTCAGCTATCTGTCTTGTAATTTCGGCTCATTCTCTGTCCGAATCGCATATTATTAACCATCCCGAGGTGGTCAACACAAAAGTTTTGCATATTTTTTTCAAAAAATGTCATTTTTTGCAATTAGACCATCTGTTACCGTCGCCCTTTAATTAAAGGTGACAAAAAGTAGAAAAGACTTATTGCAACTATTTTCCAAACAAAAATAGAGTATAAAATTCAAATTGGTTAAACAAGAGGAAGATGTCAACCTCAAATTACAGTAGTGTAAAGCGAGCTGTATTTTCCGTACTTGTTGCTCGTTGCTCGATCACATGTGCCCCCCCCCCGGTCACGTGTATCTGGTGTGACCTTGCAGAGACACGTGTTTGTTCGAAATTGGCGCCAAAATGACCTATAAATAGATTCTAAACGATTTTAAGCCGGTGCGTGAGAAAAGGGGGTTGCGCCACCAGAGTAAAAATATCATGTAACGGAGACACGTGTTTGTTCGAACTTCGAAATTGGCGCTAAAATGACTGCATACCTATGAATAGATTCTTATCGATGTCGAGGCGGTACGTGAGAAAATGGGATTGTGCTACGAAGAAATGATCAGCGCGCTAAGGGTGGCGATGCTTTCCGCTTTTCAACATTTTCGATTGGTGGAGAGTAAAATACAATTTCTTCCGTTGATGAGAAAGTACTAGTCTGTACACGACCAAGTCGTCAGTAGTAAACATGGCGCAAAAGCATATAGACATCGTTAATTGTGATATGGATGGCTTTAGTTCCGTGTTTCGGGACGAGAATGAAGTGACTTACATGCTGGATAATCGCTTTTCGCTCGTTGTGAAACGTTTTAATCGAAAGACTTATATTCTTCTTCGTAGTGGAAGTAAATTTATTAAACTACCGTTCGAGGTATTTGACGCTATTTGTAACTCACAAATAAGTATAAGATTCTTAAAAGAAACTTTAGAAAACAAAGAAGTGTTTTTGTGCGTATATTGCGGTCAGCAATTATCAACAAACATCACCCAACACGAAGTGCTATGTGCGTCTTCAAACTGACATTTCAGATTGGATTATAATGTTCATCATTCGAGGTATTTTTTTTTATACGCGAACAAACGATACACATGGATACTATGGAGGGGAATATCCGCCAATTCTTCTTACTGCTAAATTACATTAATAGTTCAATTCTATTTTCTGCAAGTGCATTCGTCCTAGTGCCAAATGCGTAGATCTACTTCATACTTCCAATTTTTGACGGTCAAACTTAAGAAAGGTGTAATCAAAACTGTAAGTAAGCAGTATTAATTACTAAGTATGCACTTGAAATGCAAAATTAAGATATTTGAAGTATGCAGTAGTAAGTACTAAACAGACACTTAGTAAGATGCATTTATAAGAACGAGTTGTCTGCCATCATTAGTAATGTATGTGCTGGTTACCGGCTACTAACTTCTAGCGCAAATTATTAATGAAGGGAGATCACTCCAGTACACACATCAATCACTTCGAGATTTTCCGTAAGAATGTGGTCTTGGTTTCAATGGGGATAGACATAAAAATGGAGATGGCCTATTACTTCCCTTTATATCTCTTTTATAAAAAAATATAACATCTACTCCTTTTATCGGATAAATAATCAAATCACTGTATACTTTTATGCAATCAGTATTATTTCTATAACGCATGTTTAGTTAAAGTGCTTCTGTCCGATTAAAACATTTGGAATTGAAAAGTATTTTTAGACTTATATATAAAAAGTTTGTCGCTTGAGAAAATGTGATCAAGTCCCAATAACATAAATTAAGTCGATCCTTCCGAGTCGGTATATGAGCTGATTTTACAAGTGGAAGTATACCAATCCCTTAAAACCTACCATTGATGTAGGCTACATAACAGAATATGAATGGAAATTCTTGAGACAAGAGGAAAATGTCGTTAAACCGAATTAACACATTTGCATGAAACTAAAATGTTGGTTGGTCGTTAATAACTATTTCATTTGCTGATTTTTAGATCCTTTTTTTTAAATCCCAGGTCTTTGCTTCAGATCTCTGTTGTCTAATCAGTCATATGTTGGCAGTTGAAAAATATCGGGAATGTGTAACGTGATTCCTTGCCGCGTATATACCAGCTTGCATGTCTTTGTTATACATTGAAAACTTAGCAATTCTAAGGTAATCGTTCAAAATGATTAATTATTTTGAAAGCGCCCACGGGTATGGAGCTTGAATCCTGGTGATGCTGGCCTAGCTATAGGCTTCAAAATCTATATAACTGGTGCATTCTTATGGCATAAGACTAAACCGGGGTTAGAAGGGTCCAAATTACAAAGTCTATCAAGCATTTTCATACTTTTTTTCTGATTTTTTTCAGAAACTTTTCTACATCGGCCACCAAGGCTATAAATTGTTTTTGAATGGTCAAAAGAAATGTGAATTTAGAAGTATTCTGTCCCATGGGCGGATCTAGAGGGGTCGGAGGGCTGGGGAACCCCGTGGAATTCGACGGGCCCCTATGAAAAATACCGAGATATCAAATTTTGACTTAAAAAAAAGAAAGAAAATTCAATTTTTTGGGTTTTTTCCCATGGTTAGAGCTGTTAGATCTAGGGTGTTCAATCACGACGAACATTCACTTATAGAATAAAGTTAGCTATATAACACATGTATAGTTGTGATTTTGGCTTGGACCCCCCCCCCCCCCCCCCCGAGAAAAAGGCTTTGACGCCCCTGGAAAAAAATATGGATCCGCCCTTGTGTCCATTAACCCTTTTCTCAAACAATTCTTAGTTCTAATGCGTTTAATTATAAAAATGCAGAGAAAAACATTGTTGGAAAAGCAGAATAAGTTTTCTATAATATTCAATGAAAAAGAACATGTAAATATTATGGAAACATTTGGGTATGTCTTATGCTGGTAACCAGCATGTGCATGGGCCTGTTTTATCAAAACATTTAAGACGTATTTTTGACTTATCAATGTCTTAAATATTGCTTATAACAACAATCGCATATTTCAGGTCTTGATTAATTTGCGATACGCGCTTCTTGCCCTAGACTTGTCGTAAGTCATAAGTAGGACAAACATACGTCTTAAATATTTTGATGAAACTGGCCCCTTTTCTATCTTGTTTAATTGAAACTTCAATATCATTATATCCCTTTCCAAACAGTTCCTTGATACCAAATGTACAAGTAGAGTGTAAACCAATGGGAGAAAAGAAGAAAATGTTGTTAACCAGGCGTATTTCGTTATGTCGAGATGTGGCTGTGACTTAAGGTGATTTTCAAGTGACGATGACTTCAGTCTTCTGTCTGGGTTTCGTGATAATTTGGACAATTATAAGCGTCATCGAAGCAAAAACAGTGTATCTATGCTTCAGAGGGTTTAATTTTGTGGAAACCCATCACTGAAGCTGAAACTCTGGTGGTGTTTCAAAGGTTTTTACGTGCACTAATCCGGTATATTGCTGGAAAAACGTATTTGGCTCCAGATCTCAGAGTGCTCGATGTTGTAATCCCCGGCTTTTACGAGCACCCTCCCCATTCAGTGAAGTTTGACAATGCTTTAGGCCCTACCGATATACATGCTGTCGATGAATTAAAAGAAGTTCTTAATGGAAACTACTTATCTGTTTAAATGTCAGAAACCAAGCATATTAATGCATGTTTCATTCCCTGCGACCAGCGTCATCATTTTGCTGCTTTTTCTTCATAATTATGCAATTCTTTACAGTTAATTATGCATAGTCAAGAGAATCTATGCTGTACAGATGTAAGCATGACTGATTAATCAGTCGTTGTAAGATAAAAATAAATCGCTTCTTGCATTAGTAACTGATGGTACTTGTATAACCTCATGTCATCAACTATCATTTCCAATGAGAGTTTATATGTATTGTCTTATTAACATTTCTATTTTCCCCCCAAATTTCATAGAAATTATAAATAATAATTCACAAAAATAATATATTGTAAAATTGAATAAATAATTTGCTTAAAGATATGTAATTTTATTTAAATATATGAATATATGAAATAGTATCACTTGGATTAATTCCAGTGATTAAAAAATACGGCAAAAAGATATGTTAAATTATGACGTCATTCGGATGAATAATGGCTAACTTCGCTTTAACAGCTTACGGAAACGACCGAAGATATTGGTTCCCCGCAGTTATATGAATATGAATTCTAAATAAATTCGTACTAATTCGTACTTATGCATTTTGAGTCCTTTTTATATATGTACAAATGCTTACTGCTTAGTGCTAACTTACAATTTTAATTTCACGTTTCTGTTGTTTGGCGACAAGAAATTGGAAGTATGAATTACGCATTTAGCACTATGATGAATACAATTGTAAACAAAAGAAAAAACTACCAATTTAGCAAAATGATAATGTAATTTAGAAGCAAGAAGAATTGGCGGATATTCCCCTCCATAGGATACATCTTTAGACTTTGTACTAGACTTTTTCTATGCCAAAGAAATACTACGATGTCTACCCGAGATTGTAGCTCTACACTGTGGGGGCTGTCAGTTCGAATCTCTCTCGCAGACGGATCATACTTGTATGACGGCTCCTTTGCGAGAACAATTAACTCTATACTTCGAGGATGTACTTTTAGTGATTGACGAACAGAGCATATTGACTAAATGGAAAGAATCGGCGACTCAAATGTCAACCCAAGAATTCGTTGCTATGTACGAATTGAAATTCAGATGTTCTGACTGGCTCCAAACCATGAAAACAGTAGACTGGAAACAGCGCATAACAACCCTGGCTTCTAGATTATTATTATTGGAAAAGTACTTTTGAAAATTAATTCGTCTGTTAGCTCGTTATGAACAGCAAGCCATGAGAACGCATCGATGAGCTTATCCAGAACGTAATCTATTCAAGGACAAGCGATTGTTATTAGCGCCACAACTGATTAAATCGGATTAAAGATAGGATCACGCTGGAGTGAGTGACGTATTTTGGCCGAGTTATTCGTCTACGGGTTTCGGAAACAGGAGGACGATCCGTGGGTAAAGCAGTACAAACACGCTAAGAGATGCTTGCATATGACTATGGTGGGAGGCTAACAAAGCACACCCACAACGTCAACAAAGTCAAGAACGCTCATCGTTTATGTTTACGGACAAAACAACGATAAAGATAAGCCAGAACAGTGACAGCTTTATCGCGATTTGGTTCATAAACTCTTTCATTTTTGGACACAGTGTATCACCGCTGGACTAACCAAGTTCGGGACTTCGTAAGGGAAATGGTTAAATAAACACAAAACACGAGTACTGATTAAACGTATTGCTATATTATCTCTCTATCATTATACATGTTGTAAACTATAGTATACATTAAACATTTAAATCTACATTTCGTTGTCATTTTTGCCATTTGTTTTTTAATCTATACCAACCATTATTTTGTGCCCTAGAAAATATTTAGCTTCGCTTTTAAAACCCATTCACCCTTTTCCAAAAACACTGAAATATTTGGATTCTTCCAATTTTTAAACTTGATTGTTCTAATTTAAATGACGCTGTAGTCAATAAAATAAACATTTAAACAAAGGGGATATTGAGACAAAAAGGTAGAAAACATGACATCAAAACCTCGTCTTGTTTGAGAAAGGGTCAATGGAAAAATTCGATATGATATAACGACTAATTTGAAGCAAAGTTGAATACTTTAGTGACATGATGGTTAGTATAGATTCAAAAAACCCCGGAGTTTCGAACATCGACTTTGTCATTTGAAATAGCTAATGTATGCAAAAGGGCTTACAACTCTGGTTATATACACAGTCATTATACACACAAAATGAATACACACGTTGAAATAAGTTTTTAATATATTCATCATTTATTCTAGGATCATTTTCGGTAAAGCGTTCAGTTATCTCGTTCATAGGAATGCCTAGAAGCCGATGCTTCAGGAAGTAAATACAGTATAGTCCACACACGTCTGAATAATCACTTTGTATGCGATATCGGTTTACAATCACTCTTCTGGCGTGTTGACGTAGCCAGAGAGTAAAAAGCGAGTTGTATTCACTCGGAGCTTGTCCGTAACTATCAAAACACTCCACAACATTATTATTTACGAAAAAGGCTAGCCAATGTTGTCCCGGTTGATTGCTGCTGTCGGTATTGGCAATGAATCCACAAGCTCGATTCGGTAAGTGACGTGGTAGGTGGTCAGCCGCAAATACTCCTACGACCGAGTCTCTCAGTGTCGGATCGCAGTTAATGATGTACTGTAGCTGAGATGTGTTCATAGTTGAACGACGATGTCTCGTTCTTGAGTGATTTCGAAGTACCCCGGACCTTCGCTGTACACGACACAACTCATGGGTTCTATGGATAAAATAGGATTTCTGTTAAAATATGAATATTAGAAAATGACATCCTTAACTGTGATTTTCTTTTTATCTTTTTTTTATATGGATAAATTTTATTATTCCAATTTAAGATTATTTTTTTTTCACATAATGTCAATATCTTTATTTGTAAAAAGAAAAAAAAAATATTTCTTTTCTTTTGATTTTAATTCTTTAAAAAAAAAACTTTTTGTTCAAGAGTTCACATACAAAAAAAAAAAAAATAATTCAATTATGTTTTGCTTTTCTAATGAAAAATGTAAGGTACAAAAAAGTTTAATTATGTTTTGTTTTTCTAATAAAAAAAATGTAAGGTACAAAAAAGTTTAATTATGTTTTGTTTTTCTAATAAAAAAATGTAAGGTACAAAAATCTTACACGCACACAGTCACACGTACACCCAAACACACGAGGAAACAAAATATAGACTTACCAGATAATGCTGTTCCAAAAGTCACTTCAAGTCGCACATTGCCCAACTTCACCAGGGATAGGTATTCCCCATGCTGTGGAAAGTTTGGTTCCAACTGGAAAGTGAACAGCGTCGAGCCCTTTATGTAATGCGATCTGTCGATGAGGTTGCCCTCGTTTTCTCGCCATTTTCCAGTAGACATCAGCAAGTTGGTGAAACCTCGAACGATTGTCGATCCATTGGTTGTATCAAAGTCTAGCTTTAGTAGACATCTCTCAACAGGCAGCCCGTCGTTATATACGGCAATTTGTTGAATGTCGCAATTTTCGAAGTTAAAGGGATTTGTCTTGTAATCGCCGCTGATAGCCTTACTTTTCACAAAGCCAAGTACTATTTTGTTTGGCCGTCTCCCTTGAAACATGTTTTCCCAAGTATAGCTGCTCGAGCCCGTTGGAATGCTCACGGATCTCACTTCCACTTTGTTGTAAGGATAAAGAGCATTCTGCTTTTCCAGAATTTTTGAGTGTCCATAAATGACGGCAGGGCTTACTCTGATCTTTTTCACCAAAATATAGATATCCTCTATGTTGACACGATAGTCGGCCGTGTCACCCGTCATTAAGCAGAATTTTGGCGAAGATCTGTACATCTTCACTTTCACGTCGACCTGATTCAGCAAGTATCTCGTCATGGAAAATAAGTCGTGGAAAATGGGTCCCTGCAGATCGAGGTGCTTTGAGTCTGCCGTTCTTTTGGCTCTTATAAAAAGACCATTATTGGAAGAGTTAGGGTCGGAAACTCCAGGACTATCCGCATCGTCCATAAGGAACAGTTGCGTGTCCAGTTGGCTTTTCTGAGCGCTGGTATCATAATTTAACAAGGTATGCATATAGGCCCGATACGGATTGTAGTTGCAGTTCATCGTAGCCTTATTCTGTAAAGTTACCTCCGTTGTTGAAAATAAACTCTGTAGAAATAGATTCACCGGCCCTACTTTGTCTGTTGCGGTATCTGATATAGCGCTTCCATCGGCCTTTTCGATCTTGAGCCTGACGTAGATTTGAGAGTTTTTAAGATCCAGATAATCCATGGAGTTTTGACCGCTGATTTTAAACTCGAATGGACTATCATCCGACACTTGGGATAAAGGCCTAATTTCGTCGTAGTACACGTCCGTCACGCTTGTCTGGGTGCTCGGCAAGTCGAATAAAGACAGTTCAGAAACGAGGCCCTCTTTGAATTCCGCATCATTAAACACAGACATTTTCTCAGTTGATCTCAAATATATCCGCCCTTGTCCTCTTTGGTATCAAGCTCGATTTATTCTTTCTTTTCTTTGGCTCTTTGTTTGTCCGTCTGCGTTTATTTTGAGTGGACAGTTTCTGCTTTTCTGTTCTCTTTCTCTTGCTGTTTCCCCTTTGACGATCGGAGGTGATTTGAAACGCGTTTTCGACTTGTTTCGGATTTATATCCTCTCGCTCAAGCTGACTCTTTGCTTGTGCCGTAACTTGTTCTGTCGGTAGAACGGCTTTAATAGCGATTTCCCTTTGATCCGGTTTTGAGGATGGGTTCACGGAAATGACACTTGGCTGTCTTCCTTTCCCTGTTTGTTGTAGACTGGCCTTTCCTCGACTTACACGTTCAAAGAAATCAACCCACAATTGTGGATTAGGCACGTATAATTTCATGTTTTTACCAAAAAGGATAACGCTTCAAATGAAGTGTCAAATGCACTGGTTTCATCAAATATGTGGCATCAACATTCGCGTTGCGCTTTATATGAACTTCAAAATCTCTAATTTCGTTCTTAGTCACTTCGAGATAAAAAGGCTCTTCTAATAAATAATCCCATTTGTTCTTTCCATTCTTTTCGAGACGTCGTAATAAGGCTCGGTCTTCTCCGAAAACGATGCTCCCTTTACACAAATCGCAGAAAATATAAAGTCCCTCGTCAGCTTTAATGGTTGATTTGGACTTTTCCGTAGCGTGAAATTCCACCAATGCTACTTTCCATAGTCCGCGTAAATAGAGTGGAAATTTCAATTGAATTCGGAACTTGGTCGTCGTATTATCCTCGAAGTATACGTTGCTCTCGTCACTTTGTACGTAAATGTAATGCTCCATGAATCGTTCAACAAAGTTATTCTATCTCGGATAAAAAGGCGATGACGGGTCTCAAGATCAATGGCAAAATACTTCTGTGTTTATTCAATAATCTTTGCTGTTGCTGACGAGTAAGATCACGAGACGACGAATGACGTCTTTGTGTTTAAGCAATGCCCTTTTCTCTTTGTCATCCACGGGACAGTTTCCACTGAGTACGTTGAACACAGCTTCTCGAACGGCTTTAAGCTGTTTTGGCGATAGTGTCTTGACAATTGCTGATGTTTGACCATCAGAAGCGTCTACCAACAATTTGAATAAGGGTATTTGGTGTTTCATTGACTTAGCCATGCTTTCTGGTGATTCATACTAGCGAGTGGAATCCTTTAAATACCTGGCGTCGTCTTCGTTGATCCAGGAATCGAATTTCGGTGGCCACCCTCTCCAACGTACTAGCAATTGCTTTTGTCCGCCTTTCTTTCTGGTGCGCAATACCTTATCTATCAAATAATTGAATTGTTCGTAAGCCTTCTTCAATTGGTTTTGATAAAAGGTACCACTGACGATCTCACCCGCATAATCTTTCAATCGGTATAGTGGTAAACTATCACTTACAAAACGACCATTGATTACAAATAGTTCTCGCGACCAACGTTCGTCGTATTCGCGTTGAAAGGCCTTCCTTTTGAATGACACTCTCACTAAATCACCGACTTTATACTTGTAAATGGAAGATGTTCTTGGTTGCTTCTTGCTTTCAGACTTGAGTGGCAACTTGATTCTTTGCTTTGGTTGTTGCTGATACTGTATTTTCCATAGTTCAACAGAATCCTTATGCTTAGCACTTTGAGGCGAACGTTTAATAGATCTATGATAGCTGCGATTGTAATTGTCAGTAACCTCGGAAAGCACATTTATCCAATGTCCGGTTTGATGTCGGGTCAGGTATCGTATGAGTTTTGATTTTATAGTTTTGATTCCGCGTTCAGCGTACGATGCCTTTGGTATGTTGTTGGTAACAAAGTGTTTCACGTCCTCTTTCCTTAAAAAAGAGTTGACATTTTTATTGACAAATTCGGTGCCTTGATCACTACGCAGATGGGTCGGTTTTCGTCCAGAGGCAAACATCGTTTTCAAAGCACTCACCATTTCTTTACCGGTCGTAGTGCGAAGAGGTACTGTCCACACAAATTTTGATAGAATATCTATCGCCAACACGAAATAAGCGTAGTCATCGTTGTCTTTCTTGTAAAACATCATGTTAGCCGTATCAATATCACACTGGTAATCCACAAAAGGAGCAATTACTCGACGACGCTTGAATTTTGATCTGACTTCTCGATGTACGGCATAGTCTTCTTGTTTTAAGAGCCAGTTACGTATTTTTGAACGTCCGAGAACAAATTTTCCTTCTTTTTTGACCGCTCTGTATAACTTATCAACTCCTCCATACGCCCCAGCATGCGCAGGATTGTAGTAGATACTCGCTAGATAGTCTTCGTATTTCAAAGACGGCGCCATTTCACCTTGTTCAAAGGCTTTTCGACAAGCTTTCGCCTTTTTACGGCAATCCCTGGCGGTGGTGGCACGGATCCTTTGCCAACTTGTCCTCTCAGACCCGCTGCTAGCAAGCTAACAGGAACATTCAGCTCAAATAACAGCTCCCCAAATGCGTCCCTGCCTTTTGGGTGGAAGTTTTTATAATCTTTTGTATGAACCTTAATAAGATCAATAATATTGGAGCCTGGTACAAGCGTTTCTTTCAAGATGACTTCTCCTTTTTTATTCCAAGATACATGAGGTCCGATGTAGCTGAGAAGGTTTTGAACCCTGTTCTTCATGGACTTTGGAAATTTAGTCAGCAGAGAATCTAACGTTTCACTGTCTTTTTTCGTTTGTCCGTGTTTTTGTGTACCTGACTTTTCGCTATCAAAGACTGTTTCTGTTTGGTCTTTTATATCTTTCTCGTCAAGAAATAATGTCGCTGATTTGTGGTTGTCAACATGAGATGGTTGAGCTGCTAATGTACCCGCGTTGCCGAAGTCATTCGTTGGTTGACTAGTCGACGTGACTGCTAGCATACGCTGATATCGATCATACGGTAGTAGTACCATTTTTTTCATGCTGGTTGATAAATAATGGTATCCTCAGATAGAAATACGTTCGTTCGTACTCGATACGAGTCTTGTGAACCCGGTGAAAAGTCTAACACCAAATAACCGTATGGTTTTGAAGTAGCATCTTTATAAGCTTCCATTAGAAAGCCACTTCTGCCCAAAAAGGCTTGACGAGCCAAACACTGAAGTTGTGAGACGTCTCTGGGATTCTTCATCAGTACGTAGATGTGAGTGTTAAGGTTGATCGTCCGACTGTACTTTCCTTTGCAATACAAATTTTGATTGATATAAAGTACGCTTAAATGCAGGTGGTGAATTCCTTTTACAAACAGGCTCTGCATTTCTCCTGAAGCAGTCACATTGTCCATCTGGTCGTCAAGTACCGTCAAATTACATGTGGTCGTGCTAGACAATTCGAGCAATTGTTCCTCTGACGGCAATCCCTTGTGAAACGTGACGAACGGCAACTCTTTTTCCATTTGATCGAACAAAGGTTGGTAGATACTATAACAATATAACACTTTCTTCGGCGGTGAAACAAACATTACGTCTTTTTCTTTCAAAAGACGATACGTCCAAAATGATTTTCCACTCATGGTGGCTCCAGAAACAGCTATGGATGTACATTCCGGAAAGGGATACATTTTCAAAATGACAATAATTAAACGGTATGCTGCTTTTTAGCTAATTTTCAAAGTTGTTTGAAAGCATGTTGATTAGCTCTTGATCATCGTCGTCTCTGTCCTGAGGGGACAGGGGGCAAAGTGTGATGTCCAGAGGTATAGTATGGATCCCGTCGTCCAAAACCTTCCTCTTGCAATAGAGGTAAGAGAACCCTCTTCGTTCCTGGGTGTATGTAAAGATAGTGTTGTTTCTTACTCTAAATCCACGATTTACTCCACTTTCAGGTCGAGATGACATCAGCACGCGACGAAATTTTACCATAGGTGCTTTCAGGTGACGTTTGCTTATCCCTTTGGAACTGAATTTATATTCATTGAAACGTCTAGGAGCAAGGTGGGTTCTCCTTCTTGGTTTCTGTCTCCTAGCCTTGTTCAACAAACGAATCGCGGCCATTTGCGTACTGGATGGCGATGACAATTTGACCTTTCTAATAATATAGGTTTTTGAACACAATCCTATCATCTCGTCTCCTTGATATTCCAGTTTGAATAGTACGGGATTGCGTTTATCAATCTTGGCGTGCTTAGAACAACAAGTACGAGGAAACCAATGGTCTTTGGCATCAGCTTCTATCTCAACATCAGAACAATACCCCGTTAAACCTTTCTCATATTTGTCTCGCGTTTCAGGACGGATTACACCATTGAGATTTCTTCCAGAGATAGCTAGGTAGGCACTGTCTGTGTCGGTTTCGCAATACTCAAAGTCAGAGCGGTCTACGTAAACATCTATGAAATCATAGTAGAATTCTAGCATCCGAAGCTTTGCGTACTGCAAGATAAAATAACCAAGCTGTATTGGCAGGTCAAGCTTAATTTTTCTTTTGGCCATCTCTATTTCGTAGTACTGATCTTCTTCATTGAGGCAGTCTAATTTATGGAAAAGTGGGTCATTAACTTTCAGGCAGACCTCGTTCTCGCCTTGTATGTACTGAACCTGACTATGTTTTGTTTTATCCATGATGAGGGAACCATACGCAGAATTTCCTATGACCTTCATGGTGTCAGCGATAATGGCTGTGTCGGGGTTCAGGTCACCCTGGCGTCGGGCATCGCTCACCTCGCGAACGAAATGTCGAAAGCAGCGCTGGGATTTGAACTCTACCACCTGATACACTTTGGTAACTTTCAAGCCGTGATTCAGGTACCAGCGAAGCAGCGGTGTAGCCAGCAATATCTGTCGAGCTCTCATTCCACCCACCAGAAGCCGCCTGGGTTTCTCTGAAAATCGGTGAGAACGAATGTGGTCCTGCATGTGTTCGCCGATCGCTTCGAAAGGTATATCCGTTGTACAGAATAAAGGGGACATCTCGCTAAAGTATTCATACGGAGTCATACTTGGATGTTGGAAACGAGTCGTCCAATTTAGTGGTACCTCGATATCTAATTCAACCATCCCAAATAAGATTCCATTTTCCACCCCTTGTAGAATTAGATCGGCTGAGATATTTCCCTTTCCACGTTGTTCTCGAAAGAATCCGGGACGTTGTGAATCTATAAAATCATAAATCTGTGGATTTTGCTCGCAGTATTTTCTAAATTGACAACCCCATATTTCTATCACACGATGATCCCTCTTGAGATAGGCCGTAGTTTCTTGCGTTTTCCGATATTTCTCTTTTCTAATGGACTGCCATTTTTCATCGTTTATACCCGCAGTTTCGTCGCATAAATGACCATGCCAGTAACACCCCTGAAACTGGAGCACAATCGGCTTTTCGTCCGGTCTCGAGGCTGGCACGTAACCGTCAACAGGGTATTGTCCCACTCTAACCTCCCGTCCCGTGTTAAGCTTATGCTGGATATTGAGGCCTTCGTGGTGTATCAGCCAATCCATCCAATAATAAGCGGACATGTATTTGTCACGTAATTCGGGACGAAAATTATTACGCGCTAAGCGTCGCACGAAAGGTCCTACTGGCATAGGTTGATCGATGGCGTGTAGATATAGAGCATTGGCGTCAAATCCAAGAACACTTTGACGTCGCTTCTTGCCTCTGATGAGCGTTTTTCCAGCGCAATGGTGTCGTGTAAAAATGATGCTAGGACCTCCAATGATGTTTCGCTTAATGGTCTGATAGAGATCTTTATTGTGGTTATCGAATAAGGCAAAATTGACATTCTGGCTTTTCGCGGTTTTAAAAAGAATTTGTCGAGCTATACCCGGGACGGAAATTGATGTTTTAAAAACATCTATTCCTTTATCGAAATAGAATTTTTGAAACTTTTCAACAGCATCCACAAACCCTGTCACATCCAAATTGTTGTACCAAATAAGGAAATCTCGAAAATTGATCATTTTCTGGTCTTTCCATACCTTCTGGCAATACTCGTATTCGTCTGACGAGATGTTGCATCCTTTCAGTTGACTATAAAAATCTTCGTACGGAGGAAGTGACGGATAGTTCAATTTTTCAAAACTGTCGAACCATTCGTAACAGAAGTATCCCTTCTGTTCGGTAACGCCGTATGCCTTTAAAAAACCGGCATAAGAGGAACCCGCTGCCAAGTACTGTGCCATGTCAAGGAACTTCAAATTTTCCGTGGTTATACACGTGTAAGCATTACATTTCTTCACGACAAAGGAATGTGAATCTTCGTGCATGGACAGATGTTTGGCCAAACATTTTTTAATTACATTCAAATCATATTTTGCAGAATTGAAGCCTAGCACAGGCACCTGTGTCATGTACGTCTCCATGTGACCGTACACCTTTTTCAATGGATGGGATTCTAGTTTAGGTTCGCGATCGTCTTCTATGCCCCTTTTTACGTCATCTCCATCGTCATCTTTGCGTATCCATTCCAAATTATCATCTTCGTGGCGAAGTTTGTCGTTGATCGCATCTAGCACCCAACCCCACTTTTCTGATGCCAATTCGTACACACGAAGTGCGATTTCGTTCATGTGTTCAACCATCTTTCGAACAAGTTGATCTTGATTCCCTTCAACGATGCAAATGGGATCTGTGTACCCCTCCACATTACTACAAATAGAGACACTTACGGGAACGTGTTGGTGCGTCCATTGAAGCATTTCCGTTGCTTTCTCTTGTACTTTTTGAAGAATAGCTTCATAATCGTAACAAATGACCCACGGAAAAGTTCTCTCGTCTTCGGGTACGTGAATTTCATATTGATCCAATTTTTCGAAAATATTCTCCCAAGCTTGGTGAAAACCACCGGGATACACGAACCTCGTCTTGTCACTACAACAGTTTTGATGGCGATGTAGGTTACCAGCACGATTAAAATGCCGATCGCACGTCTTACATTAGCAAAACAACGAATGTAAGACAAGTGATTCTTGTACATGTTGACGTACATAGAGGTGGGGTTGCGTCCTCAAGATTTGTAAATAGATCGCGCAAAACCATCTTCCTCTAAGCTGTATACTTCAAGATTCACTCGGAATAACTCTTCAAATCGAGGGAATTCGTTGAATGCTACACCCTTAAACTCCTCTTTTGATTCCGCTGTCCACTGGCGAAAGTATCGCGTGGATGGACCTTCGATGGATTTTATATCATACCCGTTGTGTAGAGCCAGACACCAAAAAGCGCATAGGTTATCTTCGTACGGTACGCTGTTATTGTGGTTTTTTACCAGAGGATAGAGACTATCCTTCTTCATCAGATAATCTGGTAGGTATCCTTGACCCAATGGATAGAATGTCTCGTACACGATCAAATGCACGTTTGTAATCAGCACTGGCAGCCATTTTGTGTCGGGCCTCCGTGTCAGTAACTCCTCCAATATGTCTTTACTCTCTAACTCTCCTCGAATACGCTGAACATCATTTCTGTTCGAGACGAAGAAGGGTCGTTCGAAAATTCCGTTATTATTATACGGTACAAAGTATCTGTACCTGCCTGTTTCCCGGTGTTGCAGAATCACCCCAAAGACAATATTAAGGCGGAAAGCCCTATCTTGTTGTCGATAAATATTATCAACAAAACCTACAATCTGCTCTACGTCGACTTCGTTGGTGAGTGGAAAATTAAAGACCGAGCGAATGGGACCTCGACGGTGGTTCTCTAATATCAATGGAGCATTTGCCTCGTATATCCGTCTTAAAGCGTCGTCCCCACCCCATGGGGCATCGTCATTGCTTGTCCATGGTCTCGGTTGTAAACCACCACCATGCATATTATAGTGCTCCTGGATACCGTGAAGAAAGAGACTCGAACGGTCGTCATATACTTTGCTACAGCGTCGACAATGATAGCGCCTTGGCCGAGTCATTGTACTTGTTGATGGAAGCGGTGAATCTTCGCGGACTCGACGTTTTGACCGTTTTCCTTTCCGTACTGGCTCTTTCTTGTGGGATTGTGTATGTCGACGAAGCCCATGGGCAGTTGAGCACAGTTTACCGCAGATGTGGCATTTATGCTCTGTCTCTCCTTTGCACGTTCGTTCATGGCGGAGCTTGCTAAATAAATATTTGAAGGGCTTCCGACATTTATACAATCGTGTTTCATCTGCTGATGTTCAGCAACGATGTGTTTGTTTAAGCCATTCTTCCAGGCAAAGGACTTACCGCAGGTTTTACACTGGAACCTCGCATCAACCTGATATGATAGAGAACAAGTCCCAATAATAGCAATTATTAGGTGCTTACTTGTAGTAGTTCTATAATGAAGATGTACAATGAAATCTTTGAAGGCAACATACGTTTTCATTAAATCGTCTTTCTGTAATTAATCATAGGTACGTCAATAGATCACGTGAGTAGGGTTGTTCTGTGAAATTTTGCAAAATCTAAATCTGTCGATAAACTATACGACGTATTGTATTAATAAGAGACCTGTACACGATAGTATGAACGTCTAGCCTTAGGGGAAAAACAATCACTGTCGTACATGCCATTTTTTTTGATGATGTACAAACACTGGGAAAAATCTGAACACTGATCTGAGTTTACCGAGCTCAGTTTCCGCTAACTTTTAAAGTGTCATAGCATAAGGAGCTTTCAAGAACAAAAATAGATACCATAAAACGGATAGAAACGCGTTTCATCAATAATATAGAAACAAAAATGACAAAAAAAGGAGATTCCTTGTAATACAAAATAAAAAATGAAGGACATTCGTAAAACTTACGTTATCGTTGACGTGTTGAGAATCTTCTATACTCTAGTACTGTTCGGAATCCGCTCCATTTTGTTCCTGCAATCGACAAGTTTTCTTTTCATTAATATGTTCGCGCAACTGACTCTTTCTCACGAGTGTGCGAGTTCGATCTCCGTCCGCGGCAAACACCATTTTGTCTGGGGCCAATATATATATAATCGTAGATTTTCGCGGAAGGATCGCTGGGGGCTCGGAAAGAATGCTGTGTTAGTACTGATGTGACATAATCCCATGGTTTTGTGCTGAAGGCGTAATAATGTATAGCAATTGCATTTGAAAAGCTTATAATTTAATGGAAAATTCAGATATTATGTTCATTAATTTGCCTTGTGTATAACACATTTCCAGTGATAAAAGTCGTATAGAACTCTTTTAGACCTAAAATATGATTTATCACTTGGGACTGAATAAATAAGCTTTTTTTTATTCAAAATGGAGATTTGGAAAATGAGGTAAATAAAGTCATAAACTTACGAGTCTTGTCCAATGTTCTATATCTCTATGTATAACCTCGTGATCTCGAACCTTCTCTTCGCTATTGAAAACTTTTCCGCACCATCTACAAGGCCTCCCCATCTATCATGGACGAAAAAAGAGAGGTATTGGATAATACACAAGATATTTTCTTGAATATATTGGTCGAAATATTCCATTTCAAATGCATAAACATTAATAAAAGAATGAATTAATATGTAAACACTTTATTGAAATGTTGTGTGTTGAAGTCGAATTTCACAAACCTTCTTATTTTACATTTTTTTTTTAATCTGGAAAAGCATATTTCATAATGAAATATCAGACATTTTCCATCCCAAAATATTACGCTGTTTACGAGGAATGAAGTTTCGGGTTTTCACATTTAAACTAAGTGTGGTAAACTACAGTCCATATTTAAACAGAAAATTGTCGTTTCATTCTCAACTTTGAAAGCGCTCTTCCGACTTGCCACAAAAAATATTGTCATTTTAACTCATTAGAATAGCAAATTATGACAAGAGCCGTCATAGACGGATTATGCTCCCCGAATAAGTGTTTGTCACAAAACAAAAATCATCATACATTAAGCCCCCTTTTCCCATGACAAATTTGTTGTACACACATTATTTATATAATATGGTCTAGAACATCTCATTTATCACAAAAGTACAAAATTTCATTAAATTCTACCTATTGGATGAAGAGAAATTGGAGAAAATCTAATTTATACTTTATGGCCCTTTTTTCATGACGCAGTCTCAAATCAACAAACGGAGGAAAAGGTCCCTGGGAATTATCCCTGGAAGTTCACATGTGAAGTTTCGTTGAATTTGGTTCAAGGGTTGCTGAGATATGGCTGTGGACGGACGGACAAATTATCACACATTAAGTCCCCTTTTCCCATGACAGATTTTTTTGTACACACATTATATATAGAATATGGTCTAGAACATCTCATTTATCACAAAAGTACAAAATTTCATTAAATTCTGCTCATTGGATGAAGAGAAACTGGAGAAAATCTAATTTTTACATTAAGGCCCCCTTTTCCATGACGCAGCCTCAAATCAACAAACAGAGAAAAAGTTCCCTAGGGATTATCCCAAGAAAGTAGAGTTTCGTATACTTACTTTGAATATTTTCTGAAGGTCTTCACTTTTACACTTTTAAATCCAGTCTAAGTGAAACTCTTTAAGTGTCGTATTTTAAATAGTGATAAGAAATTCCGACATTACATCGCAACCAGGGATTTTTGAACTTTATTCGTACTTCTTGTGATAATTTCAAATGTGGAACATAAACAAGGTAACTTGAATTTAGTATCAGTTTGATTTGACCCTTTCCCAAATTGTATTCGAAAACAACTTTAAAATAATGAAACTTTTCCCTCAATGATTAACGTGATATTTTGATTCGTAAAAATACAACTGGGCATGTCCCGTATATGTCGATAGAAAATTACTTACGTTGTTGATTTGGATGGTCCAGTGGTTGGTTGAAGTGCTGTGACAAGACCCATGGACAGAACTATATACGGTTGAATCCGCGGTCATGCAGGTATTGAACCGCGAATTCGATATAAGTTCTGAACCTTCTGGGTACGAAGTCATCCCACAACGATTCACTAGCGTCCAAATCAAGGCGCATGGCTAGTTGCACATGAAAACGGACTATAGGTATAGTCATAGTCGAATCGAAAATTTGGTCTGCTAAGGGAGGTTGGTGCATGGAAACCCATAAATCCTCCCGCGCCCAAAGAACATCCAAGAGAACATTGCCATGTTCATCAATGGATGACACAAGCGCAACGAAACGATCGTATTCGTCGATATGATTATGATAAGGTAGACTCATGGTTCAAATCAACGATTAATCGAAATGTCAGATGTTTGTTACTTAAATAGCTGGAATGAATTTTCACGTGATTCCTGTTTCCCCGCATTGCGTTAAGATATATACTGAAAGGCAAAAGTAACTTTACACCTGACTTTCTATTGATTTATCAAACCCTAATCATAGGTTGTGAAATTAATTGTTTTATACATATACATATGCCATGTTGCAAGAGAAATGTAGGATAGAAGAAAGTGTTCACTCTTTCTTGACCACAGCAATCACAAAAAAACCACTGTGCAAACATACAGCCGTGAAGTTATCAGAAATATGCTTCGAAATTAAGAAAATAGATTTATTTTTATAAAACTGTAAAGTTACTTTTGCTTTTGAGTATATTATGTTTTATAACATTAGTTGTGACATTGACAGAGTTTTTCCTAAATCGGTCATATTCCTAGCACAGTGACCTGAAAACTGGTTCAAAGGACTTGGTTAAGGAAATAAACAAATTATAAAGTTTACCACAGTTGAAATTACCTTTAGCCCATTACCAGACGAAAATAGACTGGTTTAAATCAAAGGTGTTGCAGACGACAATTTCATTTAGCTTTTTTTTTTTCATAAAGCCCCTCTCTCTCCCCCCCCCCCCATTTCTATGATGCACCGGCTCGACATCGATAAGAATCTATTTATAGGTATGCAGTCATTTTAGCGCCAATTTCGAAGTTCGAACAAACACGTGTCTCCGTTACATGATATTTTTACTCTGGTGGCGCAACCCCCTTTTCTCACGCACCGGCTTAAAATCGTTTAGAATCTATTTATAGGTCATTTTGGCGCCAATTTCGAACAAACACGTGTCTCTGCAAGGTCACACCAGATACACGTGACCGGGGGGGGGGGCACATGTGATCGAGCAACGAGCAACAAGTACGGAAAATACAGCTCGCTTTACACTACTAATTACAGTTAATAACAGATTTCAATCTGGTCTAGGCAGATTCTGGACTGGCCTAGCCAGATTGGAATTCTCATCTGGACTAGAAACTTTCTAGGCCGATTCCAGATCGGACTAGTCCAGATCAGAATTCCACTTTGAACTAGGCCAGAGTAGAATTCCAATCTGGACTAGGCCGATTCCGGATCGGCCTAGATTCCAATGTGGCCTCCGACATAGCCATTGAAATATAGTTGGTAAAGGATAGAAATTGCTCGAAACTAGCAATTTCCTTCCTTTTCCTACTATATTTCAATAATAATAATAATCGTAGTTGATTAGTTTCACAAACGGTCAAATATCAACTTTATCGAAGCCAAACAAAATCGGACGAGTCGAATTCCGGATATGTCGAGGTAGCCTATTTTGACGGCCCATCCGACTTCGACAGAACGAGTGTCGACTGTACATGTATATGATAATGGGTTTTGAGGGGCATCAAGTGGTCTAGTTTTCACATTTTTTCTTGGAAAAAGCACTGGGCACATTTGGGGAAAATACGTCGAAGCTAGGGCTTCCAGGTCTCCGCCTAAGTAACGCATGCGCCTGGGTTGTTAGATTGGACCCCACATATATGCCGATTTTGTCGATGATATAGCCTACACACGGATGGAAAATCCGTATGGACCAGAGGTACGAGAAATTGGTTAAGCTGTGGTCACACATAGCCGGGTGACGAACCGGTTTTAGTTCTCATAAACCGCACACGGTTTTGCTACGGAATTCGGGGGTAATTTGCATACTCAATTGGTTAATACTAAGATAAGGTTTTTCGATACGCATTTCAGAAAGCAAGGTACGGGTTGGTAAGGGTCGATACGGGTCGACACGGTTTTAATTCCGTGTGCACCCGTATCGTAAAAACCGGCTATGTGTGACCATAGCTTTATCAATTCTACATAATTGTGACCCGTCACGCTAAAAGGTAATCATCAAGTTCACCATTTGTACTTTCTTCAAGATTCGGCACTCAGTAAGACTGCTGATTTCTACCCGAACAACGGTTAAGATCAGCCCGGGCGGCTGTCGGGTCAATCTATTCAGTAAGTTTTAACTTACCTTTTCTAATTTACAAAATGTATCACGTTCCTTAATAATGGCTCTTTTGACGCCATACAAAGTAAGGTTATTTTGATATCATTAACCTTTACAATGAGTAAGCAGCTGGAGGCTTGGTAACAATATTATGGTTGCACTGGTAAAATAAACGACAGGAATCCATGGTTAGGTTCTCATACCGTCGCGATAGGGCCATACCAGTTAGTTGAAAACGGCGTTCAACCCCAATCAACCCACCACAAGATGATGGCTTCGGTTGGTTAAGCCTCTCTTACAACCGGTCGTGCATTCTCATGCGTGCGGTATGTGTCTACAACTTATGCAAAGTCGTGCGATGCACGCACGTGCATCGTGGGATTTTGATTGACGCAACCACGGCGCAGACTGCATGTAGCAAAGAACTGACCAGACAATTCCTTAAGCCTCTCTTACAACCCGTCGTGCGTCTTTTTAAATCGTACGTTTTAAAACTCTGCAAAATCGCACGATTTATAAAGACGCACAACGGGTTGTAAGAGCGGCTCAAAATATGTACATTCAAAGCAGGTCAAAAGTATGAATCTCTTTCGAGAAAAGTACGCATTCTTTGTTAATTTTCGGGAATTTCAGTATATCGTTCCCTGCGTCACACGCACGCCTGTCGTACGTACTCCGTACTTCTGTCTTGTGTGCTCCTGGCGTTCTAAAAGACACAGAATGGTCGTAGCAAAGAATTGTCCGGTCAATTCTTTGCTGCGTGTAGTCTGCGTCGTGTTTGCATCCACCAAAATCGTACGTTGCACATGCGTGCATCGCACGACTAAATGTACGTTTTAGACGCAGGAGCGACCGGTTGTAAGAGTGAGGCTTTAAGTCTCTCTTACAACCCGTCGTGCGTCCTTATAAATCGTGCCTTTTAAAAATCTCCGAAGACGTGCGATTTACAAAGACGCAAGTCAGGTTTGAAAGAGAGGCTATAGTTACGGGTTTTAAGTCGGTATAATTATCTGCTACCAGATTTAACTGATTTAAGACTTAAACACCAAGATCATCGGATTTCAAGTCGACTGTGAACACTGAAAGCATTTTGGAAAGTGAAGAAATCGTTTAACCCATTACCAAACAACAAAATTTTAGCCTAGTCCAAACTCATAGGTGTTGCAGACGACAAGTTCCATTGAAAAAAATTTAACATTTTTTTCAGGGTGTCCACAGTTTGAGCAAAGCAAAGTTCCCTGACTTTTCCCTGACTTTTCCCTGACTAAAATGAAATTTCCCTGACTTATGTTTACCGTATTTTGCATGTTAAATTATGAAAATGTTGGCCTCCTCCACCCCTACAGCCAACCCTTTCCACCTCTAACTTTACTAACTTTAACTGTATTACTATTCGTATGAATATTGTTTTCTTTTTTTTTCTTCATACATACATAATGCATGTTTTATGAACTTAACCTATACTGCTGGGTGTGGTTTTTTTTAAATAAGATTCATGCCAAAATGGACAAAAAGCACAAACTAACCTCATAGAAGCATGTATCTTAATATATTGGACTATTTTTGGTGTGCATTTCAAAATATGAACTTTCTTTTAGGCACTTCAACATGAATTACAGTTGTCGCCACATCGTATGGCACATGTTTATGTTTTGTTTAACGTTCAATTACATTTGAACAAAATATAAACATTGTGCTATACGATGTGGCGACAGCTGTAAATGGTACATTATTTGGTATCATGTATACAATTCTTAAGTGTCTTAAAAACTCTCATTCTGAAGTACATTTATGAAGAAATATAAATACATATAAACCATATTAGTTTATCCTTTTTTGTGTCTTTTTGGCATGCTAATCTACAATATGCTTATCAACATAGTTAACTGAGCTACAGATTATAAAAATAATTTGCAATTATACAATTTCAATAGACAGAACTAATTCTAATACAAAGAAAATACTTGTTAATGTTGTACAGTAAGTTTCTAAAGAACAATTTGGAATAATGAATACTACTTATCACATTTTAATTAATGCTATTGTTATTATCAGTATTATCATGATAGCCAATCGTGAAGAAACTGCCTTAGCCTTTATTTCTTTAAATTTTTTTGATCGTTTTATCATTCATACACCAATTATTTAAAAATTCCCTGACTTTCCCCTGACTTTTGCTTAAACTGTAAAATTCCCTGACCAATTCCAAAGTTCCCTGACAATTCCCTGACCTTGAAAAAATATTTTCCCTGACTTTTTCCCTGACTGTGGAAATCCTGTTTTTTTGTCTTTCTTGGTAGAAAACATTGTGGGAAATGAAGAAATTGCTTGTCACAAGCAATTTCTTCATTTCCACAATGTTTTCCAAAGCCTTTAATTTGTGGGACGTCCAAAAGCGTCAATGTGTGGGAAAGGGTTAACATGTATGTGACAAGCGATTTCTTCCTTTACAACAATATTTTCTTCCTATGAAGAAAGGCCAAAACATGCAGAATATCAATCATTCACATAAATTTTGTCGGCAGTAACATTTTTGAACTTCGACTAACATTTTGTTGTTTGGTTATGGGTTAACAATGTCGTGTCAGTAGTTTATAGTTGCAGGGAGCACTGCATTATTTGACCGAAAAACCCGGGTGGGACCCACGTTACACATTTTACGCCACTCTCTTTCACAGAGGCTCTGCCATTTCGCCTCTGTCCGCTCGTAAAAATATGAAAATAGTCCCTTTTTAAGGGGGAATGCTCCAGTTTTTCGGAACACTCGGTCATTACTGTAGTAAATTAAATGTTTCGTACCAATATGTTTCGCTACCATATTTTCAATAATATAACACATCATTACAATTTACCATTTTCGACAGTAAAAGTGCATTTATTATGCGACACTGATATCCTCAAGATGGAAATCGATTATTTAGAGCAAGACAGTCGTAAGTGTGTATGCAGTTACCACTGTTTTGCGTCATTTTATTCATGTGTAGCTGATAAAAAATGCTGTAATTCACTAATAAGTGCGCTGACCTATACATTTTCTTTTTGAATCATTACCAGGACATGTTGCTTGATACAATGAGGGAGTTCTATCAAATTCTATTATGTAGAACTTGAAATATTTTCAAAAATATGCAAATTTTGACACGAAACACTCTAGCGTCGTTGATCTATCCGAACACATGAGCATGCTGTTTTATTCATTTATGCGTTTATGATATCATTTATTTTGGGTTTTCTGTTCTTATTAAATGTAAGACGTTACTCTAAATCCGTTTTTGGGACTAAACAATGAATATATAGCATTTTATTAGCATTTTAGTGACCTTGGACAGGTGCAAGAAATTGTGCATTTTTTCGATGTAGGGGTATGTGATACGAATGCCTATAAAATTCAAACAAGATTGCTGACCATCCATTTTTATTTAATTTTTCAATTGGTAATAACATGTAATTTCAACATACAAAATATAAATAAATTCTATTATTGGGAAAAAAATTAGGAAACTGGAGCATTCCCCCTTAATTAGGAAGAATATGAAAATAGCCCCATTAGATCAATACTTAATTTTGAGAGCACTTCTGACGCAAACAGAATACTTTTTTTACACCCATGACTTGATGAAACTTTCACCAAGAACCTAATAAGATGGGACGCAACTCTGTGTGCCACGAACTTAAACAATGTACAAGCGGTGGTTATTACCGTATGTCCCTTTCGAAGAAAAAGAGTGTAACTTGTTTTGCAAGTGTCGGTCGGTCCGTCCGCCCGTCCATCTCTACGTAGACTAACTTTGGTTGTGATTGATTTATCTCCTTTCTTGTACAGTGGAACCAAATTACAGTCAAAACTCGTTATCTCGACATCGGATAAGTCGAAATTCCGCTTAAGTCGAAATGAAAGTCATGTCCCGTCCTCAACATATGGATATAAAAATGTTTAATCAACATAATTTCGAAACAAATACAGCCATTGAAATTAAGTAGGAAAAGGATAGAAATTGCTCGTTTCGAGCAATTTCTTTCCTTTTCCTGCTATATTTCAAACATGGACACATATGGTGCCCTTCAAAAATGGTTGAATAACGTTTTCATCGAAAATAATCAAAATCGGATGAGTCGAACTCTGGATATGTCGAGGTTATTTTGACGGCCCCTTGACTTCGACACAACGAGTGTCGACTGTAGTTGTTTTTCAATTCTTCGGCATCTGATGATTCCATCCCTTCATATTTTTTAAGGGGGGTGGGGGCAGTTATCTAGGATGCTTCCTTTGGATTGTCCGTTGGTCTGTCTTGACGTTTAAAGGGCTACAGGTAAGAGGGAGATATTGGCATTTCAAAATGAAATATTTCATGTATTGTTAATCAAACCATATGTCGTTGGTAGGCTACTCATGGGAATCGTCTTATCCAGACTATTCAAATGATTACCCACAACATAGGGCTTTTGATTTGAAATAATACATTTATAATGCCTTTATCCCCCCCCCCCCCCCTTACAGCTAATCTATTGATCTGTCATTTATTTTAAGTGTACGTAATTCTACTGGACTGACATGATATATGGATAAAAATTGTCCGGAGTTGCTTGTTCGTGGTATTTAACAAATTTCATTATCTTTAATTTTTATCTAACAGAACCGGGTTTGACGTCCCTGATATATTAAAGGCTTGAGATGAGCACTGAGACAAACAAAAACAAAATGCTGATAATAAGCATTTCGTCTGTGTTATTGCAAAACCTCGTCACTCCAGCTTATTTAACCATTTCCCAAACAAGACCTGGTTTTGACGTCCCTAATAAGAAAAGGCTATGGAAAACATTGAAACAAAAGAAGAAACTGCTGATAACCAGCAGTTTCTCCTTTTGTCTCAATATTTTCTTTGCCATATTTTACACAAATCCTATCTTAAATAATTTCCATTTTGTCATTTGTGGCAGTTTTGGAAGTGGATCACCCTAAAATTTTGCCGTTTGGGAAACGGTTAAAGCTGGAGTTACGGGGTTTTGCAATAACACCGACGATTGACTCCATTAGTCCGAGTATTTTTGTCTATAATATACAAATTCTATCTTCCAATGTGCATTTTGTCTTCTTGGAAATAATGAAACGCCTGGCATTCTTTATAAAGGCAGCGATTGGTGTAGACTAAGGACAGGCGGATGATATTACAGGCTGTATTATTCAATGCTTCTTACACAATAAGCGTGACAAAACATTCCGAGCCCATGTAGATGATGTTTCATAGAGTGCAAAGCTTTTTCAATGAAGGGAAAACTAAAAGAAGCAAATAAACAAACAAAACAAGAGAAAAAATCGCTAATCAATAAAATATTTTCGTGGGAAATACGTACATGTGCATTTTTTTCACACCACATCTTTTGTTCAAAAAGGTGGTCCCGCTCTTAATTTGTTGAAAAACAAATCTCGCCTAATGAACGTCGTTTGTTAGCGGCCGAGAACAGGTATGTGTTAACACGGCGAAATGCCCCGTAACGTCGTTAACGTAAGTTGTCAAACGTCGACTTACAAGTTGACGAAATGACAGAATACCTTGCCCGAGGCATTCACGTTGATGAGGAAATAGTCATTTGACGTCAAAACGTCGTAACTACAGCTTGTTCAAGCTGTAGTTGCGGCGTTTTCGATATCAAATGGCTGACTATATTTTCTTATTGATTTGGTTCCCCTAACGTATATTGACGTTCAATTAGCGTTGAGAATAACGTAATTAATTCGGGAACCAGCAATTACATCGCACCTGTTTTCGGTATTGTGTTTTAGGGCGTATAACTCTTTATGACAATCGGTAATCTCCGTCGAACATTTAAGCGAGTCGGCGATTGACGGAAATTAACGAGCAAATCTCACGTTATTGTCGTAAAGTAATAATATATGACGGATGACGTATGAAAGAGACGTTTTCATTCTTTTTCGATAACGGTCTTCATTTTTGTATGAATATTTTCGAGCCAGGGAGTGTTATAGTCGTGTTCTAAGATATTAAACATAATTAACCAGAAAATTTATACTAAAATCAAATTAAAAGATAACGTAAAAGAGGATTATTTAGTGTAAGTCTTTGACGTTGTTTACGTCAAAATTGGATTAACGTTCAACAAGATTATGTAGACATCTTGGATATTGTTTGATCTTAAAAAAAATTATTTTGGAAATGTAACGGTACGTATTGTTTTTCTATTTTCATACATTAGACACTCGTTTTTTTCGACATTGATTAGCTCGAATGACTGTCGAAGTGACAAAACTTAGGTCTCCCATACTTCGAGTTAGTTTAACGCCCCCTTTGACTTCGACATAACAAATGTTAACCAATCTTTCCCAAACGGCGAAGTTTAAGGCAAATAGGATGGTCCAAATTGGAAATCTACTTCAGACCGCAAAATGAATGTTTATTAACATATTCGTTTTAATTATACAGTTATTTTTTATGATATTACACAGAAGTTCAATATATTTAGACAATAGCAGAACATGCTGGTTATTAACATTTTGACCCAATGATTTCCCAAGCTTTATCAACCAGTAATGTCAAAACCAGGTCTTGTTTGAGAAAGGGTTAATTAATGCTTTTGCCGAATGTTTGTATGGTTTGATCCAGACGTTCTCTATGTCTATATACAAGTAGGCCTTTGTATGAATCGTCAGTGTTTTAGTGGCATGATTTCGATTTCCTATCACAAACCAAAAAGAATTGTCTTTATCATTTTCCAAACAGTAAATTTTTAGAATTCTCCAATTTGAAAATTAGTTATAAAAGACAACACAACACAAACGGTGCCGAAATAAATTAACAAGAATTGTCCGCGGACAATAAAGCTCGCTCAAACGAGAGCTTGTCACAAAGAAAAGTCATTTCCTAGGTCAAGGTAAAAAGGTCATGGCCCAAAATGAAATTTTGTAAAAGTAGGTCAAGCTCCATGGTCAAGGTCACAAGGTCACAGGTCATGGTCAAATGTGAACTGTGTTGGAATGAGGTGTCCGTGTGTGAAATATCAAGGCTGTAGGTGTAAAAGGACATGAGTTATAGGCCAAGTTAAAGTTTTTTGAAAGTAGGTCAAACTCCAAGGTCAAGGTACAAGGTCACCGTCAAATGTGAGCCGTGTTGGTAGGTGTCCATGTGTGAAATATCAAGGCTGTAGGTGCAAAAGGACATGAGATATAGGCCAGGTGAAAGTTTTTTAAAAGTAGGTCAAACTCCAAGGTCAAGGTCACCAGATCCAAGGTCATGGTCAAATGTGAAGTGTTGGTAGGAGGTGTCATTGTGTGAAATATCATGGCTGTAGGTGTAAAAGGACATGAGATAAAGGTCAGGTTAAAGTTTTTTAAAAGTAGGTCAAACTTCAAGGTCAAGGTAACCAGGCCCAAGGTCATGGTCAAATATGAAAGGTCTTGGTGGGAGGTGTCCATATGTGAAATATGAAGGCTGTAGGTGTAAAAGGACATGAGATATAGGCAAGGCTAAAGTCTTTTAAAAGTAGGTCAAACTCCAAGGTCAAGGTCACAAGGTCCATGGTCATGGTCAAATGTGAATCATGTTGGTAGGAGGTGTATATGTGTGAAATATCAAGGCTATAGGTGTAAAAGGACATGAAATATAGGCCAGGTTAAAGTTTTTAAAAGTAGGTCAAACTCCAAGGTCAAGGTCACAAGGTCAAAGGTCATGGTCAAATGTGAATGGTGTTGGTAGGAGGTGTCCATATGTGAAATATCAAGGCTGTAGGTGTAAAAAGACATGAGATATAGGCCAGGTTAAAGTTTTTTAAAAGTAGGTCAAACTCCAAGGTCAAGGTCATGAGGTCAAAGGTCCTGGTCAAATGTGAATGGTGTTGGTAGGAGGTGTCCATATGTGAAATATCAAGGCTGTATGTGCAATAGGGCATAAGATATAGGCCTGGTTAAAGTTTTTTTAGGCCAGGTAAAAGTTTTTAAAAGTAGTTCAAACTCCAAGGACAAAGTCACAAGGTCAAAGGTCATGGTCTCAAATGAAAGGTCTTGGTGAGAGGTATCCACATGTGAGATATGAAGGCTGTAGGTGTAATATGGCATGAGATATTGAACAGGTTAAAGTTTTTTTAAAACGGTCAAAAAATGGGTCAAACTCCAAGGTCAAGGTCACAAGGTCAAAGGTCATGGTCTCAAATTAAAGGTCTTGGTTAGAGGTACCCACAGGTGAAATATGAAGGCTGTATCTCTAACAGGGCATGAGATATGGGCCAGGTTAAAGTTTTTGCGGACGCTGACGCCGACGCCGACGCTGACGCCGACGCCGACATCCGGGGGTATGACAATAGCTCTTTCGAGACTATCGTCCCGGGCGAGCTAAAAATATACAACTTGCAGTATGGAATTCCTTGAGAGAAGAAAATAAAAATGCTAGCTATCGGGATTACGTTGGTAACTTTTGAAAATTTAAAGTGACATTTCACATTTATCTCATTTTTTTAAAGTATGTGTTGATGCAAAGATTTTTTATTCTAATGTGTAGAGGTGTTATCTGTTTTTTGAAGTTGTTATCTATAAGAGAAAAATACGCCTTCAAAGTTGAGACAGAAATGACAAATTCTATATAAATCTGAATTGTTGTCCACAACAATTTGTTTAATTTTAGCACAAAAATATATATTTCTCACAAACGGTTCAATATTTTGGCTTGAAATTTTCAGAATTTTCATGGGAAAACATGCTCTTTCAGATAGAATAAAAGTAAAATTTATGTAAGAATAATTCTGAAATGTCACTTTAACTACAGCTTGAATAAGCCTCAGTTATGGCGTTTCCGAACGTTATCGACGTTTTCCTTGCTTAGCCTGACGGGTCTTCCGTAGCCTGACGGGTGTCTGAACTACGCATAATATTCTGTGGTGACGTCTAAGTCGAGTGAGAGGGGTCTACTTGACTAGGATCAGAATTAGATGCAATACTTAATTTACTAAAAGACTGGTTAGACTGTTCCAAATTCAAAGATGTTTCAGACGACAATTTCGAGAGTATGACATTTAACTTATTTTATCTTTCTGGATAGAAAACATTGTGGGAAATGAAGAAATAGCTTGGGACAAGCAATTTCTTCTTTTTCAACAATGTTTTCCAACCCTTTATCTTGAGAAGCGTCCAGATAGGTTAAACTGTTGTATTTGATTAGAATGGTCTCGAAAAGAGATCTTACCCGGAATTTGATGACAATGACATTTTATTTGTTTACAGTAACAGGCCTACGGCTCAAAATAAAATGCAAACATTTTTTTTCATTTTCCACGATGTTTTCAATTTTAGCCTTTTTAAAACTTGTGGGGCGTATAAATGTTTCAATGTGAAGTGATGGGTTAACTCTCGTAGTTTTAGGAAAGGAATGAAAACATGCAGATTTTGTCACAGAAGATTTTTGACCTCATGACTTTTGACCTCAACCAAAAGTCTTTAATCTGAATGAAAATTTTCGTAGATAAATGGATGACAATGACGTAGGAAAACGTGATGAATTATTTTGTATTTAGTTTACCCCGTGTGACCCAGCACAAAAAGTTAAAACTTGTCGTGTCGAAGGCGTGGCATCGATATCCAGAGTTCGACTCGTCCGATTCTATTCAGTTTCGATCCGATTAAAAAGACATGTAGCCATTGCTAATTAAGTACCTTAACATTGAAATATTTAGTACAAAAAAGTGGAAAGACATCGCTTGAAACGACCAATGTCCCTCCTTTTCCCTCTATACACATGAACCGAGATCTGACAAAAGGTCCTTTGTGGCTTTTGAGTCCAACATGGTTTCAGACCAGTCTGCCCATACTCGCAATCTAGTCAGGATCCATAATGTTCTCTTACGACTTCTTTATGGCATGTAGCATCCGTATGAGAGTAGCATGGATCTCGGCCAGACATCACTTAGACACAGGATGATCTTGAGATATGGCTGTCTCAAATGATATAATGGACGTTTTTCAGATTGCGGAACATAATTATATGCTAATATTTTTCATGTCTCAATAAACATTTCATTAAGAGTGTGTTTTTTGTTAAGTTCTATCACCAAAGAGCTTTTTATCATTGTTTGTAGCATATTATTTTTGTTTTAAAGTTGTGTCAAAGAGGAGTTTGACCTCTAAACTTAGACCTCAACCAATAAAATCTGTAGTTAGGTGAATATTCTGGCAAATAAATGGATATAGAGATGACGTAGAAAAAAGTGATAAACGATTTGGTACATTTCACCCAGCGTGACCCGGCATATAAAGTAGATACCCAACAATAGGGTCCATACTGTATTGCTATAATACAATAACCCTATCTTATAGGGACATTTCACGATATTTTTCATAAATTCTACTTTTATCTTTTTCTGAAAGACCATTTTTTCTTATGAAAATTCTGAAAATTTTCAAGACAGAATATTGCGCCGTTTACGAGACATATATTTGTTTGTGCTTATATTGATCAAATTGTTGTCCACAACAGTTCGGATTTGTATGTAATTTGCCATTTCTGTCTAAACTTTAAATGCGTATTTCTCGCTTATAAATAACAACTTCAAAAAACTGATAGCATTTATATGCATTAGAATAACCAATCTTTGCATCAAGACATGCTTTTAAAAAATGAAATTGGAATGTTATGTCCCTTTAAAGAACACGTATCTGGACAAATAACATAGTGGAATTGATTAAGGTTCCGGTAATGTTATAACTGTAATAATTGTTAATTCTACACACTTCTTGGAAATATATTTTTTTAAAAAAGTTGGATATGCAGAAGACATTGTTAAATCTTTGTTTACCGCTTTACTAACTAAATTCTATGAATTCATGGGGTGATAACTGGCTCTAAAGATTGACTTGCCGTCTATGAGAAATATTTTGCATCATAATATACAATAAAAAAACTATGTTCACCACATACATTTTGAGAAAACTTGTAGTTTTATTTTGGCATTAAAAGGCACATAATTCACTAAATTTGTATCAAAATCGGAGGTAATACATTATTTTCAGGTCAGAAATTTAATATGAACTGATTATTTACCATTCACATCAAACATATCAATTTGAAATTCCCATACATATAACGGATATATGAGATCAAACACTACCAAGCACATTTGTATTGTGCCCAAATTATTATTACATTATGGCATTACAGTTTCAGAACCTTAAGTATAGTGTCAAGACTCGTTGGTATAAAAAGTATAAGTCCGGGAGTCCAACCGCAGGTCCATATACTCGTATTTTATGCACTATTATTTTCTCTCATAGCGATGTATGCAAAGTTAGAATAGATTCCCTCTTGAACTTTATTAGACTGAACATTTATTTAATTCATTTAGACAAAGATCTATATATTTTTAAACTGAAAAGGTCACCAGATGCTCATCCTTGAAGATACATGTATATTTAAATTTTGAGGTGATAATTTACATGTCTGCCTCGAGGGCATCTTTGTGAAATATTTGAAAATATCAAAACTGACATTTATTTGTATTATTTCAAGTTGAAACGGTAAATGGATGAGATTTATGTTTGAATAAAAGCACATCCTATGTTGAAGTTGTTTTATTGGCTAAATATTAGTCGATGACGTAATTGTTTACTTAAAAAATCGCGAGAATTTTAAACTCAAAGTATTCCCTTTATCTACATTTGATTTTCTATCTATATTTTATTCTAAATATATTTTATTATAAATTAGTAATTAGTTAGTCAGGAAAAAGGTCTAAGTTTAAACATTATGGAGATTCATAAAGCAATTTATAAGTGGATAAATTGAATGTTATGCTTGTACTTGTTTAATCGATACTCTAAACCGTTTAAAAGTAAGTATAAAAGCTACAAAATGATTTAAAGAATAGACACATTGACTGGTTTTACTGTTTTAAGGACATTTGCCAAAATTTCGACATTAAAGAAAGTTATCCCTTCATAAATCACATGGCACATGTGCCTGTCACGCATTTAATTACGCCCTAATTGGCAATGCAAAATGCATTTACAAGATTGAGAATACAATACATACACTGTCTTGCACTGCTGGTGTGATACTTACTTCAGTTACAAGACGATGCTCAAAATACCTTACGATACCTTAACCCTTGCCCAAACAGCTATATTTTGGGGTGATCAAATTAAAAAAACTGCCACAAATGACAAAATGTTTTTCCAGGCCTTTTCTAATAGGGGCATCAAAACCAGGTCTTGTTTGGGAAAGGGTTAAGACTACTTATCTGTTTCTATTTTCTATTTGAACTAGAACCTTTGTCGTTAATAGCGCACAAATGATTCATGGACAAGGATAAAATAATGATTATCAACATTTTTTTCTTTTTTTCAACAAATGTTTCTTAATATAGACCATGTACGGTAGTAAAACATGTCTTGTTTGGAAAAGGGTTAAAACAGATAAATTAGTTGACCAATGCGGTGGACAAAGTGACGCACATGTAATTAAACACGTCAATGTTAGTACTGCTGAACTTGATCGATACCGCGTGAAGCCTATGATCATTACCTGTGTCAGTGCATATATTATGAGTATCAGTATTTTGGCATCAATTGCAAAAACAAACTAATTGAACAATAGCCTAGAAACAATACCTAGATTTAAAATACATATCCATCAACATTCGGAAACATCGAGAGTAAAGATGAAAATTCGTGTGACCAGAATTTTAAGATTTTCTTTCTTTATTTTTATTTACCTAATTAACAACAATTTCGAGTTTTTGTTGTCAGTATTTTTTGCATCATATTGAGATTAAGGCCACTGTTATCAAAAAATTACCAAGACAAAACTTATACCGAGATGAACCTGATTTTTTGGGGAGTGTTAGTGGAAACAAAGCTACTCTAAGCCTAAATTAGTACAATTTTGGATAAAACTAATTTTTACTTATAATATAGAATTGCTTTTGAAAACAAACCAAATAGTGTTCTCAAACATAATTACATGTATATCCACCTTCTGAAAGTTGTAAACAACAGAAATTACATGTACATAATTTACATTGCATGTATGCTGAAAAAAATCAAAATAGCGAAACATCACAACATGGAAACATTGAGGAAAATAGAGAGAATGCTAATTATCATTATTATATTATTTTCACTCAGTGCTTTCTTATGTCTTCTTTGTTGGAGATATAAAACATTTGTTGTTTGGGAAAGGGTTAGATCTTTGGCGATGAGGGATGAATCATAATATGTAGTGCACAAAGCCACATTTCCAAGGTCTTTTATTTGCATAATATACTTATTAGCATTGATGTCATACGAAAATAACTTGAAAATTATAATGTTATGCTCCAGAGATGAATGAAATAAAGTAGAACGCCAAATCGTCACTTTTCTTCAAAAACCTCGTTACTGCAGATTGTTCTAGCTGCAGTAACGAGGTTTTCGAAGAAAAGTAGCAAAATATTGCATGAATTGCTTTCTCGAAACATAATGAGCCGGAATCCGCAAAAGGGTCGTTACGGCATTTTAAACCATTAGGGATCCAAATGAGCAACTTGCCTAATATACTAAAAGGGTGAAACATATAGAAACCTGCCGATTGCAGCATGCTATCACATATTTTCTTTAAGGTATGCAACCCCTAATTAGCACCAAAGGGCCAGCGGCGAATGTGAAAAGTGCCAGTAATTCCTTAACTGTTTACATTTCCATTCCAAATATAAACGTAAGCATCTTGTACGGTTTAGAATTTTCAATTTTCTTCTTGAAGCATAATCTGGAAATCCGACACGGTGAATCAACTTAAGTGAAGTGTATTAACAAGTGTGTGCAATTTGATGCATTTCGTATGGCTAGAAAGTTGTTTTTATTTACGGGCTGATTACCTTAAGTGGACATGCAAGGCTACTCAAAAACACCCATGAACATTTTTCACCTCGGAGGGTACAAACCGACAACCCTGGCTTACGGACTATAAGTGAAGCCAGATTCAGACGCGCAATTATAAAAATGTATAATATCAATAAACACACCCTATTACCGGCTATCACTACAGCAGTTGCTAACCTTGGGCAGTATGATCTATAAATAACGGGTGTACTGGGTAGGTCATACTTTTTCCATCTTTGCTTTTGTGTTAAAGCCTTTCTCAGCTATATTTGTAGTGCACTTGGCTGGCCATACATTTGAGCACCTACATGATAAATATTAGCCCTAAGAATCCCTAAACAACAAAATTATTCATCGACAAAGTCGTAACTTCACAATTTTTTACGTAAAATCCAACTTTCAGTCCATATAATGAGAAAATGATAAGACGATCATTAGAATTAATATAACTATTAAAATAGACAATCAATTTTCTTACACTGTGTAAATTTAGAGAACTGTCTGGATTGAATTAACTTCAGACTGACCGATTAAAACTAAACACTGATGCCGATTTGGCTATCACGAACAGCATATTGAAAATTTGAATGGCAAACCCGGACATAAGTTGATGGCAACACAGAACAATATGTCTTGTTGGAAAAGCGGCATCTCTTTCAACAAGAAATTGCATGAAAGGAGCATAAGTAATGAATTAACACCATTTCTTGACATACTAGCCAATTTCTGAATTATAGACATAGAAATCATCTAGATATGGTTGAAGCTGAGTAACACAAAATTGAAGGACGTATGCAACCATTAGTTGTAGATGATAGTTTGTCGGTTAAGGTATACATCCCATCATTAAAAACACCACTTTTTAGCCGTACGAAATGCATCAAATTACACACATTTGTACATACACTTCTGATAAGTTGATTCAACGTGCCGGATTTCAAGATTATGCTTCACAGAGCTCCAGATAATTTTTAGGGTAAAAGAGTGATCACTCCCTACTTTGAGCATCAAAAGAGTGATTCACTCTCAACCCAGTAGGTCTAATCCCTTTTTAGAGAAAACCAACAAAAACTGTTTTCGGGAGAAAATTAAACCCTTAATTATAGGATTACCTTTCCTTGCATTGGTACTTCTTTGATTCACAGGGCTCAACAATGTAGTAAATAACAACAAAGTATTCAGAGTGAGTGATTTCGCTATTCACGGTCAGTTTCTTACTGTGCTGTATATGTACTAGAGGTTTCCTACTGTGGAACTATGAAATAAATGTTGGAAGTATAAACAAGGTAGTGAAACACAATGAACTATCTGCAAAAACAATAATTTTCACTATTCACAGGCAGAAAGATACCACTCTTTAAAACAATGATCCCTCCAGCGACCATGACCATATACAGTACTTGCTATCTTTTTCTGAATATTGAATTTTTGCATTTTATTTTCACATTATAGGACACAGATCGCTCTGAAATCATCCACGGAAACTCGGCCTGTCTTAATATTCAGCCAATTTAGGGTCTCAACTGATCCGCCGACGTTATGTATTCGGATAATTTGTGCGGCCATTTTAATGACAGAATAAAACTGAACTCGATAGATGCAGACGTATCCTCCCCGTTTGGCTTAAAGGGATAATAGCTGTGAAAAAACTGTCTATTTGCCTCAAAAAAGGTTTACCTTTTTAAAGTATGAACAAAAAGATGCAGATAGACCGTATTTCAAGCGAGTAACCATGCGCGGTTTACCCACAACAAGCGTATAAATGTTGGTATTCTCACATTTCCACGGCGCTCAAAATATGTTTACATTCGTGGCTAAATATAGCATAACGGGTACTTGTCACAGCCGTGAACATCCGTATACAGTCGGTTGATCATGTGATACACAGGAAAGTGTGCGTCACAAATTTAAATGAGTTCCCGTTATTTCATGAATGTTGCCCGTCACGCAGAAAAGGGCCTAATGGGAAGTCTATAAAATCAAATTTCGCGAAATGAACCAGACTCAACAGATGTCAATCATTTTTTGCTTCTGGAAAATGTAAATAAGGTAAGATGTATAAACCATTCTAGATTCAGAAAATAACCTTTGAATCAAAAGTTCCGATCCTAGTCAGTCTGCGCAGTCAGATCAGACTGACCAAGGTCGATACTTTCCACGCTTCCCATACGGTCCCTTTTAACATGACGGGTCACAAATTTGAAACATTTCGATTTCCACGGGATTCCAGTGCGTGCTTTCTTATGAATAATGTTAAACCCTTTCCCAAAACGACAAAAAATAACTGTTTCCATTTCCAATTGAAATTGGATCCAAACTGCAAAATAAATGACATTGAAAATGTAAAATATTTAAGAAATAGCTTAGACAATATAAAGGCAAAAGGAGAAACTGCTAATAATAAGCATTCCTTTCTTTTGTCACGGTGGTTCCTCAGCTTTAGCAAATAGGGGCGTCCGAATCAGGTTTTGTATGGGAAAGGGTTAACCTCAAATTGTAGTAAATTGTTGTACTTAACCCTTTCCCATGCGGCAATAATTTTAACTTTTCATAAATTGGAATATTGAATGTTTTGTAGACGACAAAATGAGTATATAAACATAGGGTTTAGTAAAATACTGCTGGTGAAATATCTAGGCAATAGGGGGAAATGTTGGTTATCAGCGTTGCACGAATGCTTTTTGAACTCTTTTTAGTAAGGGCATTCAAACAAGGCCATGTTTGGGAAAGACTCAGTGCTCATCCGTATTAACGTGTCCCGTCACGCTAAAGGCGTGCTTCTATGAAGTTAGTTGAAAACTGAATTTTGAGATAACATCTATCGGACACCAACCTCATTCGAATTTTGAAATCGGATATTTAATATATTATAGGTAGATAGGAAGAACAATCTTGATTCAGAAAACTAACTTAGAGTAAAAAGTTCCGATCCTGTGTAGTCTTTGCAGTCTTCATAGATTGACAAGGACTGGTACTTTAACAATTACCAGAAGATCCCTTTTACCGAGACAGGTCACATTTTGCAATATTACTGTTTATATTCTCTGACGTCATTTCAATGCGTGCACACGATTTGAAAATAAATTCCGTTGATTTTCGTATTTTACCGTTCAGAACTCGGATAATTCCGACTCGCACTTGAAATTGTAAACATTACCTACTGACATACATTGTAAAAGGGGGAAAATACGCAAATACACATTTCTGTTACAGACGGAAAAGACTTCTTTCATAATATCAGATGATTAGACCTCGATAACACAAAAATATTTTTTTGTGGTATTTCTTCCTTTTTCACAGCTATTATCCCTTTAAAAACTGTCAGATTCTGACACTATCTTCTGTTTTCTTCTGGACGTGTTACTTTGCGACGCAACAGACCTTGCAATCGTAAACAAAACGATGCGGTGTCGAATTGAGACTTCGTAAGATTCAGTAACCCGTAAAATTTGCTACTTTCTATTCTATATTATTCTGCATGGCACCGGTATCGAAATGGCTGTGATTTGTAAACATCAGTTGACGGATAACGGGAAATTTCCCTTCGACGCTTAGAAATAATTCGAATGCGTTAGCAAAAATCCAGTAACTTTCACTCGCTCTCGCTTGTTATGAACGCGTTACTTGAAAATTGAATGCATCTTGCGACGCACACAGTTGACTTTGAAATGCGTTTTTTGCATATTTGAATGCGTAATAACGCAATCACGCACCTTATCTGGAGCTCTGGCTTCAAAAGGAAAATAATTTACAAATATTACTTTACTCTATATTCATATGCAGCAGAGGTAATTTTGAACATTTCTGTCAAATATTTCTGTAAGTATGCATTGATTCAAAATTCTAAACCATTCAAAATGGTTATGTTTAGAATGGAATTGTAACACAGTTTAGGAATTACTGACACTTATCAAATTCACCTCTGGCTCTTTAGTGCTAATGATGGGTTGCAAACCTTAAAAAACTACACATACTTTACAGTGAAAATTGTGGATTTTACATCATGTCGTCGCTGTTTCAGGCACACAATATGACTGTAATATTTTTAATGGGGTTAAATTTCATTTAGTCAGACTTAACTTAAATAGGTGGAACCCACGCAAATATATGTATATGAATCCTACTATTTCAAAGTCTGTCAATGAATCTTCAAACATTTCGATCGAATGTTTTGCGCGGTGCAAATTTGTATTTTTCATTTCGAAATGATTTGGTTTATTGGGGTTTTACGCCGTTTTCAACTGCCATGGTTATATCGCGGCACCTTGAGCGCCTAACCATGGATTCCTGTTGTTTCTCATACAAGTACTAACACAATAGACTAACCGAGCCTCCAGCTGCTCGCCCACATAGCTTAACAATATCAAACCATTGGTGGGTAACATTAGTTAGAAAAGATATTTGCCACGGCCGGGGATCGAACCCGGGTTCTCTCGAATGAGAGTCAGATGCGCTATCAATGTTCAGCGTTTTGGCCTCATTGCGAAACGAAGAAGAGATATCGGTGATAACGGATTATCAAGCAAGAATCTGTTGATATCGATAAAACATCATGATTGTCTTCATAAAGCACATGATTGCAACTAGCCTAGGTAAGTGAATACAGAAACTAGTGAAGGATCAAAGATCAGTCAGCTAGGTAAGGATCTCTATGGATAAGGCGAGAAATCTCCCTAAACGTCTGAAATGGAAAACTCAATTTTCAAAACATGCAAATTGATAAATATCTCGAGCTGTATTGTTAGATCTATACCTAAATCATATGAAAATTGATTTTGTACAATCAAAACGATCCGACATGTACAGATAACTCCGTAAAAAGAGGCATTCTTTTGGAAATGGTTAAAAATGTTTATTTCTTTATTCTGTGTTATGTTTCACCTTGCATGGTGAAGTAAAGCCGAGTGGTCATTGGACAAATAGATCTGTCAATAAAAGTACCCAACCTCCAGCTGTGCTCTCACATAGATGATTCACACCCATTGGTGAGAGACAAATGACTTTTGTCAAATGTAAGAATGGATACTGGTCGGCCTGGGGTTCGAACTCGCAACCCCTGGATTGACAGACTCCGATGTTAACTGGACTCGGCTTAAACAGATACATGTTGAAGCAAATACTCTTTATAAAGCAAACCGCACGGAATCTCGGACAAACAAAAGAGCTTTGTCCGTATGATTCTAAAACCACACAACTGCAGCTTGAATGAAGCCGTGGTTACGAGATTTTTAACAGCTAAAACCGCTTGGACCATTCTATTTATAGCGTAAGATTTAACCCTATTAACCATAAGATTCCATTTCCTATATTATCAATAGCAATGAACTCTGTGCTAAAAGTACACTAGATTTACCGTTATAAGTATTGACAAACCGTTTATGTAGGCCTAGTTATAAAGTCTCGCAACTATGGCAACATACGAGATTTTATAACAACACATACGATGCACTATTGTTTCACCAAAATTGCGCCACGGTTAACTGGATAAAAACATTCTCCATTTATCTTATTTTAATTTTCGTGTGCAAAGTCCGTTAGTTGAGTGCCTTAACCTTAACAAGTGGGGTCATTACATATGCAGATGTCTCGGGTTAATCTTACTAGACAATATAAATGACCATTCTGATATTTGGCTAGTATAATTACCCGGTCAAGGTCAGTAATTATCCTCCAAATAATGTTCATAATTAAAACTCTTATTAAATTCCCCTGCAAATAATCGAGTTCATAAGCAATAATTAGATAAAGCGGAAACTCACAATTTTAAAACTTATATTTATATTGCTATAATAGACGAATAACGCAATGGTATTTTTGAGCATAGGATCTAATGTTGAAGGTATTTTTTTAAAGTTAGTCTGTGCCCGATTTTATAAACGCCGGCTAGAGTTAACCAAATGGCCAAGTATCTGTTTCGGTTATTTTTCGATTATTCACATCGGAAAATTTGAACAAATCAGTAAAATATTTTGTTTGTGCTAAACAGAGTTGATACAATCGGGCCTATGATTTGATTTCATGAGATGTAACGCCGTTTTAAACCGGTATGGTCATATTGCAGTGGCTGGAGCACATAACCGTGGATTCCTGGGAAGTTCTTGCTTCATATATAGCTTATTCTTATCTGATGCTCTTTTATCAAACAAAAGTACCAGCATTCATGTACTGTTATAATTATCATCAGCAAATTTTAAATATTTCACACCATGATCACTTGGATAATGAAAAAGAATTGTACATAGACAAGCAAAATAGTATCATTTATGCTGTCTGTGATTGCCTGTTTCAAGTACGAATCTCCTGTCGGTGATCCCCCTACGTGCTGTTCGTGATTGCATAAATTTGTAGCTCACCAAACTTTGTTTGACTATAACGACATAACGGAATAGTTGATTGTCTTCACAAGCAATTAGTTGGTAGATAATATACTAGATATCCATTCTGTAATAAAATTTCTAACATTTGCTTCAGTGTTTTTCTGCTATTTGCATGGAAAGATGAATTTTATATGCAAATATGTGAATTTTCGACTTTGTTAGTGAATCATTTTTTTGTTTGAGGACTCTCTGTGCTAATATTTGACATGTAGGTGCTCAAATGTATGGCAAGCCAAGGGCACTACAAATGATAGCTGAGAAACGCTTTTACACAAAACAAATATGGAAAAAGTATGACCTACCCAGTTCACGCGCTATTTATAGATGATACTGCCCAAAGGTTAGCAACTGCTGTAGTGATAGCCGGTAATAGGGTGTGATAAAGATCTCGATCAGAATGCACCTCAGTTGAGGATGGTATAAATTTACAGATGTTGCAAATGAATATTACTTCACTTAAAAGCCAAAACAATGCGGGTGCTACCACAGTATGGGAAAATCATTGAGAGAAAAAATGTTTTTCATATTTTTCCTCTTTATGGGCATTGTAACCAGTACTTTTGTTAAAAAAGGCATAACTTTTTATGTTTCTATTGGACCTTTTTTTGCCTAACAAGACACAGTGTGCCATTTTGCATAATAAATACAGCTAGCATCCTTATTTACATCGCCGTTTGATATATGCACGTGTTTTAACGTGTCAGATACTGCATAATTTAACGCTACCTCCCAAATAAATGCTTTTCCTGTCGCCCAAACAGACACAAAAAGAAGAATAAGCTGCTCACCAGCATTTTCCTTTCTCTTTCAACGTATTCTACATAATTAAGTTTTAAATGTCTCTGAATACATGTACATGCACATCATTTCCAAAGGGGTTCATACATACTGTACTTCGAGCATGGAAGGGTCTTACAAAACTACAAAAACACACACATACACGCACATCGTCTACTTTACCTGTGAACTATCACTAATCCAATTTGCTGTCATATTTAGAAAAGGGATTATTAACATCATTTTACTCTTTCTTTTCAAGCAATGACTTGTTTCTTTTCTGAAAAAAATGTCGATTTCTGAACGGCTAAATTTTACACTGCAATGCGGCTGGCGACAAAGTAGGACTTATTGGATCGTTTTTGTGTACATCAAAGCATTTCAAATATATAGGAATGATAATAAAACAAAAAGAAAAAGTCAAAACCAAGAATTCTCGAAATGTAAAGGATTGGAGTACAAACGACTGGAATATCCTCCGTTGATGGTCTAAAAATGTCACGGTTCTAAATTAAGAGTAGGTTGATGGCTTTAAATTTATAATAACTTGACATACCGCCAATTGCGTTGAATTTCTTGTCTGTTATTACATCCTGGTTTACATTTGAACGAGAATCTTGAATAGGGCCCTCACTATCGTATATTTAGATCAGTCTACACCGAAGTTCAGCTTGAACAGGGTCCATACTCTGCACAACGATTGGTATAAACCACGAAGAAGCTGTTAATGGACGGCTAAATCTTGATCAGACTAGGGTCTGTTCCCTCAACCAATGACAAAGTGGACGAAAATAAAGTTGTATCTTTCGCTTTCAGTTGACTTCAATGATGCTGTCAAAATGACAGCTATTTGAAATCAGCTTGGATGATAATAGGTTTTTGCTAATTAATTTAGTTCCTTTCACTTTTACCCTCTCCCAATCAAGACTTTTAAAATTTTGATGTCATTTGTAGAGATCTTCATTGGGAAGGCATTGATACATAAGAAGAAAATGCTGATCACCAGCATGCTCTACTTTAACATTAATATTTTTTGTGCTTTATTGAACACAAATCCGTCCTTTATCAACACTCAATTTGTAGTCGGAAGGTAGAATATCATTAAAGAGATTCGCGCGACGTCGAACTCATTTGTCAGAAGTCGAAAACATTCGGCGGTGGAACTTTCCACTGCCAAATGTTTACGACCTTGCCCGAATAGGTTCGGATATGTAACGACACCACTCGAAATAATCCAATGTTTTATGAATCTCAAAATGACCACATTACGGGATTCCACCATAAATTATGTTTAATTTTTCAATGGTCTTTTGTAAGTCATATAAAAGTTCACTAACTGACGAATAAACTCATTATAAGACTATGTTATATCTATAGCTACTCTCCAACGCCGAGTTCTATTGATTTACCATCAAATATGACCTCTGCCGTTTTTGATACTCCAACAGCCTATTTGGTCGTCATAATCTAATTATAGCACATCATTTGAATTATCGAATAAAAAATCAGTCAGTTTTATCTTGCATGATCATTACGTATATATTACGTCGCTTCTATTTTTGACTGAAGCCGGTAACATTTGAATTATCGAATCTAAATCATTCAGTTTATCTTGTTTGATTACGTATACATTACGTTGCTTCTTTTTTTGGCTGAAGCCGGTAATTTGATGCGTCAGCCAATGAAATCTTGTATCATAAATTTCATTTGTTTTGAAGTTTATTGGCAACGATTGGATACCGAAATCCCGCCAAGGCCCCGAGATTAGACGTGATATGACCCCGCGAGAACAGAGCTCATTCTATCGAAATGGAATGAAGAGATAATGTGCTCTGTTCTAAAGAGAGTAATCTTTAGCCTATACTACGACAATTCCAACACTGGCATATCATTTTAACACTCTAAAAGAAAGAAATAATGCACTGAAATGTATAATTCAAAATGGTACATTTATTGATAAAAAGAAAAAAAATGGAAATATGCCCAGAATGTTTCTCCGACTGAGATTCTTCATAGTCAAATCGTCGCTTTACAACGCAAACCTCGTAACTGCAGCTTATTTTAAGCTGCAGTTACGAGGTTTTCGTTGAAAGCAGCGAAATATTTTAATTGGAAGACATGCAAATCAGTTCCTGCTGTTGCCTAGTCTTTTTGCTAGGGAAACAACGTATAAATACAACTTCATTTATTAAAAAAAACTTTTGCAAAGGTGGTACAACAATATGGCTATAACAAAAGAGTAAATATGACAAACATATAGAGTGTTACAATTACAAAAGAGATTGTGTATTGATCAAAGTTCTCAGAAAAGTATAAAAATAGTCATTTAAGTATTCTGTCGAGGAAGATATGCAATTATTTCGATGGACGGTGTGAGTCATGGTCAAACAAAGGCCATTACACAATTAAAAGGTCATCATTTACTAGTACCTATATCCCAAACAATAAATTCGATTGGTCATTACCATGACAGATAACTTGTTCTTGTTTATGCTAAATTTATCATCTATTAATGGTGTCCGTAACACACTTACAACTTATTTCAATAAGTGTGACTAGTCGCAGGTAAAGGGCCATCGGGATGCCCATACGAGTAAAACCAATTTGTGGAAAATGTCGGACCCAGCAGTGGTCAACCAACAATCGCATTTCAAAATGAACACATACTTATTACATTATAGTTATTACGGGTTTCCATTGATATGGTACCGGCATTTTTACAAGGCATGTTCATATTTGATAAATAGCCCAACATATAAGATATTTTATAACAAAAAAACTTAGTTCGCAGAAAAATAAAAGGAAATGTGATTGAACTTTTTTGAGGAAACATTCCAAGGTTGTAATGTCAATGAAGTTAAACTGCCCGAGGGCAATGATATAGGCAAGAAAATATTATCAATTCATAATTTATCATCTACCCTGCAAACATGCTTACATGGGTCCTATATGGGATGTGTATGGGTAAGCCCATCTGGGTAGGCCCATATTGGACCCAAATAGGACCTATGTAGGTAAGCCCATGTGGGTTTGATCATAAGGGACCCAGATTGGTCCCATATTCCCAGCATATGGGCTGTGTATGGGCAAGCCCATATGGGTATGCCCATATAGGACCTATGTAGGAAAGCCCATGCTGTTTTGACTATGGGGGTCCCAGTTACAATAATCGGCTTGCGCCCATTCAAGTACAACAGAATAATTATGTATACATGAGCATATCTAAAATATCCATAATCTGAATCATGTAGCCTATAGAATTATAAGTTTTCAATTTGAATGACGATCTTATTGATATCCATCAAAATTAATGACCATCAAATCAATACAAATTGAAAAAACAACAACATTAGATTCAGCAAGACAAGTAGCCTAAGGCAACATCAATAAGACATGTCTAATCCTTTCTCGAACAAAACCTGGTATTGACTTCTCTAATAGAAAGGTAGGCATAAATTGCCAAAAAAAACATAGGCCTAGAGATATTAAATAGCAAAAGTTGATAATCAGCATTTTCTTCTTTTGCATACGTTTTTTTCTGCGCTATATTGTACAGAAGTACATTCTTTGTCAATATCGTTTTTAAACATGGGCTTCATGTTGGATCATCCGAATTATTTTGTCGTTTTAACTGTGTTTAAACTGTAATTAGTCTGTTCAAATCACTAACATTATCTTATCAATTAGTGTGTTACAAGGAGTTTTATGTATATTAAAGGGAATTTAAAATTTTGACAATATATCATGTTTTTACAAAGCGTTTATGTAAAGAAAGCATTTGACTTGATAATCCTATATATGATTCTGTTAAAAGAAATTAAATTGTGTACACATTTTCAAAAAAAGATATAAATAAATCTAGACATAAAAATATATTAAAAAAAACATATAGATAGTTATAGAAAGCCTCGAAAATGTTATGACAGTTAAGACCAAATTCCTAGGTATCAAACCTTAGAAAATGTGTCAAGGTCGTCAGACATACCTGGCGAGACCTTAATCCTCTATGATGGGGAATCATTACCCCTTCTGAGCGAGAAGCTCTGGAAGGTTTTCATCTTCGATCAACACCAAACGAAAGCCAATAGAAATGGGTTAGATCAGGGCTGTCTATATGGGTCTGCCCATTTGGGACCCATATGGGTCCCAGATTGCATGTATATGGGCTGCCCAGATAGGACCCATATGGCCCCCGGTTGCACATCCTAAATGGGTCCCATATGGGTTACCCTTATGGGACTCATAAAGGTGCCCATAAGGGACCCATATGGGACCCATACAAATTGCTTGCTGGGTAAGATCGAAAAATTTCGACCCTAACCAGCCTGCAAATTCCGTGCAAGCTGTCTAGGGCCGATACTTTTCTCACTTCCCAGATGGTCCCATTTGGCCAGGCGACGGGTCACATTATAATACGGAACATTGTTGTAATGGAAGAGTTGACAGCTGTCAATTTATCATCGTTTGAATATTCTCGTTCATGTATACTTATATAGATATATGAGGTAGTCGTGTCTCGAATCAGCACAGTAATTCTTTCACAAACGATGCATTTTTATAATATAGGATCCATATTGAAGTATATCAAATATATTTCAAAATTTTGTGAAATGTTAAAAATTCAAACCTTTCCCCCAATAAAACACGTCTTAGGCCAACGTGCCTTAAAAGAAAAAGGCTTGGTGACACTTTGGTACAATAAGAAAATGCTGATAACCACTATTTTCTATTTTTGTCTTAACATTTTAAAAAGTAATCTGCATTAAATGAACTTTCAAATTGGAACTTCCTATAATTTGTTGTTTGGAAAAGGGTTAATGGCGCTGCTTAACAGAGAATTGTCAAAAAAAGGATAATTGAAAAGTTGGCTTGTTGCTGTTTTCTAGAAGAGTTTTATGCACTATTTACCTGGATTTTCTTCTGGTTCAAAGTATTTTGGAATATAATATTTGAAATCAAGGTGTGGCGTTTAAAATTATTAAGTTTGTTTATCTTGGTTAATTATTATCGTAAACGATCGATCATGAGCGAATATTATAAACATGTTTACTAGTATACTACGGTGTACAAGGACCAGCATCAAATAACACTTTCACAAACGACATCGTATTGAAGATGATAATCATTTTGTACTTATTTGTCCTTTTTTAATTTGACATAAAGGGTATTTTTTTCGGAATTTCTATCGTACATGGAAGACCCTCCATAAATTTAAGATTATGATGACACATTTAAAAGAATAGATTTATAAATAAATTATCAAATTTTTATATAAAAAATAATCCAAAAGGTACCGTGATATCTACACTCAAATTGAGAAACGAAATATTTCATTACTAACATACTTAACAAAATATTCATGATCATTACTGTCAAAATCCGTGTGATATAATACATGTATGTTGATATTTTCTTTTCATTATCGGTTACCATATATGTGTGCTTTATATATTTTGTATGCATGCATATTTTGTTGTATTGCAACAATATTTTGTTATATTATGCATCTAAAATATTGAATTGACTTGACATCTTTTTAGAATGGTCAAATTTGAAGCACAGACGACAGGATGGATGTTGATAAGGATACGATTGGCCATCTGTTGGCATTTATTTAATACACATTTTTTTTTTCTCTTAGAGAAAGTGCTGAGTTACTGGCTCTTTGACTGATTTTAAATTGATTGATTAATTGATAGATTGGTTGTTTATAATATATTTTTATTTTACAGAATGTTGTGACTGACTGGCCCTGTGTCGGCCTTCAGTAAACAATGCGAACGTCTCATACAGTACAAATAATAATCATCATCATCGCATCCGCATCAGGTAATGATTTATTTCCTTACATTCTACCATTTGACTGAAGCGCCAATTACATGAAGTCTGTATTCTTCATTTTGGAGAAGATCGATTTAGTCTTTCTTAAGCTTTGTCGTATATCTTACCACAAGTAACTCTGAGATAGCAGCTTTGATCCTAATCAGAATGCATATGTGCACAGGCATACATGTTTCTCGATCCATCTTGGTCTTAGATGACATAACGCATTCAATCTATCAATACTTCCCCATCTTGCTAGAATAGCCATTAGGACTTCTCAATAACCACACATCCATCAATTAATGATGATCATGATATGAAACAAACAAAGGGAAATGAGGACGTATAATTGATTATAATTTTCTCGTGTTGTTTCCATGAATTGGATAATAAAATGAATGAGTGTGGTCATTAAGGAAGTGTATTTATTCCCGAGTTAATTACTTAAGTCTAGAAAAGGTGACCTTGTACGAAAATTTGGGCCTTACGGGGAAGTTACAAAGTATTTTTGATATGGAATCGGGAGATTAGCACAGTTCCATATTAGCCTAATCATACTTACCACCAGTTGTTTACGATATTTTTTTCATCGAAGGATGAATCATGAAGAGCTACGCTTAACTCTTTCCCCAAAAAGTTATGGTTTTGACGTCCCTAAAAATATACTTGAGAAAACATTGAGACAAAAGAAGAAAATGCTGATTATCAGCATTTTCTCCTTTTGTCTCAATATTTTCTGAACTCATATTGTATACAGATACTATGTTTATTTACACCAACTTTGTTGTAAACAGCAGCTTTTGAATTGGACAAGCATAACATCATGCTGTTTGGGAATGGTTTAAAAGGGAGCAGTGGCTTTTTTAAAATGCAATAATTCATTTATTGTTCACCATGTAAGCCCTACTGTGTGGATACTTATAAGAAACGTCTCATAGGGACAATTCAAATGAGTAGCAACAGCACAGAAATTGTTAATCAGAGTTTTCTCTGATGAAATTCGTTCTTTGATATGTTGATGTCGCTTAAATGAGCGACATCAACATATCAAAGAGCGAATTTCATCAAGGAAAACTCGGATTAAGGGATTGTTATTGAAATAACAGATTTAGAATGCCTTTAAAAGCTTTATCCCTCTTCATCTCTTGTTCTGATTGAGAACAAATCTTCTACACGAGATGAGCCAATGACGGCTCGGACTGGATGCTGTGTATGTACTGGTGCGATAGATACCAGCAGCACATTGTAAAGGCTTACCAGCCTCCGCAATTAACCCTTTCCCAAACAACAACATTCCAGGGAGAGCCACTTCAAAAACTGCCACAAATGACAAAATGGAAGATATTAAAGATATAATTTGTGTAAAATATGGCATAGAAAATATTGAGACAAAAGGAGAAACTGCTGATTATCAGCAGTTTCTTCTTTTGTTTCAATGTTTTCCCAAGCCTTTTCTGATAGGGACGTCAAAACCAACTCTTGTTTGGGAAGGGGCTAAACTGATGAAATTCAAACCACTTTAATCTTACAAATCCTTCCGTTTTGCATTCCCGAAGTGGCCCTTTTCGTTTGACATGCGAGGTGATATCATATATGAAGTGTCTATTTTATGAGTGTTGTTGATCTAAGAGTGAAGACATTTATGAGTTCACGTGTAATTGGCGTACATTGACTAGAATAGGCTGGAAAACATTCCTAACGAGTTAATAATGTATACATCGTTTAAATAGACCTGTCCTTTCTCGAACAAGTACCGATTTTAACTAACGTACTAGAAAATAGAAATTGGGAATGGAAAACATTCATGAAAAATGCAGGTGTCATCTTATCTACATCTTTAAAAAGACCACAAAAAGACACGGAAGTCTGTTTTGGCCATAAAGATGGCGCTTTTCGATCACGATTGGAGAAAGCATTCACAAACAAGCACTTTTTTGAACACCCTATTAATTTTTATGTAATAAAATTTCATATCGGAAAAAAGGAAATGCTTATAAGCAACCATTATCTAACACCAGGCGGCATCCAAATTAATACCGGTTCCATACCCACCTCTCCAGTCTTTCGGATGAGACTCAAACTGAGGTCCCGCTTCAATATGACCTTTAGCAGTTGAGTTGTATGTAAAACTCCATTAAATCCGAACCTAAAATGATACCGACCAAGTGCATTCCGGGATATATTTTCGTCGACCAACTTTCAGGATATCAGCCCTGCGTTCAGTAAGACAAAACGTTAGCTAACGTTTGCAACAGTCGCAACTTCTTTGACAGAAAATTGACCGAGTATTCCGAATGAAACGGCTAACGTTTTGGCTTACTGAACGCAGCCCATCTCCTTTACAATTGCTGACTCAGTTGCCGATTCGTCTTCCTGGATGTCATAGAGTCTGCAATTATATTTCTAGATATTTTTTATAAAACTATTTCATTTATTAGAATATATAAATGAGGCTGAACTTAAGCTTGGTTGGGTAATAAAATGATTTTAGTGCTTGCTTCTTTTTTGCAGCAGAATTATTACAGAGAACAGATTTATTTGCACTGCGTATTAATTTACCAAATGGATAAAGTGCTAATTGAAAGCAGACAGTCCATAATTCCGAAGGATTGCATTAGGAGACATTGGATTACCAGCATTTTCTTGATTTTTCTCAATCGTTTCTATATGTCACAAATCGAAGAAATTCGTTCGTAACATTTACACTGTCTTCTGCAATTCGCCTGAAATTGGACCAGCCTAAAGTCTTATGTAGGGGAATAAATAATATAGCCGACTACATGTATATGCGCTTGTATTGTCAAATTCCACCATTAAAGAGATAACAAAAAGAAGGCGCAACGGATTTAAAAATGCAATGTTTAATTCATTGTTCATCAAACCCAATGTTGTGGGTACTCATTTGAATCGTCTCATCGAGACGATTCAAATGAGAACCCACAACATAGTGTTTGGATTTGAAATAAAGAAAAAATAGAATGTGTTTACCTCCCCTATATGTTGTTCCGCCATTATGATTCTATAAACATTTTTATTCCAGTAATCCACGTCATCCACAGTCAAACTGTCATCCCGTCTACAGGCCAAGATGGCCTCTTTAAAACAGCCACCCAAAGTACATCCTTCCAACAAACCACAAACTACAACTTCGGACAGATGTCAGCGGTTCGAACCAAGGGCCTATGCAGGGACGGCTGGACCCGAGGGTCCATGCGAGATGTTTCTGGGGCCAATATTCCCATCTGTCTCCGAGTGAACTCACAACCTCAAACTTGGGACGAAGCTAAATCCTCGTGTAGGAAAGAATATGGGTTCTTGTTGAAGCTAGATTCTGTGGCTAAATGGGACGAAAATGAACTCCTGTCTGTGCTCTTTGAACAAGGTAAATTTTCATTCTTCCCAATTTCACCCTGTACCGTACCAAACGACAATTTACATGTTTAAAGGGTATACAGCTATAGAAAACCCTGTTAATGAATAAAAAGGGTGTTATGCCTGCATATAAAAAAACATTTATGGTCGCTCGATCAGGAGGCTTCTATTGTTAATGTAAGTGTAGAGGGAATATAACGAAACAGTCAACATACTCGTATACATTCTTTTCTGGGAAATATTTTCCCCACAGCAAAAATGCTGTTATTGCTTTCTTACTAGATTCGTCAAAAAAGAAGTATTCTTAAAATCTGTGCATGTGATTAAAATCAATGGTTTCTCCCTAGTTGAAAAGACTTGGGAAAACATTGAAACAAAAGAAGAAACTGCTGATAACCTTTTGTCTCAATATTTTCTGTGCCATATTTTACACAAATTCTATCTTTTATAACATTAATTTCGTCATTTGAACTCTAACTTTGTTTCTCCAGGAATCACTAAGACATGGACTGGTGTACATACAGTTTATAATCGACTAGTTTGGGATGATCTTATACCCAGTCAAGTCAGTCCAAGTCACGGGTAAGTCAAACGTTACAATTTGCCTTAACAAGCAGGCCCGTAGAAACCGGCTAGGCCCCCCCCCCCAATGTTGGCCAAAAATGTCGAATTTTCTTGATTTTACTCTGAAAATTTTGGGAAAATCCAAATTAGCCCCCCCCCCCCCAATTTTTAGGACAAGGGCTTTAGCCCCCCCCCCCCCCCCATATGAAATTGCTTCCTACGGGCTTGACTAGTTTACCCTTTTTGTAATACAATATTTATTCATTTTGTTATTCAACTGATCATTTGATACGAGATACTTCGTGTAATTTCGTCAATAATTTCGTCATTTTCCAAGACATCGCAAATTAACGACAATTGATACGATCTATCCGGATTTAAAAAAAACCTCTGATAAACACGTCAATCTCCGTTGTCAAGAATGACGCCAAAGTTGTACGAAGAGTTTGTTATCTAATGAATACATGTTCCTTAACCCTTTCCCAAACGACAGAATTTTAGGGTGGCCCAATTTGAAAGCTGCTGAGGACAACAAAATCTAAGTTTAAAAAGAGGGATTTATGTACAATATATCACAGAAAATATTGAGACAAAAGGAGAAACTGCTGGTTATCAGCAGTTTCTTTTTTGTCTCAATGTTTTCCCAAGCAATATCTATTAGGGACGTTAAAACCAGGTCTTGTTTGGGAAAGGGTTAAATCAACTTTGTTAACGCTCTTCACCTGCAGTCTGGAGTGATTCCTAAATCCATCCATTTTTTTTCTTCACATGACGACCAAATGAATGTTACACCAGGCAAAACACGAATTTTCATCACAATGCTGAAAAAGTTTTATATTTTATTGACACTGACAATTCACCAAAACACAATCAAACACATAAATGAAGGGTAGTATTCTAGACTGGCCATATTCCAAACCTTTAGTTTTAACAGAAACACCCGAAGAAATCTCACACGCTGATAAATATTCATTTTCTTACAGTGCAAGAAACTCGAGTTCTTCGTTGCGACCTTGGCAGTGGGACTCGCGTAGATTTCCCAAACTGGGAGAATATTGTGGAAATATGGACATTAAGGAGGATTCCAATGACAGACGTAAACGTGCTATAATTGAAGATGATAATACAGATATTCTCGGTAGTTTTGACTTCTCAAACATGCGTGATCAAATTATGGAATCTAATTTCAATAAGCCGAGTCCGGTGATAAATCTTCCCAGAACAAGTGCATTCAAATCCATGTTAGCCCGGACTCAGATGTCAGATCAGCTTCCCGAGATTCCCAGTGCGTCGCTGGTTTTACAGAGTGAGTTACAAATTCCAGGGACGGGTTTGTCAGAGGCGAACCTTCAGGAAGGTGGGCTATCCGCAACTATACCACCGACACTAGACTCTTTATTACAATCAGATAAAGAGGAAAACAAAGATGTAGTTTCTGGTTTTGATGTGTCCGATTCTAACCTTGACTCTAATAAAGACATTACAAACCCTATTAATGCGAACGACGATAGTCAGCTTAATGACTTTACTGCTTTGGAGACACTGAGAGATCATTTCAATGAACAGTCTGATCTAGCTAACTCAGATAGCAATTCTCCTGTAATTGATGTTTTAAACGATGTGAAAGAAGTCCCTGATTCAACATTCAAATTCACCACTCCATCACCTTTAGAAGCTGTTAATCCAATAACTACAGATGACGATAAAAATGCAGATACAAAAGACCTTGTTAGCTCGTTGACTGACATTACGGATAAAATAAGTGAAACTGTTGCAGATACTCCAGTACAAGAAAATACAGAATCAACAACAGATGTTAAAGCTCCCCAGTCGGATACAAATGATACAACAAACAGTCTTTCAGATTTAATCGACAGTATACTTGATTCTGGACTTATCTCTGACAACGCTGATACAAGTCAATCGACAACAGCGGAAACTGCACTTGAGACTTCTACATCTGGTACTACAGTTACGGTCGCTAATGATCCTTCAACAACCACAGCGTCATCAACGACTGATACTGATGAGGATGAAAACGACAAACCAAAAGATATACAAAATGATGCGACATCTCTTGATCAAAATACAGACATGTTAGAAGCTATTATTACTCCAACTTCATCCAGTGATGATACATCGGATGCCATTCCTAACTTGGACATCCCACAAGTAGACGAAAGTAATGACATTCTGAAAAATGAAATAGATATGCCGAATGATGAAACCGATACAACGATATTGGAAGACTTGCCAAGTCTAGACGATAGTGTCTTGAGCAACAATATTTTACCGGAAAATCTGGACGTTACCGATGAAAACACCGAACTGCCGATGATATCTTCTACGAGAGAGCCGTCTGATAGAGACATCTCCACTGACAGTCTTCCACTGGACGATGACAACTTGAAAAACGACGACAAACCTAGTTTATTTAATAATCCATTCTTAGAAAGCAGTACTATGGCAGAAATTGACAGCAATAAAGACAAGTCTGATGAAAATGAAATTTTAGATACCTTAAGTGATTACCTGTCTCATTTTAAAAATACTTCAGATACAGAGGATAACGATGACCTGAAACAAGAAGGCACAACATTATTACCAAATGATGCAAACACTGGCATTGATGATGTCAGTGAAATGTACAAAGATTTTATTGAAGGGTTTCCAGAAAGGGAAAATGATACAGTCGACGATACTGCAGAAAATAATAATCTAGACGACCTCTCTCAAATACAAGATGACAGAGAAAGCTTGCTTGAATCTATAAGAGATACTCAGAATGCAATATTAGGCAAATCCGATGATACAGACAATGAAAGACGCGATTCATTCGGAGAAACTACTGAAAGCAATGTTGATGATCATAACTTGGGTTTCACAGAATCTCCCCATAAAGAAGACGATGATGTTACTGAAAGAAATAATTTCGAAGATCATATAGACGATCATCTTGATTTTAGAGATGGTTCTGATACATTCGAAGATAAAAACGAAATGATGGAGAAAATTACTGATCAAATAGACGGCAAATTTAAGGATCTTGACAATCTGGAGCACGAATCATTTGAGGATATGAACGAAACTATACATGAACATGATGACAATCAGGAAGAACATGGCAGTGAAAGGGATAACTTTCCAGAAATTGAGCAGCCAAGCGTCAGCGATTCTCATAACTGGGAGACAGAAGAAACAAATAAATCGGGCTTGGAATTTGACGATTATGATGAGAAAGGAAAAACAACCGAGATAGATGATTATGAGACTTCCACTAAGCATGGCGATATTCTAGAACATTTAGATGAAAATGACAACGTGTTCGATTCAAACGACGATGCATCAGATAGGAAAGAAACTGAAGACGGAACTGATCAATTCGAAAATATAAATAACTTTTCCAAAGATGATTATTTTGAAAATGACAAAGAAGATGTAGCTGAAAATGTCCAAGAAATAGAAGAAGAAATGCGAGACTTAATCAACATGGAAGAGGTCGTCGAACATGACAACTCTGTGATTCATCTAGAGCGACCAAAGTCTGACATGGTGCTGGGCTCTTGTGAAGCTCGATTGCCGTCCGTATGCTTCAGCTATGAGGTTGAAGTTATGACTGAGGGTGAGTGTTTTATCTATACATACATGTATATGTGTAATATTTGTTTTATCATTTTTTCTCTCAAATTGGATCGCTTAATTATCAATAGTACATGGGTATCTTGAAACACAACAATGTTGAATACTTGTATGTAGAATGTACAGTGTTATATCTATAACTAAAAATAACAAGTTACTTAAGCAAGTGTCAGAATTGTTTTTAGAATGAATGATTGTAAATGGTATTATTCGACATTGAATCATGAGCCATGACGAAAGGTTACTGTACATTCCAATACATGTAAATTGGGAGAAAAGCATATTTTCCACTGAATAAAAGCGAATATTGACACATTTTGCATGCTGTCCGCGGTGGCCGTGACAATACAGAAGCTGTCTCGACATAGAACTATGTCGACTTTTTAAAAAGTATTAGGTTTGACTCACATATTTCTATAAATCGAAAACCCTCTTCCCCCGTCAATTTTTACTACTACTACTACTATATTTTATTCAGCTATAAACACAAACAGCGTTTTTAGCAAAACATACAATACAAATAAGTATGACATGTTTACAAAGACCGCGAAAAAATGGCATCAGTGATTAAAATCTTTAAAATGTATACATTTATGAAATAGATGTTCGAAGCTTGTCTGCATAATAAATAAATTTCGCCAAACTGATAACAGTTTTCTTTTGTTCTACTTGAAGAAGGTTTTTGAATTTTTGTAAGGAAGGCCATTTACAATAGAATTGGCTGAAATATTTCCTTCGTAATGCTGAAAATTTTGGACACACTAATAAAAAATGGTATTCGCTTTCGACAGCATTCATTTGACAATTTAAACAGATACGGTTTTCGCGTGGAATATTGTCATATCGGCCGGATTCTATGTTAAGATCGTGAGAAGACGTTCTAAGTTTGGTAAGGGCAATTTTATATTTACTGTCGTATTGCAATTCGAGGTATTTTTCTAATTGAAAGTTATTTTTGAATAATTTGTAAGAGCTTAATCTGCTAGTATCATTGATGTCTGAAAACCAATCTTGCTTATAATTATCCAGGATTCGTTGTTTTATAAAAGAGAAATTGATATTAACAGTATTTTGATTAATCCAAATATCTCCTAATCCGTGGTGATCCAAAATATATTTTATCTGATAAGCCCAGTTTGCACCGTTGTAAAAATTGCCATTATCACAATCATTCTTGATATATTTGTACATACATTTTATTAAAGAGTTGTCGTTTTGTTTTAAAATATGTATCCAATATCTAATCATATTGATTTTTCTATTTATAATAAGGGGAGTTCTACCTGTTTCTCCGTACAATGTTAATAATGGTGTTGACTTTTTCACGCCAAGCATTCTGCGTAGAAATTTCGATTGTACTAATTCAACGTCTTTTCCAGCGTGGAACCCCCATACCCCAGAAGCGAAATTTAAAACAGAGCTGACAAGACTATCAAAAAGCTTCAGCTTCTGAGAATATGGTAATTCAACGTCCGAAAAAATCTTGAATAAATTATAATTGGGAATCGATGCTTGTTTTGCCAGATCTTTTTGTGTTCTAAACCAACTGCCGTTTTTATAAAATGTTAAACCCAGATATTTAAAGGAGTCTACTGTTTCGATTGCGGTATCATTTATAAAAAATGTTTTTTGGGTATGTCGACCTCTTTCAAAAATCATAGCTTTCGTCTTGGACGTATTTATCTTAAGATCAATGGATTGACAATAGCTAAAAATATCGTTCAACATTGTTTGCAGCGTTTCCGGGGATTTCGCAAAAATAACTTGGTCGTCCGCGTATAAGATGAGGAAAAGCTTCAACTCATCAATAGTAAAAATGTCGCTTAGGTCAGAATTTATATTTTGAATAAGATCATTGACGTACATCATGAACATCAGAGGTGAGCACGGATCCCCTTGCTTCAAACCAACATGGGAGTCTATGAAGTCCGATAACTCTGTCTTGTAACGAACGCAAGAACGCACACAGTTATACATTGATTTGAGCGCCTTTACAAATTTTGAACTTACGTTTTCATGCAATAACTTTTGCCAAAGTAATGATCTGTTTATACTATCGAAGCATTTTTCATAATCAATGAAGACACAGTATAATTTATGACCAGACGATAATACTTTTGATATAACCGAATGCAAAATGAATATGCAGTCTACGATAGACTTTCCTTTTTGAAACCCAAATTGGTTTTTACAGAGTTTTTCATGTTCATCGTTCCACTTGTGCAGACGATTAAGTAATATTTGTGAATAAATTTTTGCTAAAACATTTATTAATGTGATGCCTCTATAATTTTCAGCATTATTCGGGTCGCCCTTTTTGAAAATAGGAGAGATGATACCTTTTCCCCATTGTTCGGGATATTCACCATTTTCAAACATACGGTTATATAGAGTAAACAAGAAGGGGATATACAGTCATACGATGATTTAAATAATTCGCTAAAGAGCTTATCTAAACCTGGTGATTTTCCATTGTTTTGTGAGAATACAGCCTTGCGAATTTCTTCGTGTGAAATCAAACAGTCAAGGTCATGATCAGTCTGCGCTTGATGCAATTTAGACTCGCTGATCTCTGATCATTCACAGGTCGTTGTCCTGCTATATTTTAGATTATCGGATCATTTTTATAACAATAACATGAAATATTAAATATACAGTAAAACGCACAAGAAATGATTAATTCTTTTGAAATACATGGTATTTTACAAAGACTCTTACAGTATTGTATTTCAAGTGAATGTTAAAAGGCTATCGGCTTGGTTTGAATTATATTCATATACCATCACTACATACAACGTACGTTTCTTTGTAGCTTCAACATGTGACGAGGGCTGGTATGGTCACGTGCTGCTAGACACGTGCTTCAAGATTCTTGACGAGAAATTAACTTATACCCAAGCCGAGTACACGTGTACCTCTCTGGGTGCTAGGGTTGTTTTAGGCGACAGTGAATTCCAACGACGATTTGTTCTCATGGCCGTGCAAAAAGACGGAAAACTTTTCCGAGGTAAGTAAGCAAAATGGTTTTGCTCCTTCTGTCAGACAGATACTTTGGTTTTTAATTTTATTTCTCTCCTGCGTAATTTGAAATTAGCAATACCGTTATTAAATTAATTACCTGTGAATTTGAATAAAGCTTAACCAAACCCTGTGTCGAGTTAATATCAAAGAACATTACTTTGCATATGCAATTATCTCATAGCTTATCAGCAATATGTTGACCATTACATACAAAATTATAGTAATTTGGAGTTCGAAATTGTGTTGTTTAAATAGGTTCATTTTTTAAACATGGGCCATAACACCATGACAGGACTATACTTTTCTGATTGACAGGTGAGAATTTCTGGAAGGAGTCTCTGGCGTCACAACAAAACAGATGTAGATACTTCAACGAGAGAGAATCCAACGTGGAGACGAGCTGTGACAATGCTCTTAGAGTGGTCTGTATCAAGGACGCCAAGTCATTGAGTGAGTATACATACTTTCCATAATTAATGAGTTTCACAACATGATTCAATCCGATCCCAACCGACAAAGTCTTTGATTGTTCCAATTTGAAAGTTGATGCAGAAGACGTAATCGATGTTTTCAATCATTCCTATTGATGAATTATAACAAAGCAAATGGTTTAAGATAAGTGTGTGAGAAATGAAAATTTGCTTGTGACAAGCAACTTTTTTATTTTCCTACAATGTTTTCTACCCAGAGATATCATACATGTAAAATAGCTTCTATGTAAAATTGTCATCTGCAATATCTTTTAACTTTGACAAGTCTAAAATGTTGATGGTTGGAAATGGGCTAATGATTTTAAGTTTACTTCGCTTATATCGAATTACAGTTTATCTTTTTTTGACAAAATGATCCGTTCATAGACTCTAGTGATCGAGGGAATATAGATCATCATCATAGAAATTAGGTCATTAAAACAGAGGGATTGCTCATAACCCATTACCAGCCGACAAATCTACACTGGTCCAAATTCAAAGATGCTGCAGACGACATTTTCAAGTGAATTAACTTTAAAATATTTTGGTGTTTTCTGGTAAACACTGTGGAAAAATGAAGAATTAAGCAATTTCGTCATATTCCACAATGTTTTCCAAAGCCTTTATATTATTGGGCGTCTGAAGGCGTCACTGTTTGGGATAGAGATAATGAGTAATTTATCTTTGTTTGATATATAGACCTACTTTATTAACATTTTAAATGTATCTTTTAGCATAGCATCATATATTCGGTTACTTTCGAAAGTGCCATAACCACAGCTTCGGTTAGCTGTGGTTACGACATTTTATCGCAACTGACGATATGCAAAATATTGGTAAAATGCAATATATCATGCCTAATTTACGAGGGACGGTCGTAAAGTAGTTGGACTTTTGACTAGTTCTCTAAAACCATTTAACTTTTTAACAAAATTCTTTCTGCACTGTTTAAACAAATTGTCCATTTGTGTCTATGCATTTTTGCCATGTTAGCAGGGGCTTTACTTTTCCCACTATCAACCATGACGTAGACCCACTGTATTAGGTACTGTGTAACCACCGGTATCAAAGGCGCCCTGGTCTCAAATTTCTTCCCAGCAAGCATTTTTATCAGTTCTAGACACAAATAAAAGTCATATGGGGTAGGGTTTGGACTATAAGAAGAGTAAAACAACTTTTGTCATGCGTAATAGTTGATAATCTCCACTGTAGATGCGGTGGTATGGGAGCGTGTGTAATCGTGAAGTAGAAAACATTTTTCTTTGCTAATCTGGGACGCGTTTACTTCAGCATTTATTCTTGTTTTTTATGAGTTACTTCACAATTGTACTTGGCAATGACAGTTTTTACCATTTGACATAAAATGACTAACTATCAATCCTCGTGAATCCACAAAAGCAACAAACATGACTACCAGCCGAAGGTAAAATCTTAATCTTTTCATGGGTGGGGAACCAGCTCGTTTTCATGGCTGCTTTGACTGAGTTTTTATCCCAAGTTCGAAATTATTAACCCACATTTAATCTTCAGTGATAATGTAGTTCAAAAACTTAACTTCTTCGCGATTGAAATGACTAGAATGCTCGTTTGTTTTGGTTACCCTTGTTGTTCCTCTAACAAATTGCCTATGATACAGTAAACTCATATCACATATAAGTGGACAGAATAGTGTATATATACAACTTTCTTTGAAAATAAACTGACCACGTTATTGGCAAATGGATGTAAATTCCGCCAATATATAATGTGTTTATACAGTTGCAAATGGAGACACAGCAGCACGAAAAGTCCAACTACTTTCCGACCGTCCCTCGTACAGTTGCAAGTGGAGAGACAGCAGCACGAAAAGTCCAACTACTTTCCGACCGTCCCTCGTATGTAAATTGGTATGCCAAGATACAGTTGTTTCGAAGTGCAGAACTATATCATTAGGCTACAATCAATATTTTTATTGACGCATGAGTTAAGCCTTTTTCTAAATGAAACAATTTCAGAAGGATCTAAATTCAAAACGATTGGAGAAAACGACATAAGTCCTACCGAAAATGATTGACGGAAAATGAGAGAATACTGATCATCATCGTTTTCTTCCTTTTCCTTTGTGCGTCGCAACACCCTCTAAAATGGACGTCGATTGCTGGCAAAATAAAGTGCATTTTTGTGCTTTATTGCTTATTTTTTAAAGAATGTTTTGTAATAGATCTTTAATACGTTACCACACGGTGACTCTTTTTGACAGCCCCACAAGATAATGACTATGGAAAACATCGTGGAAAATGAAGAAATTGCTTGTGACAAGCAATTTCTTCATTTCCAACAATGTTTTCTACAGAAAAAGGCCAAAAGATTTTAAATTTCCTTAACTTGAAATTGTCGTCTGCAACATCTTGAATTTGGACCAGTCGTCTGGTAATGGGTTAACCACGACGAGGTAATGTACAATTTCATCTCCTTTTAAATAATTTTTCTTGCAGCTGTCCACACAATTCACGATGACCTTGGCATTGATTTCGACCTGTCTGGCAATGAAGAGAAGTTGGAATTCATGTCGACGGACAATACAAACGTTCTACAATGTGATCTAACAAGCGCCGCATCGGAATTTCCGGTTCTCTGGTTTAAAGATGGTGTCCTTGTGAAAACAATCGACAAATGTAAGTTAAGATGTTGAAAATGTCTTAAATTGTGTTAAATGAACAAACAAACAAAAAAAAAAAAACAGATAGAATTTTGGAAGCGGCACACTTTAAATTGCGAAGATGCGCCATATTGTAACTTATGCCACATTTTACATTTATACCAATTACGCTTTGAGCTTTGAGTCAAGAGAAAGTGTTCGAAAGGAAGAAAATGCTCGCCACTATATAAATTTCTTGACTATCTTTAAATTTTTCCAAAGAATTTATCTTGTAGAGCGTATAAACGGGCCTTAAAATGGTGATTTTTGATATAAAATTGTCACGTATTAAAATACATTCAATCGATCCTCTTCAAAGATTAATTAATGAGCTCTATCGAATCTTTACAATGGCGATGTGCATGAAATGCAAAAGATGTGCACTCTTATACAACAAAAACATCGTAACTGCAGCTTAAACAAGCTGCAGTTACGAGGTTTCGTTGAAGAGCGACGTATGATCATACGAGTAGGTATGAACAATCCACTTATTGCAGTTTTGTTAGAATGGTGATCACGATATTCTTCTCGTGAATGGCCATCATTTAAAAGGAGACAACGGCTTTTGTAGCTTAATTGATTAGAAGAAATATGCTTTGTAAATCCATGGTTCAAAGTATGAACGATCCTTGACCAGAACTGCAACTGAAATAGGCTCACGTTTTATTCTATTAAACACGTTTGAATTTGGACCAGCCAAAATTTAGACGTCAGGACATGGGTTTAGATATACCGGTAACAAACAAAAACTATAATAAATGAGCCGGAATCTGGAAAAAGGTCCCTTATTGGTTTTGAGCCCAACATGGTTCCAGATCAGCCTGCGTATACACGCAGTCTGATCAGGAACCATGTTGTTCTTCATTATATTTCACGTGATCTGTTGCAATTGAAAAAGAACAGCATGGGTCTCTACCAGCTTCCATGTAGGCACTGACAGATCTTAAAATATGGCTTCTTCAAATGCTATAAGGTACGTTTTTCCAGATCCAGACTCAAATATGTACAATTCCTTGTAATATTGATGCGGTGTACATTCCGACTGTCTTGTTCTTCACCCACTCGTTAGTACTTAATTAGTCCGCTAATTAGTTATAAATAACTTTTGACACTCGTGACGTAGGACCGCGTGACATTCCCTATGTATTCTCTCGCTACTTAACGACATAAAAAATAGTTCCATCTATCGAAATGTGACAGAAAGACATGTACGCTAATTGGTATATTTAATCATAATGATTGCTTGTAAAAACTTAATTCTTTAAAGTGGCACAGTTTCTCGTTGACCTATGAAATACTTACAATACAATACAATTTCTTTATTTGGCAAGTCGACAATACAAATTGCCATTGGCCATTTACAATAATGAAAAAATATGGCGCAATGGTGCATATAATATAATAATTACAAAAAAAAAAAACCCAAAACAAACAACAACAACAACAACAAAAAAAAAACAAAACAAAAAACATTCAAAGTGTAAAAAGTAGATCCTATATAGAAATGAATATAAGTCGTTTAATGTACATGTATTAGGTATTCACATTTTGGTTGATTTTTTATTTTCGTAGTTCAAGTGCTTCATTTATGTATTTTGATAATTTTAACTGTAAAGTTTTGTTACTAGAGCTGAGTATACTAACACGATAGAATGAAGCTCTGTTTACATGATCAGTTTGCATCTTTAAGGTAGTCCACCCCTAATGAGATTCGCGCGACGTCGGAATTATTCGGTCATGATCGAAAACATTGGGCGATGGAAGTTTCCACCGCCCAATAATTACGACTGCGCCAGAATAGGTTTAGATACTTAACGACGACGCTCTAAAAAAGCCGATGTTTTATGAATCTCAAAATGGCCACATTACGGGTATTCTACCTTAAGGTGCTGATCAACGGGTTCTCTAAACAAAGAGACCCACATACTTGCCATTGCTGATTAGGAAAGAGTAAAAACGAAATTAGTTTGGAACTTAAAAAACTTGTGGACTTTTTTTTTTGAAAATTGAAGCCAATGGAGGAGTTTATGTTTTAAAGTTTGTTATACGCATCCCAAACATGTACATTATCGTAACAATTGCGGCATAATGACAAATTAAGCAATACCGTATAATCTCAAAAGAGAAAAAAATAACCCAACCACCCAAGGCTAGTACTAAATTTTTGTTAAGCTTTGAAGAATTACAATGCACAATGCCCCATAAAATTCATATAAAGCGTGTCCTTTTCTTTTTAAATGTTTCATTGTTATAACAACATCATTTTATTGTCACGTTCACTATTTCCATGTTAACATGTTACAAATGTGGCGAAGGACATATCTTTACACGTGAACAAGAGGCTGATAGATGTTAGCCATGTAGCAACCATACAGACAGTAACATAACCATGCCTATACTGTCCTGGATTAAACATTCACCGAACAAGCCTTTTATGACGTCTCTGAAGTAAATAGTTTTGGAAAAGATTGAGAGAAAAGAAGAAAATGCTGATAATCAGCATTTCCTCTTTTGTCTCAATATTTTCTGAACAGTATCATTGAAATGGCCCGCCATTTACAATAATAAAAAAAATACGTTTTCGTCTGCAATTCCTTTCAACTTCTTATTTTTTATTGTAAAATAATTCTCTTTTTCATTTATATAGATGTAGCGAAGGACATGTCTTTACATATGAACAAGAATCTGGTTGATGTAATTAGCCACGTTACGAATAGAAACATCGCCATTCCTGTACTGCAAGGAAAATATTGGTGCGAAGTCTGGGACCGGAAGTCATTAAAGCGGAAACGATCGACCGGATATGACGTCAGATATACAGGTTAAACACGATTTTATGTAATAATTGACCCTTTCTAAAACAAGAGCAGATTTTGATGTCCCCGAGGGAAACAACTGACGAAAAATTAGGTTAAAGCAGTAATGTTGATAACCATCATTCTCTCCTTTTGCCTCAAGTGTTTGGCTACAGATATAATATTTTGGAGAAAGAGAAAATGCTGCTTTTAAACAATTTATTCCATTTTGCTCGTCATTGAAACCTGATATTGTTCGAGAAAAGGTTTAGTGTGTGTTTACTTAAGAAAAGACAAGGTTATAAGAGTGAAAGAAACATATGGGCGCCAAAATGTCGTAGGTAGTTTTATCAAGCATAATTCGTAGTATAGGCCCCTACTAATTTACTATTAACTTTAGAGTAGTCATTGAAAAGTATTACAGATTAAATTTTGAAACGGCATGAACAGATGCAATTATTTTCTGAAGAATTCTAAAACATCTACGAGGGACTGTCGGAAAGTAGTTGGAGTTTTCGTGCTGCTGACTCTCCATTTGCAGCTGTATAAACAGATTATATATTGGTGGAATCTACAACCATTTGCCAATAATGTGGTCAGTTTATTTTCAAAGATAGTTGTGTACATACAATATTCTGTCCACTTATACGTGTTAGGTGTTTTATGTATCATAGGATATTTGTTAGAGGAACAACAAGGATAACCAATACAAAAGAACATTTCAGTCATTTTAACGCGAAGGAGTTAAGTTTTTGAACAACATTATCACTGAAGAATCATAATTCCGAACTTGGGATAAAATCTCAGTCAAAGCATACATTCAAACGAGCTGGTTCTCCACCCCTGAAAAGATTAAGCTATTCCCCTCGGTTGGTAGTCATGTTAGTTGTTTTTTGGGGATTCACGAGGATTGATAGTTACTCATTTTATGTCAAATGGTAAAAACTGTCATTGCCAAGTACAACTCTGAAGTTATTCAGAAAAATCTAAGATAAATGCTGAAGTAAACGCGTCCCATATTAGCAAAAAAAAAATGTTCTCTACTTCACGATTACACACGCTCCCATACCACCGCATCTACAGTGGAGGTTATCAACTATTACACGTGACAATAGTAACTGTTGTTATATCCTTCTTATAGCCCAGACCTCGCCACGCGTGACTTTTATTTGTGTCTAGAACCGAAAAAATTGGAAGAAATTTGGAAGAAATTTGAGACCAGGGCGCCTTTGATACCGGTTGTTATACTGTACCTTATACAGTGGGTCTATTTCATGGTTAATAGTGGAGATAATAAAGCTCACACGAAGATGGCAAACATGCATAGACATAGATGGACAACTTGTTCAAACACTGTTGTAAGAATTTTGTACAAAAATTAAATGGTTTTAGAGAACTAGTCAAAAATTCAGGTAATTTCCGAACGTCCCTCGTATATATCTTTTGAATGACAAAGCATCCATTATATGCTATGAAAATGCCTTTTATGCGTCATATTGAAATATCATCGTATGTACAAGTATGGTATGCAGATGAAATTGCATATTGTCAACTTTAATGCACATCTTTACATTTGTAACTGAGGCCTTTAGCATTTAAAACTGAATTTGTCACAGTATTTTCACAAATCAAATTCGTTAATAAATCATCTTTAATTGATCTTTTATTGATCATTTATGCAAACAATATTCAACAATATTATTGATAGAAGGAGATGACCTGAATTTTTAAATGCATGAAATTTTTAGAATTTCTGAAAGATGACAGATATCAAGCTTACTTTATTGCGTCAATGTAACTCTCGTATATTTAGCCATTTCAAAAAATAGACATGGCCCCGTTTTACTAACGAACGTACGATTATTTTTTGCGTAATTACTTGTAAAACCTGTTTGGCCTAATCCGATTTTTCGTGCAATCAGATGCATTGTTACACAGTTTACACAAAAACATGATCGTAAGATCGTTAGTAAAACGGGATCATGGTTTTGACACCCCTTATAGAAAAAGCATGGGAAAACATTAATGCCAAAGAAGTAAATGCTCGTAACTGGTATTTTCTGCTTTGACCTTAATATTTTCAGTGCTATATTATGCACAGATACTATCTTTATCACCATCCAATATGCCATCTGCAACAGCTTTCAAACTAGGCACGGAACAATTCCAATCTCCAATCAATTCCAATCTCCAATCGTTGCAGTTTGGAAATGGCTAACCCATTTCCAAACAGTGACGCCTTCTGGCATCCTAACTTTAGAAAATATTTTAGAAATGAAGAAATTGCTTGCCACAAGCAATTTCTTCGTTCAATGTTTTCTATCAAAAAATCCCAAGATATAAAAGTTCATTTGCTTGTCGTCTGCAATATCTTTGAATTTGGACCTCCCTGAATTATGCCGTTTGGTAATGAAATAAATAACTTTTCCAGACGTTATATCATTCCACGGGTCCATGGAGCTGAGAGGGTTTACACACAAACAAGAGATCCTATTCAACATGGTGAATGAGAAGTTCGAGTCTCTAAGCCGCACCGAGATGGATATACGGCGAGTGTTTGAGGACGTGCTGCCGAGACTACAGCGTTATTCGCCGGATGTGACGTCTGTGTATACATACGCTGACGGCGTCAGGTAAAAATGCCACAATCAATCATTAAATTTGAGCCAGGATCTGGAAAAACGGCCTTTAAGGCTTTTGAGCCCAACATTGATCCAGACCAGCCTGTGCATACGCACAGTCTGATCAGGATCCACGTTGTTCTCTAATAGCTTCTTTGTGACATGTAGTAACTTAAATAGAGCAGCATGGATGAATATTTGACTGTATTTGACAACAGGCTTATCTTGAAACTCAATTTTAATAAATGCTATAAGGGACGTTTTTTCCAGATCCCGGCTCAGATTATTATTTGATTTATCTTCGAGATCTCTTATTCTAATCTGAAAATTTCTCGTGATGAAAGCTTTATTTTTCTCGGGAATATACTTCACAGTCGGAATAAGTGAATGTTTGTGTAATTGCCCAACATACCAATCGATTCATGGAAAGTATGAAGTATTATGATAAATAGAAAACACTGAATACCTTACTTTAACAGCGATGTACGCTAAGACTTGTCAGCCTTTTCCATTTCTATGTATTATATAATATCAATGATTAAATAAAACATACAAAACTGATATATTCGAAGCAAGTTTGTTGTGTTTGTGTTTTATTCAATATACAATTTTACATATTTTCAGGTCGCGACCAAAGGTTATCGAGTACCACACGTATTTCACCCTAAACAGAAGCTACACTGTCAGTGACGAAGACTATCTGTACAATAGATTAAAGGCTCTATTACGGTCCCAACTCGGTAACAGACGGTATATGGCGAATCTTGAAGGTGGAACCCCGATACAAGCATTTAGAACCATGTCTCTTCAAAGTACAGGTAAAAAATCCTCGCTTTTCAGCAAAAACCTCGTAACTACAGCGTTGAAAAGCAGCGAAACGCACTATTTTTCCAAATACCGCATGCTTGTTGATAAAGGCAATAATGAAAAACATTGATGAAATGAAGAAATTGCTGACAATCAACAATTTCCTCTTTTCACTCGGCTTTTTCTACGCTGAAATATACAAATTATAAATGCATGCTCTGTTACTGCCACGGGCCACAGCTCGGCAAAAAAAAAAAAAAAAAAAAAAAAAAACGGTATACGGCGAACCTCGAAGGCTAGCCCCGATACAGGCATTTAGAACTAGTTTGACCTTTTCAAATAACTATGCAAGCATTAAATTAGAATGTGAAAAAATTGTCATTAATGATGGTATTACAATTGCAGTCTTTATCTTCAAATGTCAGTTTCTAGATTGTTGTATAACTTGTTTATTTTTTACATGTAAAGATATGGACAAAATTATTTGATAAGGTTATTCCCCACATTTACATTTTCAGTTCATTACAGTTTCTGTATTATTTCACACGTGCGAAAATGGCGTAAATACAGCCTCGGTAACCTGTAGTTACGGTGTCTTTGAACGTTACTTATGCTATACAGAATGATTTTAGAGCATCCACGCATCAAAATAAACTAATAAACCAATGGACCATCATTTTAATTTTAAGAGTTCAAAGGTGTCCCATTAGCTGATTCAATGACACAATGAAAAATGTATAAAATATGTATAATGCCATTATATCATAACGAATTGTGTAACAAAGACTGATTGAAGAGAAAAGGTGTAAATCTAATTGGCGTTTTAACCCTTTCCCAAACAAGACCTGGTTTTGACGTCCCTAAAAGAAAATGCTTGGGAAAACATTGAAACAAAAGAAGAAACTGCTGATAACCAGCAGTTTCTCCTTTTGTCTCAATATTTTCTATGCCATATTTTACACATATCATATCTTTACTAACAACCATTTTGTCATTTGTGGCAGTTTCTGAAGTGGATCATCCTAAAATTGTAATGTTTGGAAAAGGGTTAAATGATACATGACGCTAGTGGGAGATCAAATCCTCCTAACTACAGTTTGGAAAAGTGTTAGTTACAAGTCTTTGGTCCCCCACCGATGAGCTATGCCTTTAAGACTAACTTCGAATACTCATAACTACGATTTTTAGGTCAACAAACATAAGGCAGATATCAAAAAATAAACATATATATTTTAATCTACCTTTAAGTAGTTAAGTAATCTCAGTCTCTATGACAGATAACTCCAGACTTCCTAGTCCGATCTGACCCAAAATCAAACTCTTCCGAGAACTTTTGGTCATACATGTTTTGACCAAGTTTGGTCAAGATTGGTTAATATTTGTGGATGCTAGAGTGTTAAAATGAATATGTGAACAGACGGGCAGACAGACGGACTGACAACGGACACAAAGCGATCACAATAGCTCACCTTGAGCACTCTGTGCTCAGGTGAGCTAATAACCAAATAATAGTCAAGGGAGATGATCAGTAAATCATTTAAGAATAACCCAAATAAATTATCTCCCATCCATCATCAAATTGGTCATCTACACTTTACCCTATCAAAGCCAACTCCCCTCTTATCTTTGACACGGTATTCTTAAATTCTATAAGGACCCTTTTCAGATTCCCACTCAAACATTTTGGTTTTTATAGTGTTCGTAGAGGCTTGCTGCATCATGTGCATAAGCTAATCATCTTTATTTTTTTCGCGTAACTTAACATAATTTTGATTTTGCTATCATTTATATAGTATCGTGTCCGGCCACAACACTACAGACTAACAGAGGCCTGTTTGGAAAAACAATACCGTTGAGAGCGTTTTCATTCCCTAAAGCTCTGATGGGTGAATTTGCCAACAGCATCAACAATTGCAGTAAGTAGGCCTATATTGTTCACTTGTTCACTTGCCTCACGGTACTATGGCGTACCAAATAGGTCAAAAGTCTATTTAGAGCGTGCACGCATAAAATATACGAGTCGACGCATAAAATTTACGCGAGCAGTTGAAAATTTATGCGTCGACGTGTAAATTTTCAACTGCTCGCGTAAATATACGCGTCGACGCGTATTTTATCTATTAACCAATCAGATCCTTCGTTTCATCCATCATTTTTACGGTATAAAGGGAAAGGTTTCTAACCGCCTCTTCCATTGGCTAGCCTCGGTTTCACATTTTTTACTCCTGCTCGCGTAAAATTTACGCGTCGACGCGTATTTTTTCAACTGCTCGCGAAAATTTTATGTGTCGACGCGCATATTTACAAGTCATATTTCATGTTTATTAGCAGATGAATAACACCGCCATAAATGCCAAAATTAATTTTGGATTTTGTAATATGTAATTCTTCTTAACTTTGAAAAGAAGAAAAACTTCGGCGCTATGAAAGATTATTTTACATATCAGGTGAAAGAAGTGGCCTACCGGCCGGCACAGCTAGATGTCTTGGCGACTTCCAACGCGGTGCTTACTGGGGCGACGTGGTGGCTAACGAATGTACAGATGAACGAAGGATTGATGATATAAATGAAGAAATCTGGGGTACCTCGCCATTTACACAAACATTGGCCAAAATATCTGAGGTAAATATCTTTGACTTTCTGACTCAGCCTAATAAGTACAAAATGAAGTCCATAAACTATCTGAGTTTTCCCTATATACCTTTAATTAGAAATATGTATTTGTATTTGTGCTGCTACCGATGAACTAAAAGATCTAATTCTTACAGAATGTGATACTAGAGATAGACCATATGACATATGTTGCTGTAAATTGTTTTCGCCAACAAATATATATATCAACAAACCATTAAAATTGTCATGAATGTAATCCTTTTTCGTATTTGTTTCTTCGCACAGTTACCAGTGAAAAAGAACATGCAAAATGTGTTCACATAGAGATAGCCCACATGGTAGATGTTGAAACTATTGTAAATCAGTTCTTATATTTCTTATATTTTTTTCTTCGCACAGTTACCTGTCAATAAGAAGAACGTCCAAAATGTTGTACAAGAGATAGCCCACATGGCAGATGTTGCTGTCAAGTTTACTCCGACTGATATCAACAAGATAGCCGACATTCTAGATCACTCTACACAGATACCAGATCTACCCAAGAAGGTTAGTATACTCGGACTTTGATGAATCGAGGAGACATAATTGCAGAAAAAATGTTGAAGTTGGAACCAAATGTCTCTCGTGCATTGGCTATAACACACGTGTATAAGGTGACGGATGTGGACTATGTCGTTCACTTTATGACTGCCTGCGATGACAGAACTTTGGTTAGCTTTTCTTTATCAACAATGCTGAATCTTATACTTGTTGTTAACTCTCCAATCAAATATTCAATTCCTTCATTCAGCTACAGTATACATGAAAACAAAAAACAGCGCCATCTGTTCCAAGATCGAATATAGTTGACACTTGTCATTCTACCAAACAATGTTATATAAACGTATTTACCATTTTGCTCTTTTCCCTACTTTAGGTCGGTGAAAATGTAGTGAGAACAGTGAACAGATTAATGGAAATGGACGAAAAGGAGGTTCACATGGCTAACCTGGAAACTCAGGCTGCTAACAGGTAGGTGTTAAACGTTAAAGGTTAAACGTTTGCCAAATTAAAGAAAACGTATCTCATGAGTTACAGATTATAAGATAAATTGACAAATGGGGTTAAACGTTTGTAATTTCGAATGGAGAAAACATAGAAGAGAAATGTGAATCAATGTTTGTCCATATCCCCCTTTCTTGATAAAAAGCTCCCGCCCCCGCTCCAAATAAAGACTCACAAATTACTAAAGTATAAAACACAACCACCATCAACAAGGAAAGTATTCAATGTTATCACATTGCTTGTCTACTTAAACAACATGATTCGTCAGGGATTTCTTTCCGTTGCATATGGCTTGGCACATATTTGAGCTTTCTTCCTTAAATATGGACATCAACGTATTGTCGGATTAAATATGTATACCAAACAGCTTGAGCGATTCCGTCTTCATCTTCGGCGTTTTCTGAGACACTTTAACCCTTTCCCAAACGACAAAATTTTACGGTGATCCAATTGAAAAACTGCCACAAATGACAAACAAAATAGATAGTAGCCTATTTGTGTAAAATATGGCACAGAAGATATTGAGACAAAAGGAGAAACTGCTGGTTATTAGCAGCTTCTTCTATTGTTTCAATGTTTTCCCAAACCTTTTCTATTAGGGACGTCAAAAGCAGGTCTGGTTTGGGAAAGGGTTAAAAATCCAGATAACCTCGTCAATCTCTGTGACGCTTTACAAAGTTTTTTGGTATCTTATGATGGATGGAATACATATCAAAGGACGATTATCATACTGATAACCTCTTATCGATATTTTACAGGATTCTAAAGTCTGTGGATAGATTCGCGGATAACCTTGACCTTGAGAAGAAGGAGAACATGCGTCTGGTGACCGACAATGTTGTAGTTGAGATTTGGGACCTGAAGCCTGACTCCAGACCAGTGATTGGACTCGCTGCAGAAACTCAGATTAAAGATAATCTGGAGAGGCCGTTTAAGACAGAGAAGATTGCTACCGTGTTTGAATCATCTCAGCTTTATGATATTGATGTTGACGCTGCTATTGAATTGCCGAAAGAGGTGTTTTCGCAAAGAGAGAAAGGTACAAACTTAAGGGATGATTTTAACCAAATAATACAAACAAATCATTATACATAGACTAACGCAATCATTTATCGCTATTTACATTCGAAAAAAAATGTAACTACAGCTTGAATAACAACCGAACGCATGCAACATACGCAAGTAAATACTTAAAATCATTTCTCTGAAGTAATTATTTCGATGAGAAATGGTAACGGAAACAAAGCATCAAAAATGTTTATGTTGTGTTTCCATCTTCATACATACATGTCTGTAAGTCTTCGATCAACCATACAACTTATGAATGAATACTTACTACAAGAGCACATGGCTTCTAATAATCATTAAAGTTAGCAAAGTGATGCTTCCAACAGAGACAATTTGGCAATCTCATTTTCAGGCGAAAACATTGGTAACAGGCTGACAATGGTGGTCTATAGAAAAAGTAAGCTATTTGATGCCGCAGTAAGGAGCAAGACTAATGAAGCTGGTATAAACGAGAAACATTTCGAGAACCTGAACAGTTACATTATATCTGCTAGTATCGCTGGCAAGAAGATTGCCGGACTTGCAGACAAAGTGAGAACAATATTCAGACCGATCAAGGTATGTTTACTAGTTAAAGAGGACCTTATTGTTAAAGGTTACATTTAAAAAATGTTCGGGGGAAATCAAAGCTTGGTTGAAAAGGCAGAAGCAATCTAAATCTATAATGACTAATACAAGGTATAAGCCATTCCATGTTATTCCACTCCATATGTCTAAGTATTTCGAAATCGCAATTGTTCTAAAGTATGGTTCCGGAAAATAGGGACACGGCGATTTCATTAAAATACTGTTTGTCAAACTTGTGAACACTCTTTTAAGACTATCTTCCATATAACTTGCATCTTTAATTCTTTCTAGCAACCGATCACGAAGTCGAGACCTGTTTAAACGTTACTGATCGATTGACGTAAAAGACTTACCGGGTGCATATTTTCAAATATATTTTATTATTACATGAATCAATTATTACAGGACATAGATGATACCAGAAAATGTGTCTGGTGGGACTTCATGAAGAACGATTTTAAAGGTGGTTGGTCAACACAAGGGTGTCGATATGACGGTAAAATGAACGGTCGAGATGTTTGTTTGTGTGACCATTTGACTAACTTTGCTGTTCTTCTGGTAAGTTTTGATACAATTGTTACAACAAAATAACAAAACAAAAAAAACAAAAAAAAAAAAAACAATCAAAATTTAACTAAGATACAGAAAACATTTAAGAAAATCGAAAAGACCAGGAGAAAGGTACAGCGAGCGCACACGCTCAATTTCATCAGGACTGGCGTGTTCTCAAAAATGATCAGCAATAGTAATAGACAATGAACAAAACCGTAGGTCGGATAACAATGCTCTATCTGGCAGGCTGGTCCTGCACAATGACTATGACAAACTTAGGAATGGAAACCTTATTAGAAAACTGTAACATATCTTTCAGAAGAATTCAAGTTTGTTAAACATAGAAAATCCGCCGTTAATATGACATTTCAATCTGAATCATTGGACAAATACTGCCTTATAAAACGAGCTAATCAATTCAAGCCATTATAGTCTTCGGAAACCCCGAGGTCTCCTCCTAGGCTAGATCCATGTAGCGCATAGTTGGGTCTCGTGTTTTTCAAGGATTTTGACGTATTAAGAAAATAAACCTCCGTCTATAATGTACTGTTTATATTACTTTCAGGACTTCTATGGTCAAGCTGAGCCTATAGATGACCACCACGAATTGTCCCTCAGTATCATCACTGTTATAGGACTGAGTTTCTCTATTCTCGGACTGTCCTTGACCATCATCTCATACGTATTCTTCAGGTAGACTATATCTATTGACCTAAATATTTACTTCGTGTTTCGTTTAGTAATTCAAAGCTTAGGTTGAAAACTTGAATTTATAAGAATATCCCGTCACAAACACTGTAGCCAGAGTTATCTGTGTCTGTATCTTCTTTGTCTTTATTTTCTTTCTGTTTTGAAATAGTGATGGTATTGTTGAATTTTCCACTTACTTTATTAACACTGGTCTTTTTTCGGAACCCAATTTTGTAGGTATGAAAGTATCCCTCGAATCAACATTCTTTATTTACATCAACATATTTCCTTTGCAGAAAACTGCGACAAGGTCGCGCACAACAAACGTTATTTAACCTGTCCCTGGCGCTGCTATTCTCCATGATGACCTTCCTGATTGGTATCAAACAAACGCACAATTACTACATCTGTGTTGTCGTGGCCGTGATGCTGCATTATTTTATTCTCGTGTCCTTCATGTGGATGTTAATGGAAGCGGTGCTACAGTACCTCACGTTTGTCAAGATACTCGGAACTTACATTACAAGATTTAGCTTGAAAACCGTCCTACCAGCGTGGGGTAAGTTAGAGTCTAGACTATTTTTCATATTTTTCAACAATTCCTTCATTGTATCTACTGCATAAAATGTATGTGACCATCATAACGTATAGAAGATAATGTTCCATGCCAACTTAAAGATCATTTGACAATATTAACCCATTACCAGACGGCAAAAATTTAGGGTGGTCCAAATTAAAAAATGTTGCAGACGACAATTTCAAGTGAATGAAATTTTGCTCTTTTTGTGTTTTTGGGATAGAAAACAGTGTGGGAAATGAAGAAATTGTTTGTCACAAGCAATTTCTTCATTTTCAACATTGTTTTCTATGGCAATTATTTTGTAGGGAGTCAAAAGGCGTTACTGTGCAGTAATGGGTTAAGCAATTTCCAGTTTACCCGTTTGTTATTCTCTCCACTTTCACTTGTGTACATATGGAAACTGTAATACAATTTATTTTCCAGGACTACCTCTAGTACCAGTGATTGCAGTACTTTCGATAAACTATGATATGTACAAAGGAGGACCCAACTAGTAAGTTGTAATCAAGCATTCACTAAATCGCTAATTCTCCTATTGACTTCATTTCTAGTATAAAGGTAGGGATATCCACAAGTATGCTAAGGAGATAGGCTACAACAATTACGAAAGCATGAATTGCTAGACAAGCGACTATATCCATACCCATAAAAATCATTCTCAAATTTCAGTAGATTCCGAAACCATTTAGCTTGGCATTGTAAAGTCCCATTTCTTACTTGCATTATCTCGTTCTTCATTCTTTGATAAGGCCACTTTCACAATATCGGTTTCGATTGCAAATCTTCTTTTTACGGAAAAGGAACGATTTTTATTGTAAAGAGCACGTTTGACATTTTTGCTTTAGAAGCCTGCATTTAGCACATATAATAGTATACGAGGGACGTTCAATTAATTTTGGAACTGGGGTTCTATAAGCCATGTTTATGTCGCAATTCAATTTTAAGTTGCTTCAATTCTTCGAAGTAATCCTCTTTGACACCCACGCACTTGTGAAGTTTTGAGATCCAGTACTTATTTGCCAATAAATGGGCCTCTTTTGGAACACCCCTCAGACACTGGTAAATTGCGCTGCATATGGAACATAAAGGCCTATACCGACGACTAGAGGCATTTTTCGTCATCATTGGGAACACAAAAAAGCCACACGGGCTTAAAGAGACATTTCAGATTTTTTTGTCATAAATTTTACTTTTATTTTTATCTGAAAGAGCATACTTCCTTATGGAAATTCTGAAAATTTCAAGCCAAAATATTGCGCCGTTTTCGAGAAATTTATATTTTTGTGTTAAAATTGAACAAATTGTTGTGGACAACAGTTCAGATTTATATGCAATTTATCGATTATGTCTCAACTTTAAACGCGTGTTTCTCGCTTATTGGCAACAACTTAAAAAAACTAATAGTATTTATACTCATTAGAATAACCAATCTTGGCATCTAGACATACTTTAAAAAATTGAAATTGGAATGAAATGTCCCTTTAAGCCCGGCTATAAGGGTGGATGAAGGCGTTGTGCAGCATGTGTCTCTTCCAGGAAGTCTTTGACAAGAGGACCCCAGTGGACAGCACCGTTGTCGTTGAGTTGGTACATGCCTCTTTAGCCGGTCCTAGACCTGCTTTTATCGTGATATTTCTTTACTTTCGCCGACATGCATTTTTTGTATGAATGACCGGCGATAGTGGTACTATTTGAAACAGTAATGTGAACAATATACCCGTTACATTTGAAAATTACCGCGTACAAAACTTTTGTCGCGCTTTTATTTTTTGGCTTTTACGGACCTTGCCTGATCTTTTTGCACCCATTGCTTGCTAATGACACGCCATTGGTGCTCATAATAGTAGATTATTGTTCAATTATATGTATAAAGCTCAGAAAACCCACAATTGTTGCATTTATTGCATGATTTCAAAGTATATTTTGCACGGGAGGCTCTCTGTCCTTTAGGTAGCAGGTGGGGGACCCAATGGGCATAAACCTTTCAGTGTTTCAACCCTATAGTCAAAATCGTATAGCATGTCCCCGATGAAAAACCAACTTTATCTGCTATTTCCTGCATATTGAACCATGCGTCTTGTTCGGTCATGTCGAAATCTACAGCAACATTTACTTTGGAACTAGCTCTACCGGGTTGCCTGAGAGGGGGCATAATTTAGGCCAGTTTTTACCATTTTTTATTTTTATTATCTTCCTTAAAACTGACGAATATTCAACGTTCGAATGTCCACGAATCTAATATAGTTCATTATATACATGTGATGCAGATATTTCAAAGCATATACGAGCTATAATGTAGACCCGTACAACCTACTTCAGTTCGTTTTCCATTTTGCGCACAGCGAAATAGCCAGTGTATATGACTGAACAAACTTAAAAGTTCAATAACTTTTGAAAGAGTCTACGAATTTGTCTCAAATTTTGACCAAGTATAGACAGTAATTTTCCCGTCAAATATCAGCTAGCACAACTAGTTCTATAGAACCGTGAGGTATGGTGGACCATAAGTACCACTTTTAATTGAACGTCCCTCGTACTACTACTGACTTTGTGTGTCCGTGGTGCTTTACTAATACTGGTACATGCTTGTACACACGTAATTATGTTTCTTTAATTTTAGTTGCTGGATGAGCCTTCAGGCGTTCTACTACGCCTTCGTGATCCCGATCAGCCTCATCATTCTCATCAACATCGTCATCTTCTTTATCACCATCGTTAGTATATTCAGAAGAGGGAAGGGGCTACGGAGTAATCAGAAGAAACAGAAAATGGCGCTTACTAACTTACAGGCGGCCATAACTAGCTTTATATTGCTAGGTAAGTTTCATTTTTGTAATTCACAAACAGTAAAAAAAATATTGGCTCTTCAAATTGTCGTATTCCCAGAAACGCATACTTATCTGCTTGTGTTATTGATGTAAATTTTGCCATAAATTTTGAATGGAAAATAGTAAGTCGTCCATATTTCTTGTGCATATTTTTGTGACATTCCTTTTAATGTCAAGGCCAAGAAACATGTTTCAGTGACAAATGCCCCTATTGAAAACGAAAACTATATTTATTGACGTTGGAATTTCACAAATTTTGCATGTTGTCTGTTTGCAGGTTTAACTTGGATATTCGGGTACCTCGCCATATCAGACGCCAGGATCACATTCCAGTATATTTTTTTTATAATTACAATACTCAACTCCCTACAAGGGTTCTTTATATTCGTACTGTTTGTGCTACATTGGAACTTCACAATCACATCCATGCTTTTCAAACAAAAACCTTGTAACTGCAGCTTGTTTTAAGCTGCAGTTACGAGGTTTTTTGTTGAAAGCGGCGACATGCTGTCTATTTACAGGTTTAACGTGGATATTTGGGTACCTAGCCATATCAGATGCGCGGATCACAATTCCATACATATTTCCAATACTCAACTCCCTACAAGGGTTCTTTATATTCGTCTTGTTTGTGCTACATTGGAATTTCACAATCACATCCATGCTTTTCAGCAAAAGTACTCGTAAATGCAGCTTTAAACAAGCTGCAGTTACGAGGCTTTTGTTGAAAAGCCACGACATATTGTCTGTTTTACAGGTTTAACTTGGATATTCGGGTACCTAGCCATATCAGATGCGCGGATCACATTCCAGTATATATTTACAATACTCAACTCCCTACAAGGGTTCTTTATATTCGTTCTATTTGTGCTACGTAAGAAGAAGGTCCGCGACCAATGGTACATCATCTGCTGTAAGGGGTCAGAAAAGGACCGTGTGTCAAGGTCATTGTCAGCCTCGAATTCCATACCCAGCTCTTGCAGGTAAGAAACATGTTTTAATGCATTACAAGACAATTGTGTTAAAATCAAATCTTGATGTAGACAAGAAATTTAATGTTTACTGCTTTATTTTTCAACATTGATTTCTTCCAACTCCACATTGCCCCTCCATCTAGTTTGCCAATCATTGATAGTCGATCTATAGAAGTAAGGGCCTAGATACCCTAACCAGCCCTCCTCAGTAGCAGTCATTTCATCATTTTCGTCTTCTTAACTCCCTCTGCATTACTAGAATTCCTTCACACATATTTTGAAAGTTGAAAAAGAAGGAGGAGACTCCCCATAAACCACAGACAATCGCTCTTAAACCTTTGTGGTATATTTAGTCCACCGGACTATAACCCGCATCACTACCCTGTTCGCAACAGTGTCCATTTTGCCAATATTTTAGGAGTTATGTGGGACCCTTAAGGCGTGTTCCCACTGTCGACCAAACCAAATCGATCAAGCTCGATCAGGCGATCGAGTATTGATCGCGCTTGGTCGGCAAGAGTGATCGGGACGATCGAGCGTTGTCGGCAAAAATGATCGGAAATTAATCGACAAGAAATAAAGAAGAAATCGTGTAAATACATTTGATCGAGTTTAGTTGGGTTTGATCGGGGAATTTAGCCGATCGAGTTGATTTGGTCGGCAACGGAACGCGGCATTAAACAACTTCTTGTAGCTTTATCATACCGGTAACAGCTATCAGTCTGGTCCTTCATACTATCTACATTTGAAATATTGCTAAACATTAAGGAGTAAAGTTTGTTAAACATATTATCTTTTGTTCGAAGAATTTTTGACGAAAGCTGAATACTGGTTTATTCTTCTGTTCAGTAGTGGTAGTAGAAATGGACGTCACAAGAACGAGCGTGACCGCTCAGACAGCACAAAGACGGTCCAGTCAACCTTCTCAAACTGCTCTACCGGCTCCTTTACTAACTATGGCTACGAGTCAGGGTTCGATACACCGTTCAACAGGCATGACAAGAGATTCTTCAGAAACTTTTAAACATTCGTGTTTTGTTTTTTCGAAACAGTGTTAGGCTCACATTGATTGGAATGACGGTTTTTTGTCTCAGTGAAGCCTGATAAGGTCTGTAACGAACTTGAATTACATTGCAAGCCATCTGATTGGACGAGACGTATGTCTCGGCCAATCAGATGGATTGTCATGTAATTTCGCATTCACATTGTGCATCAGTGGTTGTCAGATATGATACCAGGTTTGAACTATAGTGAGGAACATGTAGCTGCTTATCAACAAAAACCTCGTAACTGCAATTTCAAACAAGTTATAGCTACGAGGTTTTTGATTAAAAGCGATGTTTCTTTTGAAAAGCGACGATGTTCAGTGTACAGGAGTAATCGAAAATAGCATAAAAAATAGTCAAATGTGTTTTGTCTCGATATTTTGTATTTATTTCGTTGTTGTTAAATTTGTATAATATATTTTATCACGTTGTTTCATGTTCTGACATTTTTGTTACCATCAACAGTCTTCCATATTGTCTCATTTTTTCACGAAAATAAATAGAAAATGAAAAAATAAAAAAAAATACTATTAGTTAGAATTTATTGTTAAATCGATCAAAGTCTTTATCTTTTCAATGATATGTTAAGAAAAATACTCTTATCTATAGTTTCAAATTCTTGGTTTTAAATATTTCTTATTCAATAACTTAACAAAGTAGAAATATTATTGTTGTAATTTGTATTGTGTATATTTTAAAACATTGTCCCGTAGTTTATATTTTATAATATTAATTATCACAAAGCAAATAGAATATCTTCATCATCGTATTTACAATTAGGTAAATATACTTTCAGAAAATAGAAAAAAATGCATATTAAGGAGCAGTTTGTATTACCGTTCTAGCTCTTAATCCAGCGGAATCTTACGCCCAAGAAAGGTATCTCTTTAATTGCTGCAAACGACAGAGTGTATGTTGATTAAGATATAATTCGTGAACAATATAGCACGGAATATTTTGAGCAGAAAGGAGAAGCGCTTTTTATTAGCTTTTTCTTCTTTTGCTGAATTGAATATCTTAAAACACAGAAAAGCCCGCTCTTCTCATATGCAGCTCCTTTTGAAGGCAATGATATAACACCGAAATTGAGACTGTGCGTAAATCCAAGAAGATATTTTTTAAATAAGGAGTGGTGTCTTTTAAGCCCACCTACACTTTTCTAAAACCAAATATAAAAAAGAAAACCAATTGGAAAAAGATTTACGAGTACTTTTACATAACATTTGATGCCGATTTCATCTCATTGGTTTAAGTTTTTAGGTATCACAAGAGAATAATTATGATATTTCTGTTATTTAAGTAGTTTTTCATCTCTGACATTTAGTTTTTTTTTCTCAAAAGGTTTACGGAGTCTTTGCAAAAGAGATTTAAAAAAAAAAAAAAAAAAAAAAAAAAAAAAAAAAAAAAAAAAAGAAAGGTTCACCCTACAGTGCAGATGAACCCTCTCCCAGACAAGTCCTGATATTTGCATCCCCAACTTAAAAAAAACCATTGGAAAACACTGAGGCAAAACATGTCAAAAACCATCACTTTTCTCCATGCAATATTTTCCTATGCTGCTTTTACGCCGTTTCTGTTTTTATCAACAACTTAATTTTTCGTCATCATCTTTTTAGAGTGAAACCAATGTGAAGTCGTTTGGAAAATGGATAATAGTGTAGGCTAAGCATATAAAGCACACTACCTGATAATAATTATACACCTCAAAGTACTTTGTTCTTTTTCACTTCTTTTCATGGTTAGGCCTTATGATTATTTTAGCCTTGACATTTGATAGATTTTTTGTGCTAAATTGAATGCGTTTAATATGATTTCCTTGGTAATCCAATTAGTTGTCTGAAATAATTCGTGGATGTTTTGCAATCTTCCATGCTGCCCACGCAAAAATAAATCTTGAAACATTAATAAATTTTGATGCAATCTCTAATGTGTATCGATGGTTCCTGGCATGAGATATTTGAAAAAATATTTCAAATTTATTCCACATCTAGCATGAGGTGAAGTGGATATAGGATTGAATGCGCTATGTAATCATACTGCATGCCATCACTGGTGGTGAACTCGGCCAAAGCGAGGCACGTTTTTTCCCGAACAATATATTCCGTCGGTTTGTTAATTAAAAAATGTCGTAACTACGGCTTCGATAAAGCCGTAGTCACGAGATTTTATAGCAACACCGACGGTTTGTCAATACATAACGGTAAACCCAGTCTATTTTTAGAACAAATTCATTGTCATTAGAAAAACTGATATTTAAACTCGCGTTTGATGGCAAAATATCTATACCTTGTTACAGTGAAAAACGTCCCTCGCTTTGGCCACCACTAGTGGTAATGGCTGATCAGGATTGATGATGTTCTCAAATGTAACAAAGGGTCATTTTCCGGATCCTACCACATTTTTGTAATTGACACATATAGATCCACAAGCAAAAATTGACAGTGACGTAGTTTTGTGTTTATCGTTTACAACCAATCAACCTGTTCATTTATCACGTGCACATTGTAAACGGTACAAATGAGAAGAGTTTATTGGTTTAGAAACAGTAAACACAGATTTACGTCACTGTCAAGTTTTGCTTGTGGATTTATACTTATCAGTTTGGTTGTGTAAATATGGATAATGTCTCAAATTAGTTTTGAAAGTTCATGTTGTTTTATGTTTCTTTTAGATGACTAAGAAACACCATATGTATATAGTCCTTTCACGATGTTATGGAACATGTTTAGAAAGTTTATAATGCAACCAAATAAACCCGGAATATTACATTGCAATGATCACGCTTCGTCTTAGGACGTTAAACAAACGGACTTAGCCGACGGAGATAAAGTTGTCCCGGATGTAATTTTGTGGACTATACCTCTGCAAACAAAGGAATTTTGTTATTTAATTTTCAATACAACTGTGCATGCGTTGTTTTGAATCTTACACGTGTCTCACACCAGCAAGATTCGAACCATTACATGCAAAATTACAGTAGTGCTTGTTCGATTTTGTGTTGTTTTCATAGGTAAATATTGTAAACATTCGTCATGATATCGCTATCGTACTATAGGTCCGATAGCTAAGGGAAATCGCTGCTTTTCAACGAAAACCTCGTAAATGCAGCTTAAAATAAGCTGCAGTTACGAGGTTTTCGTTGAAAAGCGACGAAATATTATTATACTTGTACTAGTCAATAATATCCTTTCTCACAAGGTTTTCAAGGGATGTGTCTCATCAATTGCCAAACATTTGTCTTGGTTAATTTATTTCTTGGTCGTTTTATGTTTTTGTACATAATATATATTCAAAGTGCTAAATTAAAGTGATAGTCAATATTCTTTAATTGTCTTTTCATTCTCAATCCCCATTTCTACCCCACTGGCCGAAGGTCAGCGAGCTATTGTCATGGCGTTGTGCCCGTCGTGCGTGCGTGCGTGCCTTAACTTTTTCTTATCCACTCAAACCAGTGGGCCACTTCTGACTAAACTTGGCAGAAATGTTCCTTGGATGGGCCTTTAAATTGTTCAACGAATTATGATTGGTCCATAAATGTGGGAGTGTCGGGGCGGGGCTAATCAGACTTGGAGAAATAAAAGAAAACAATTCTTTAACAATCAACCATTGGGACAATTTAGACCAGACCTGGCAGAAATGTTCCTTGTGCGACCATTTACCTAAGATATTCATGGAACTTTGATTGGTCCATAAATGTAGAGGTGGCAGGGCGGTGCTTACTTAACTTTGAGAAATCACAAAATAATTCTTTTAAGATCAACCATCTAGCCATTTAGACCAAACTTTACAGAAATGTTCCTTTGGTGGCCCTTTACTTAAACTGTTCATGAAATTTTGATTGATCCATAAATGTGGTAGGGTCGGGCTTTTCAGACTTGCTAATAAATATTTGTTCCGCCCCATTGATTGAGATATAGCCAGTGGAGCGCTACAGGCCCTCATGGGCCTCTTGTTCTGTTCATTGATGCAGTTACGTGAGCGACGAGATGCGGTTTATCATTGGACATAGAAAACTTACTTTCATGACATTTGAGACCTATATGGATCAAACTTAGGCTGTACACATGCGCATGTTGATCAACATAAATGCTGATCTTGGTTAGCTTATTCCCGTTAAAACTGTAATAGAGTAGCATAGATCCTGATAAGTATACACTAAGTTAAAAGCTGATCTGGATCCCTTATGGCTAAAAATATTTTTTTCAGTTTAAATTGCATGTTATTCAGGGCTACCAATAACTCTTAAAGGTTTGTCATCATTTTATACAGAATGTGAAGGTTGTGTCCTTTATTCCATTATCGTCATATAAATGGTAATATCAATAAGTTAAACTTAAAGTGCTGCAAAAATGACCAGATTTGTGAAAATTGCATGATCGTCGGCTAGTCGGATACTCTAATGATTAGGAAATTAAAGTGTCCGATGATTGGCAAAATTAAAGTCTTGTGCCGAAAGAACACCTTACTATTAACCAAATATCAAAGTTTCTACAATTTTCCAACATTAGAAGTGTTTTTATTTCGTCTTTTAAGGTATTCACACACTAATGTGCATAAAATTCTACGGGGTGGATCACTTTATTTTTTCAATCTACATATAAAGAGACACCTTTTCTGAAAAAATAAGGGAATTTGACGGCAGTTTTACAATTTTATGACAAAATTAATATTTATCACACCGATATGAAAAATGGGCTTTTCGCGCACTGGGTAACAGATGCTCAAAACTCAATAAAAAGTGACATTTTCCAGAAACATCTATAATTTGTGCACCAAACAAGAGCTTTTTAAATATACTACTATAAAAAGTTACTCTTGACATATTGTGGCAACAATAATACTGGAAAAAGAGCAAAAGTCGGAATGCATAGCAACAAAATTTTCTTGAAAATCTGTTTGAAATTTTTTGGGTTGTCATATTTAAAAAGTCATTCTACATTAAGTATTAGTGGGGCCTTTTTAATCAGAATTTGAAAAATATCTACACAGGCGTAGGAAGTAAATACATAAGAATAGGGAAGTTTCGCCGTCCAAAATTAAAGAAATCGCCATGGTAACATGCATTGTGCGTTTTTTGACACACAGAAAGAACATGTTAAATTTTATTTTGCTTTAAGGATCTATCCTTTCAGACATGATTTTGTGAAGAGGTTAAACTGAAAATTGAATTAAAATTCACTTACAAATCACCCATTTACAAATCTATTAAACGATTTCCCTACAATTTGGTTTTAGTTGTATGACAAGAAGCTATACATGCGTCGACGGCAATTATACAGAACGCAGGAACGACGTCGTATCTTTTGGCGGCGACGTTATGACGTCATCAAAACAAATCATGAACTGTAACTTTTGGGTGCGTTCCATTCGGCTGTTCGGCACTGTTCCAAATGTTCTTTTCAAGTCATGCCGAATGGAACGCTTTCGGAACAGAAAAGGAGTAGGGAAGTCAAAAACTCGTACGGCCAGTCTAAAAATAGACTTTGGTCACCCGCTTGGTCTAAAAATAGACTTTGGTCGCCCGCTGGGTGTCGTGTATTGGTCATATGTCGTATTAAATGTATAATTCACATATTTTTGCTGAAATAATTTGATTTCTGTTATACAGTTTATAGGAAATATTAATTAATTTCCATCCGCCTCAGTTTTAATCGAAGGTTGCCATGCTAGTGACGTCACTGTTCTGCTTGCACCACCTATTCTCCGGGAACAAGCAGAACATGTTCCGAACACTGTTCTGTGTCATTCCATTGAGTTCCGGACTGTTCGGCACACTCGGAACAGCCAATGGAACGCACTACTTGTTTCAGTATAAATTCAGTAAGATGTTATTTTTTTCAACATTTTATCTTTAAAACTCTAAAATATTTGAACAAAAGGATTTAATTATACTAACACAAATAATTTCCATTGGAAAAAATATTTAAAAGAAAGTACGGAAAATGCCGACATATGTCGACATTTGCCGATGATTTTTGACGTTCATTAGTGTGCGAATACCTACGTCATACTGGCCACTGAATGACGTCATGGCGGGAAAAACGGGCAGTCATGGGTCATTTCCCGGAAAGTCTGAAATTTCTGAAAAAGTTAAATGTCCGACTTTTCTGTCATAATGCGACTTCCCCAATCGATACTCAAAACACGGAATTCGTCCTCAGTAAATGTTACAAAAAATGTTAAAACAGTCAAATAATAGGTCGTAAGTAAATTAAGGAATGTGCCAAAGAACGGTTTAAGTTTGTCTGTATTACTCTTACGATCGAGAAATGGATAAAAACTGAGACTTTGCTATATGACAGAAAAGGCGAACACATTATCTTTGTCAGACACCTCATGCTCTAGATTGGGGGCGGAGTCAAGCCATTGATGACGTCAATCCGTGGCAATTTTACGGAAATTGCCGATCTTTATTTTCTCGAAAATCAGTTTTTCAACGATGTAAAGAAAAGCCAATAAAACTTTTAAAACAACCGAGTTTGGCGGATCTTTTATAAAACACGTTAATTTAATGATTTTCTTCCAATATACGGTACAATAAACTGCCAAGCTTGGTAGCCTTTAAATCTTTACCAAACAACACTATTTCAGAACTGTTTTACCCTTTCCCAAACGACAAAAATCTAGAGCTGTCCAATTTTAAAGCCGATGCAGACTTCAAAACAGATGCAGATTGGGACAGGATTTGTGTAGAAAAAGTACAGAAAATATTGAGGCAAAAGGAGAAACTGCTGGTTATCAGCAGTTTCTTCTTTTGTCTCAATGTTTTCCCAAGCCCATTCTCTTACGGACGTCAAAACCAGGTCTTGTTTGGGAAAGGGTTAATTTGAAACCTGGTGCCGACGACAAAATAAAAGATGGTCGGTCAATTGATATGATTTGTGTAACATATTGCACAGAGAATAACTATTGAAACATAATGAGAACGGGCTGGTTATCAGCACTTTAGCACTTTATTCTTCAATTTCCACAATTTCCACAGTATCGAAAAACCAAAGATTTTGTTCAGAAAAGGCGCCAAGAGAATTCAAAGCGGTTCTCTCCTGACAGCTTGTAACATGTAACAATTCAAGGGAAATAACCCTCGTGATAAATGTCGTAGTGAACTAAATCACGTCGATATTCGAGTTGATTCCCTTAGACTGTAGTCGGATATCTGATAAAGCGAAAACCGACGAAGAAATAGGGACGCTTCATTCAACTGCTTTAGTCATATTGCTGCAGCTGGAGCACCTAACCATGGATTCCTGTCGTATCTCATACCAGTACTGCCTCAGCATCCTTATCGATCCTCCAGCTGCTCACCCACATAGGTTAACTATTATCAAACCAATGTCGCCTTTTGACGCCTTGATACTAAGTAGTCTTTTTCTTTAAAACTTTCTTTAATACTTTGTGTCATTTTAAAGTCCGATTTATTTGATGTCTGCAGCACCTTTGAATTCGGACCAGACTTTTTTCCCGCCAATTCCAAGTCAAAAAAAAAACCATTAAGATTTTTGTCGTCTTTCTGGATAGAAAACAGTGTGAGAAATGAACATATTGCTTGTCGCAAGTAATTTCTTCATTTTCCACAGTGTTTTCTGAAGCATCTGTTATTGTAGTGCGACAAAACGCGTCCTTATGTGTTTATGGGTTATTATTCTAGCGATTTGGAGAAGCAACGATTTCATAAATTATCATTGTTTTGGTGAGTGACTGTGCGACAGCGGTGCAGACTTTCATTTCATAATATCACTGGTGGGGAACTCGACCAAAGCGTGGGACGCTTTTTCGCGATCATTTTATTCCGTCGGTGTTGTTATAGAATATCGTAACTACGGCTTTGATAAAGCCGTAGTTACGAGACTTTATAACAACACCGACGGTTTGTCAATACATATCGGTAAACCCTGGTCTTTTTTTTTTAGAACAAATTCATTGTTATTAGAAAAACTATCCAATCAGGCCCCGGTTTCTCGATAAAACTTAAGTATATTATCATGAGAACATGCTCAACTTCAAAGGGATACTCTCCAACGTTGAACTTGAAGGGTATTCGATTGAAGTTCACGTGGATTTCGTGCGATTTGAGCACGGTGCTCAGATTTGAGAATGAGAACGTACTTAAGTTTTTTCGAGAAACCGGGCCAGATCTTTAAACCCACATTTAAACGCAAAATATATGTACCTTGTTGTAGTGAAAAACGTCCATCGCTTTCGCCGAGTTCACCACCAGTGAATATGGCGAGAGAAGGTTTTGTTGAAAAGTAGGCTTCTTCAATACTCCGCCAATAAAATTCAAGCGGAAGTTTTTAATTCCGTTAATTTTCATTATCTAATTAATTAGTTTACAAAAATATTCAAACTATTTAACCCTTATCGTCTTGACTAACTTTCACATACTTGCAATTGTTGTCCAATTAAAGCGCTTAAACACTCAGTAAAAGGCAGACATTGCAGATCATAACCAATTATTTCTTCTTCTGTTGCAATATGTTATGGTATATTACATGCGAAATGCCCTCTTTCGTCAACATTAATTTTGTTCTGTCGTTAAAACACATATGCTTTTGATCCGACTGATATTTTACTGTTTGTGAAAAGTTGAAGAAAGGCTTGTTAACTATTTGACAGGGTCGCTGCATTTGAAGGGTTTACGATAAATTTATGCTGTCCCTTTTAACCTTTTACTAGACAGGAAAATTTTAGACTGGTCTAAAACCAAAGGTGTTGCAGACAACAATTTGAAGTGACTAAATATCGCGACTAATATCGCGATATCGCGACTAATATCGCGATGTATTGGTAATTAGCACTTGTATGAGCATCCTCGCAAACCCAGCGGTCATAGCTACGCTGTACTATGTAGCGTAGCTATGACCGCTGGGTTTCCGAGGATGTAGTATGAGAAACTACAGGAATACATGGTTAAGTGCTCCAGTCACCGCGATATGACCTTAGACGTGACAGAGGCTATGCCCATATTCAAGTTATTTCTATATAGGAAGTCAAAACCAAGTCTAGACAAGGAAAGGAACATGCGAAGTTCCTTTTATGATGCAATGTTCTTACTACGATAACATTTCAAGCTAGTGGTATAACTGCATTTTTGATTTTGAAATCTAATGGTTTTAATCTAATGGTCGTGTTGGAGAGAAAAACAAAGATAGTAGGCCTAATAAGCTTCTGTTTTTTCATAAGCCCTTGCCGATCCCAATTTCGGAGTTTTAAATAAACTGAAGAAATTATGTAAATCTTTCCGAATTTGAAAAATGAGAAAAGCAACGGTTGGGAAACTTTCGAACTATGGACCGCCCATTTTGTACCATATTTTAAGACCACGCCCAACAATTTTTTGATTGACAGATTTTTAATCGGATTTGTTTTGACTACTGTAGTGTAACAAAATGACTCATAGGGGGGATTTAAATTCACACCATTCATAAAACTAGACCACCGAAATGGAAATATATCGTGACCTTTTTTCAAAAACCTCGTAACTACAGCTTAAAACAAGCTGTAGTAACGGGATTTTTGAAGAAACGCAAGTATAAGTACCCACACTAATTGGTCTAGTTCTTAAGCACTCGAAGATATGATTTAAATTGGACCATACATGTATAAAGACGAGCTATTAATATTAATCTCACAATGAAAAGTTCCAACATCCAAGGCCAAGTTTCCTCAAAGCTTTTAAAGTGTAGTTTTTGCGCTAGAAGTGTCCTACGACAAGTTTGGGACAAAAATAGCATTTTCCTAAACATTGTTAAAGAACGGTGGTACGGCATCATTGTAATTCTAAAATGTGTACTCGGTTTTAGGACTAAAATACATCCGCGGTGCTTAGATGCATTTTGCGTAAAACTTATGGGCATATGCACATTCTGATCAAGATCCATGTTGTCCTTTTACATGTTCTATTTCGTCCAGTCCACGGAGACAATTCAAGAATGAGATTCGCGCGACATCGGAATTATTCGGGCGACGTCGAAAACATTCGGCGGCGGAATTTTCCTACGCCGAATGTTTAACGACCGCACCCGAATAAGTTCGGATACGTAACGACGGCGCTCGTAAAAATCCGGTGTTTTTTCGAATCTCAAAATGACTACATTACGGGTATTCTACCTTTAAACAGCATCATGGAATCTACCACGTCCATCTGAATGAATATTGTGCTAAAAATATAATGTGTCTACCGTAATGTTTTGATAAACCGTAGTTACCCAAGAAATACTACTATTTGTCCGAAAATACGTCATGATTACCTGAATAAAATCGTTCCCTATTCCTGGCGTTTTCCCTCTGCTTAAAAACCTAATTTTGATTAGAATTAATAAAACTATTGGCGATTTTCTGAAATTGCTATGCCATGCGATTCTCCGCATTGGTTTGTGAAAGGGCTAAGATAGTGTACACTTAAGGTATACAACTCATGATTAGCACCAAAGAGTAAGATGCGAAATTTGGAAAGTGCCAGTATTTCCTAAACTGTGTTACATATCCATTCCAAATACAAACATAAGCACACTGAACTGTTTAGAATTTTGAATTTATGGTATTTTAAATGCATACTAATGGAAATATTTGACAAAAATGTTCTACATTACATCCCTTGCATATGAATATAGAGTGTAAATTATTTTCTTCATGAAGCATAATCTTGAAATCCGGCACGGTGAATCAACTTCTGTGAAGTGAATTTACAAGCGTGGTGTAATTTGATGCATTTCGTATAGCTAGAAAATGGTGTTTTAATGATGGGCCATATACCTTAACCTACAGATAAAGGGCCGATCACTTTCTAATCGCACCTGGTATTTTTGAAAACCACGAATTACTATTTGAGCGGAAATAAAGGGATTAAAGAACTTATCCTTCAAAAATTATCAAAACATGAAAATAATAGTCAACAGATAAACTAAACATAATAAAAATTAAAACTTGATAGAGAGCACTTGTGGGATTATTAAAAAAGGCAACCTTTTCGTCAGATGTTTTCCGAAGTAAAATTTAGTTGCACGTGAATGAAGTTACTGTTTAGTCCTCTCCAATAACTAGCGCTTGTTTTAATGTCCCCAACAGAAAGGGTTTTTAAAAAACGATGAATCAAAAGAGAAAAAAAAACTTCAAGGAATTGAGTAGGGTATACCAGCGTCAATTTCCGTTATCACTGATGGCACCCGAAGTTGCACGAATTGATTGGTATCTAATTATGGATCTAATACCTCAAAGTTTGCTCTTGGCTCGGCAAATATCCTTTGTTGCGTTGGATAATTGTCAATTGTCTCTCACAAGTGGATGTGAATCTTCTATGAAAGAGAAGCTAGATGGAATATTGTGGTAGTACTGGTGAGAAAAATGAAAGGAATCAATAGTTAGGTGCTCCAGCCACAGCGGTCAGACTAGACGTTGTTAAAAGAGACGTAAATCCCATTTAACCCTTTCCTAAACAAGACCTGGTTTTGATGTCCATAATAGAATATGCTTGGGAAAACATTGCGGCAAAAGAAGAAAATGCTGATAACCAGCATTTTCTCCTTTTGCCTCAATATTTTCTATGCTATATTATGCACAAATCTAATCTCTATCAGCAACCCCTTTGTCGTCTTAACAGCTTTTGAATTTGACCATCCTCAAATTTTTACGTTTGGGAAAGGGTTAATAGATTCACTTGTGGTGAACTCGGCCAAAGCGATGGACGTTTTTCTCTACAACAAGGTATAGATATTTTGCGTTTAAATGTGAGTTTAAAGATTTGATTGGATAGTTTTTCTAATGACCGGGTTTACTATTACGTATTGACAAACCGTCGGTGTTGTTATAAAATTCTCGTAACTACGGCTTTATCGAAGCCGTGGTTATGATATTTTATAACCACACCGACGGAATACATTGTTCGCGAAAAAACGTCCTACGCTTTGCCCGAGTTCACCACCAGTGAGATTAGTCATTATCTTTGCCGTTCTGGTAAAAAATGTTGATAAAAAAAAAAAAAAAAAAAAACAAACAAAAAAACATGCATATGTATTTGAGCAATAATCTAGAAAAGGGGCATTGAATGCATCTGGGGTCAACATTGATCCAAATCAGCATGCGACTATACAGTCTTATCCGAACCCATGCAGAGCCCTTACAACTTCTTCATGACCAATGGAACCACTGGTGGTGAACTAAAACAATTTTCGCTACAACAAGGTATAGATATTTTTTGAGTTTAAATGTGAGTTTATAGATTTTTTCCCAATGACATTGAACTTGTTCTAAAAAACAGACCGGGTTTACCGTTTTGTATTGACAAACTGTCGTTGTTGTTATAAAATCTCGTAACTACGGCTTCGATTAAGCCGTAGTTACGATATTTTATAATAACATCGACGGAATACATTGATAGCGAAAAAACGTCCCTCGCTTTGGCCGAGTTCATGACCAATGGATCTGTAAGAAAGCAGGATGAGTCTGGATCAGTCTATACTTAGCCTCAGTATGGTATTGAATTTAAGTCATGATTTCTTCAAGCTATATGGCCCCTTTCAAGATATCAGCTCATAACCTGTCCAAAACATGGCCTGGTTTGGAAGACCATAAAGGCAATTGAAAAGAAAAAAATAGATTCATGCAGAATAATTATAATCAGCATTTTAACACACAATTTCTCTCCTGATAAGCATGTGTTTAGTTCTCTCCAACAAATTTCAGAACAGAGCAGTATTTGTTATCATTGTATAGTAAAATCAAAATTTGGGCTTACCCTTTCCCAAACAATACTTTGTTTTAGCGTCTCAAATATAGCAACTGTTGGAAAGTTTTGAGAGGAAAGACGAAAATGCTGCTGATTAGCATTGTCTCGTTTTTCCACGGTGCTTTCCAAGATAAATATGTTTCTTGCAGTCTATACCCTTTTGATTTGCAGGGGTCCAAAATTACATCGTTTGGGAAAGGGTTGAACACTTTAATGTATGGAGTCAGCAGTCAGTGGGTCAATTAATCCTTTCCCAAACAAGACCTTGTTTTGACGTCCCCAATAGAAATGGCTTTGGAAAACATTGAGACAAAAGGAGAAACTACTGATAACCAGCAGTTTCTCGTTTTGTCTCAATATTTTCTGTGCTGTATCATACACAGATTCTATCTTTAACAACATCCTTTTTGTCATCTGCATCAGCTGTCTAATTGGACCACCCTAAAGTTTCGTTGTTTGGAAAAGGGTTAAATGTCTGAGAATATGATAATTAAATCTCCTGGTCAGTATTGATAATTATATTTTTACCTTTCCTGAAATAACACACTTAAAATTTGAACCAATATGCTATGTGTTGCTCAGGGCAAAAATAATTGATTACAAATTCTAAGATTTCTGAAATAAAGCACAGAAAATATCGAAGATCATCAGCATTTTTTACTTTTCCTTTAGTGTTGTCTGACTATGTCTGATTAAGAGCCACACAAAACCCAAGTCTGGTTTGGAAAAGGGTTAATTATTAATTGAACTGTGACTGAACTTACACATTGTCACCTGACCCGCAGTTTTTTGTTGATTAATGTTTTAAAAATGCAAGGTTTTCATTTTCTGGAAAAAGACATCTTTGGAAACCATAAAGAGAATAACGGAAATGCTGATAATCAGAATTCATCGTTTAATATATATAAATGCTTTATAGTTTAAATTAGTACAAAATAGAAAGAAATATTGATATTCGGCGTTTTCTCATTTTCTATGATTTCTGTTCAGGACTGCATTAAGGACGAAATATAAAATGTCAAAAGTTGCGGATCAAGGCAAAATAAGCTATGCACGTCTGTTTAAAACCGTTTATTTTTTATTTTAATTTGAAAAAAATATTTGTATGCGATATCATATAAAAGATATTGGATTGTAATTTATTAATACATGTTGAATTTCAAAAATGTTTGAATACAGACAATTGAATTTACAAAATAAATAAACTTTGACGCAGAAAATGACGCCGTCACGTGTAACAGAAATTACCAACCAAACTCTCGAGAATCCAATTAGAATAAAAAGTAAGAAATTTACTGAACGTTCATAAATCATGACATTTTCGGGAGAGGAAAACAAGACATTTACCAAGGAGGGCACGTGAGTGTAAGCCGGGTGTAAAGCCCCGGCCACGAGCATCAATTTGATGCCACAGGAAAACATTTACATGTATATAGAGGCAGATAATGTCAAATCCAGGTCATGTCCCTGACCTGTGTTTGATGAAATGCTGTTCTTGTCCTGAATTTGCTAAATTTTGTTCAAAAATAGGTTAGTCGCAAATATCATACATGGTTTTTGACCGCGAATATCATATTTAAGAATTATTATTTACTTACGTATCAATTCTAATTAATTAGATACAGAATTCAAATGTTTCTGGATTAAAATGGAATTTTTTGTCTCATATTAGATTAATTACAGAGTTTAAACTTTGTCGTACTCGGCAATGGACACTTTGTTTCGCGTTAAACCCGTAATAAACATGCGGATATGTTCTGACTACTTGCACGCGACGAGGACTCACGTGACACAACAACAACAACAACAAACTGCAGAAAATTGCAGAAACGACATACACGTGCACATTAACCCTCTCCGAAATGTCAAAATTTTTTACTATTCCAATTTGAATGATGTTACAGATGACAATTTCAAGTACATGTACATAAAATTTTGAAAATATTTCCATTTTCGGTGAGAAACCATTGTGGAAAATAAAGAAATTGCTTGTACAAGCATTTTTTTCATTTTCCACAATATTTTCCCTAGCCAATTCTAGTGAGGGAGTCAAAAGGCTTCACTGTGCAGTAACGGGTTAACCATTTCCCCATCAACTTTATTTACCAGTCCCAATTGAAAGGAGTCGCAGACAAGAAAGCAAGCATATTCAATGTATTTATGAACTGTGTATATCATAGCATGGAAAACAAAAAGATAAAAGGAAAGTAATACAGGGTGTCGGCAATTACTTGTTTTCTCTATACGCTATATACGCTTTCTAAAGCGTTTTTTGTCAAGAAACGTCAAAACTGGGTTTGTTTGAAAATGGATTAAAAAGCCATTTTGTGGGCATCAGTAAATAAAAGGATAATAAATTACATAAGATAGACTATAAGCGGACATCCGTGTATTTTTTTTTTTTTTTTTTTTTTTTGTATTTTCTTTTTTTAATGAGAGACTACTACGAGTCTCGTATATGACGTCACTCTTTCACTACGTAGCCTACTTGACACTGTTCACATGGTTCATGTCTGTGCAAGGCAAAGTCTTATATGAAATGAACGTTAGATTTTCCGATAGGCTCGTTTAGACGTCTTGAACCGGATAGGATTTTTTTTAAAAAAAATGCTTGTAACAAGAAATTTCTTCAGTTACCACAATGTTTTCTACACAAAAAGACAACCACTTGTTAAATTTCATTCACTTTCAATTGCCGTCAACACAATCTTTCAACTTGAACAAGTCTGACATTTTGCCATCTAGTGACGGGCAAATTCAATATTTTGATGAAACTGACCCAATGTCAGTCTGTTTGGTCGTGATATATCTAAATCCATATAATCGAAATCAATTATCAAATCATAGAAAAAAGATAAATGTTCCCTTATCAGGCTTTTGTTGTTCTCCTATGGTAGAAAAAGTAAAACGCCCGCGTCTGTTAACCCTTTCTCAAACGGCAAAATTTTAGGCTGTTCCTATTTGAAAGCCGCTGTAGACTACAAAATTAATGATAGTTAAGACTTGGTTTGTGTACAAAATAGCCAATAAAAAATTGAGACAAAAGGAGAAAAGCTGATAATCAGCATTTTCTTCTTTTGTCACAATGTTTTCCAATGCAAATTCTATTCTGGACGTCAAAACATGGTCTTGTTTGGGAAAGGGGTAAATCGTGATATGCCATATGCCTGAAAATCGGAATCAATTATCGAATGATAACAATGAAAATAATCACATGATATCATTTGAGTCGGGATCCAGAAAAAGGTCCCTCGTGGCATTTGAGAACAACATGGGTCCAGATCAGCCTGTTCATATGCATAGTCTGGTTAAGATCTGGTTAAGATCCATATTGTTCTCGACTAGCTTATTCGTTACTTATAACATTTGTAATAGAAACGAGTTTTGTGCTAAAAATAGACTTGGTTTACCGTTATGTTTTGATAAGCCGTATTTGTTGTTACAAAATATCGTAACTACGGCTTAAATCAAGCCTCATTTACGAGATTTTATAACACCATCTACGAAAGACTATATTGCTTGTCCGAAATTACGTCACGGTTAACTGGATAAAATTGACCCTCATTAAGTAGCATAATTATACCCTTTTTGGACTGTATTTGACTGCTGGCAGGTCTGAAGACATTAAACATTGTCTGAAATGCGATAAGGGACATGTTTTCAAGATTCCGGCTCATTTATAGAAAGAACACGAGCTGCTTATAGGGAAGGATTTATCCAGTTAAGAGTGACGTAATTTCGAACAAACAAATGTAGTATATCGTCGATGTTATGTCAAAATCTCGTAAATACGGCTTGAATCAAGCCGTAGTTACGGGATTTTTAACAAGATCGACGATTTATCAAATATTAGCGGTAAACCAAGTCTATTTTAGCACAAAATTAATTGCCATTGAACATTATGCACGTCGGGGAATCACTTGAAAACACGGAGACAAACGAAGAAAATGTCGATTCCCAGTTTTTTCTCTGTTTCAATATTTTCTGTGCTAAAATTTGGACATTTATTCCAATTTTGTTCATCAAACGATTGACAAATTGGGCTGGTCTAAATATAGGCCTTAGAGGTAAGTGTTTAAAGACTGACAATACCTTTATTACATACTCGAAACATGTCCGCATCATACAACCGAAAGATGTATAGTATCGCACAAATTATCGAGTTCTGATACCCGCAAATGAGTAATTATCACAGTTAGGTTATATATGGTTATATCAAAAAGCATTGACGTTAACGCTCAATGCTGACGCACGTCCGCTGAAAAAGAATGTGTCCGTTTTTGTTCTCGGATTGTTCTCTACTTGTCACGTATTTGGGAAAATTACCTAATTATTCATATAAGTATTATATAATCGACCAGTGGGAGGTAAAAAAGAGCCCTAATACTAACAGAATACTAGAATTTGGGCAGAACTAGTAGCATGGACCATGATCAGACTGCGCGTATACACGCTGATCCGGACCCATATTGTTCTCATGTGCCTTTCCTGGTAACCTAGGTTCCAGTCTGATCAATTTTTCCCTCTGTTTCTTGCCTTGGTCAAGAATATCAATATTAACACGACCAAACAAAATTGTATATTGACGGCTGGACCCAGGCTTCTTTCCTGGAAGAAAAGTAAGAAATCGGTACGATGAATTGGTCCTGCTTCCTGTATTAAGGTAAGACGTGGGTAATGCACTTCCTGTATAATCGTTATTCCGTGACATCCGTAAGTCCGAGCATTTTTAAAGTACCGTTAGATGCAATACCGCCTGTTTCCGAAACAACGGAAATAATTGAGCGTGAGATTTCTGGGGAATATTTTAAACAAAATTTGTGAAAATATTTCTAAATTGTATTTTTAAAGAGAACGCAAAAAAACCCACCAAAAGTCAAAACTTCAAAATTTGAGAGCAATACAAATTATCTCCCTTGAAATCGTCCATTCGCACCATACTGATTTCGTTCCATAACTGGTCACTTAGCCAATAACCCAGGTCTTACCTCAAAGCACATGCTGATCTGGCGCCATGACGCCAATCTTCTATGCATTAAATATCCTCGTGTGGGAAATAATTCATTAGAAATTTCGAGGAATCGTCTTGACTTCGCACTATCCATTCTTCTGATTTTTTATGATTAACCCTTTCCCAAAAGGCAAAATTCTAGACTGATCCAATTTGAAAGCTCATAAGACGACAAAAAGGATGTTAATAACGGTAGTATATACAATATAGCAAAGAAAATACTTATTAAGTCAAAAAGAAGACAATTCCTGATCACAAACATGACACCGCGTCCACATCACGGGCAAATTACGTCTAAAATGGTCACTCATATACAGCATAATTTTGGACGCGGCTTGGACGTGATGTGGACGGATATGTATGTGACTTTGCCTTTAACTTTTGTTGTCTAGTCCTGGTTCCATTCAGATCATCTTTTACTCCTTATTTTTCCTATCCATCTTTGATCGTGTTATCTAATTAGCCAAATTGTTGAATATCAATGAATTTACGTCGATGTTGCTATAAAATCTCATAACGGGGTATACCTCACGATAAATGACCTGACAGAGCAGCCCATGCTAAACGAATGGAATGCTCTGCCAGGCCGATTCTCGTCCACTATACGAGGTTTTAGAATAACAACGACGAAATCTGTTTGTCCGAAATTCCGTCACGATTTTTTTGATGAAATCGTTCCCTATTGACAAGTGGACCCAGGATATGCTTTGACTAGTAAGTGGCTAAATTTCTACTGTAATTACTGAGTCAGTGAACGGAGGAAGACTTAATTAGGTATACCAGGTCCGACCGCTAGAAAGAGATCATAATTTGGCTTTTCTTGAAAAACCTCGTAACTGCAGTTTGTTTAAGGTGCAGATACGATATTTTTTATGAAAAGCTATGACAGATAACATCTGGTTGCTCTTTGCTTGATATACGATACGGGCTTTTAGAGTAATTGATGAACGTTTTCACTATTTGAGGAATTTTAAACGATGAGGGACAATGAATTGGTCACATGTGAAATATGTGATCTGAATGGCAGTTAATTTTGTGCTAAAAATAGACTGAGTTTACGGTTATGTTTTGATTTACAGTCGGTGATGTTATAAAATCTCGTAACCACGGCTTGAATCAAGCCGTAGTTACGAGATATTATAACAACACCTACGAAATACTATTTTTGTCCGAAATTACGTTACGGTTAACTCCAAAAATCGACCCTTACTGATAAAAAGTGGTATTTGTGGTATTCTAGTCCAACATGGATCCAGATCAGTTTATGCATAAGTGCATATTGATCAGGATCCATGATCATGACGATGAACTATGAGAGGTGTTAGAGATAACGATTAAATTATTAGAGAACAGCATGAATCTTGATCAGACTGCGTGTATACGCAGTCTGATCAAGACCCATGTTGATCTCGAATTCCATAAGTCTAGATCCCAGCTTATTTCTATGTTTGTGTGTCACGAAAAAAGCGACAACTTAAAAAATAAAAATGAAAACAAGTGGACAGAAAAGAAAAAAAGTCTAGACTCTGCATAATTACAGTTAGACACGGTTTTTAAAACGATGGACGTTGGCATCCAAATAAAATCAAATTGCATTCTCGGAATGAGTAGTTTGCGGCTTTGTGGTGTTAGTGCGCTGCGACAAAAAATACAATTATTACATTGTTAGATCTACCGACCGCCACAACATTTGATCTTGAAAGTTTCGTAAGCCCTCTCTTAAACATGAAAATATTTCCCCTTTCTAATTTGAAAGCAGATGTAGAAGGCAAATTTAGGTTGATAAATAAGGGATTCATGTCCAATTCAGCACGCAAGATAAATTGAGGTCTTAAACGAAGAAGGCTTTGTAGAGCATTAAGGGTAAATAATTTTGATACTAACGAACGTCAAAAGGCGTCTTTGCTTTGGAATGCGTTAACGAGATGACGTCCAAAGGAATTATCGCCTGAATAGTGTTAACTATACGGATAAAATCATTCAAAGAACATCATCCTTTAACCTGTATATGACGTCTTAAATGAGGAAAACTAAATGTAGAGCATTAAGGGTAAATAATTTTGATACTTACGAACGTCGAAAGTCGTGTTTGCTTAGGAATGCGTTCACGAGATGACGTCCAAAGGAATTATCGCCTGAATAGTGTTAATATACGTACGAAATCGTTCCAAGAACATCGACCTTTAACCTGTATATGACGTCTTAACCCTTTCCCAAACAGCAAAATCTTAGAGTGATCCACTTCAGAAACTGCCATAAATGGCAAAATGGAAGTTATTAAAGATAGAATTTGTGTAAAATGTAGCATAGAAAATATTGAGACAAAAGGAGAAACTGCTGGTTATCAGCAGTTTCTTCTTTTGTTTCAATGTTTTCCCGAGCCTTTTCAATTAGGGATCGTCAAAATCCAGTCTTGTTTGGGAAAGGGTTAAATGAAGAAGGCTTTGTAGAGCATTAAAGGGAAATAATTTTGATACTTTCGATTAACAAAATGTGTCTTTGCTTTGGAATGCGTCAATGCCATGAATTCCAAAGGGATACCGACAAAACTGTTCCCAGAAAATCAACCTTTAAGATGGGTCGGGCGTCTTAATTAGAGAAGCATTAACCCTTTCCCAAACAAGACCTGGTTTTGACGTCCCTAATAGAAATGGCTTTGGAAAACATTGAGGCAAAAGAAGAAACTGCTGATAACCAGCAGTTTCTCCTTTTGTCTCAATATTTTCTATGTCATATTTTACACAAATCCTATCTTTGATAACACCAAATTTGTCGTTTGTTGTAGTTTTTGAAGCTGATCATCCGAAAATTTTGCCGTTTGGGAAAGGGTTAAGAGGAAATTTAAGCGGTCGTTGTCAAGATGCATAAAGTCATAATAATGCATCGCTTCCATGCAGTTTCGAACTTCATGCAAATTATTTAAGTATTTCCAACTTGTTAGGAAAATGGTTAAACGACGTTAAATTTAGTGGGACAATGTGTGTCTTGGGTGGCTGCTTCTATGATAGGCCTACCATGAACACTTTCCCAAACAAAACGTGAGCTTGACGTCCCTTGTAGAAATGGTTTCAGATAACATTGAGATAACAAAAATGAAATTTGTGATAATCAGGAATTTCGTCTTCATTCAATATATTCCATCCTATTATATAGGCCAACATATTTTCCAGCTTTAGCATCGATTATTTTGTCTGCGACTGCCTTCAAATTGGATTTGAAACACAAATTCACTGTTTGAGAAATGGTTAATAACCCAGTTAGACGTCATAATATCGAAAATTACTCGAATCAACAAGTATCGATATCAGGCATCCTACTTCTCATATTTGATCAGTTCTTAAAGACCGTTGACTCGGAAATCTCTATCATTGTTATTCAAACACACTCGGAATAATTTTCTTGATCCTTTGTTTACAAACACATAAATCTACAGATTCTGTCGTCGTTGGATGTCAAAAATGTCGTAACTGCAGCTTATTCAAGCTGTAGTTACGACCATTTTGACATCCAACGACGTTACTTCATTCGTGACGTCGTTGCGGTAACCAGGAAGAAGCAACGTATGACGTCATATTCCAGGTATTCAACCAATGGAATTAAAGAATAATGAAATGTACATTGAAATGTACAAGTCCTTTACAAACAATCAAGCTCGCTATGACGTCAAATGGGACTTCTTGTCTTGACCAAATTCCTTCGACTGGATTAGAGTGTCATGTCAAATGGGATTTGTTATGACTGCTTTACTACGTCATTCTTTTTGAAAAGTACAACGGTTATTTGATTAGGTTGACCGAAATAATGATGGTTCCGTTCGCTGAAAGGACATGGGTAGGATTTTATGACAATATCTTGTAAATTAGTTAAACAGATTTATGCATATACATGTAGCATACTTTCCTCCTTACCAACATGCTTTCCTTGCTCCACTTCCATGCAAGTGATTTGTCAAATTATCATGGATTATACACTGTACTCATATTTATACGAATAGTTAATATGATACTACTTCATCATATCGTCGCTTTTTAACGAAAGCTTCGTAACTGCAGCTTAAAACAGACTGCAGCTACGAGATGTTCGTTGAAAAGCATCGATATTTCGATTAACATCAAATGGTCTATTTTCGTGCATTTTGATATTTACGCGTTTTATGATATCTTCATGTCACTGTTTTGCAACAATGAAATTTAAGCATCTTTGTATATGTCAGTGATTTTGTTACAAATTTATGCGGAAGAGTCCTGGGACCCACTTGTTCCCAAAACAATGAGTCCAATATTGAAACATATGGGTTTTTGAAAGACAATGTCGATTACACATTGAAAATGTTAGCATTCTGGGACTCATTGAATATTTATTCAATGAGTCCTGAGAAAAAGATGTGAGTCAGGGACTCGGGACTCGCAGGTAACAAAATCCCTGTATGTAAGTATCTTTTAGTATAATTATGTCTCTATAATGATCTGGCAGAACTACCGTTCTCAAAATAAGACCTAGCTTTGACGTCAACAGCAGAAAAAGTTAAACATCGGTTAATATTCGGATGGCCTGCAGGCTTTTTATTTGATTTTAAGTCTACAGATCCAGTGACCTTTTCTTTCGATATATCCGTTGCTAAGATAGCTACGATGACGTATCCATTCTCTAAACGACGTCAACCTGTCAGAATGTGTTAAGGTTATGGACTGGTTGATAGTTCCATCACTCAGAAGGACGAGTCTTCGAGATATTAGATTCAGATGACATTTGGGTCCTTCTTTAATTATGTTTCAAATTATAAGACAACAGCATAAATCCTGATTGTACCCTACAGTTTATGTAGACTGATCTGGATTCATACAAGTCTCGAATGACATACTGGGGCCATATTCACAAATAATTTAAAACTGATAAATGTGCATGGTAAATGTAAATTCAGTCAAATGCCAAACTATTTCAACAGAAGTTCAAGGACGAAAATTACGCATCTTTACTAAAGGTCAGAGTAGGCCGTTTAGCACTTTCTATAATATTTAGTAGACCTACGTACGTGTTGTCATATAATTTCTGAGAAAAAAATCAAAGTTCAAACTTCAATCTTTATTAGCGTTAGTACATTTTACAACTTGCATAAATGATTATGGAAAAGTTGAGCAAAAACAACGTACATGTATGTATACTATAAACCGGCCAAAGTTATTGTTATAAATATATTGTTTCAAATAATCTGCTATGCGATAAGACTATAAAGTTCATATTTCTTTTTCGTACAGATGATGTTTAATTAGTACAATTACCGTTTGGCGCTTAACCCTTTACCACACAGTGACGCATTTTGACTCCCCATTAGATATATCCGTTGGAAAACATTGTGGAAAATGAAGAAATTGCTTGTGACAAGCAATTTCTTCATTTCCCACAATTTTTTCCATCCAAAAAGTTATACAATTTTAGAATTTCACCAAATTGAAAGTGTCTGCAATTTCTTTCAAATTGGACTACCCTAAAATTTTGCCGTCTGGTAATGGGTTAAAATGGTCGATTCTCGGTTTATGTGTTACAAGCTGGAATATCATGATCAGTAGGTTGGCCTTTTATTTGAGGGAGTGGTTTAGGGTTGGGGTTGAATTTCTTTGAGGGAAAAAATAAAGAAAATAAAGTCGGTTACATTTCGGTAGTAACCTGACATAAACATATTTCATTTTTTGACCTTAGCGTTAGGGGGCTCAGTGTGCAATATAATGTGCTACTCTGTATCTTAAGCGTTTTGGGCTTTCATCAAAGCAGCAAAGTGCTTCAATTTTAATTAGGAACAACTTTATTTTCGTCGATAAAGTCCTTTAGTTGAGCGCCTTGTCGAAGTGGGGTCATTATACACTGTATACGCAAAGGTCCCTGTTTAAACTGGAAGCACTATAATAGAAAAAGGCACCGATTAGTCACAAAATAATCTAGTACAGACAGTCGACAGAAGTACTTTAAAAGATCAAATAACAATTTGACGTAGAAAAAGATCGAAGGTGTACTCTATTAGTGATCCTTATCTTGTTTGTGACAGTTACAGTTCCAATCGAACAAATCTACCCGGCGTACTTGTTTGAAGCTATTGACTCAAGACAACACCCTTCATTGATAAAACGGCATTATCTGTGTAAAACGAAACCATTTGTTGCAATTATGTATCAGTTGAAAGGAATTTTCCGGTTTTAGCACTACGTCGCTTTTCAACGAAAACCTCGTAACTGCAGCTTATTTTAAGCTGCAGTTACGAGATTTGCGTTGAAAAGCAGCGACTGGCAGATTGGAAAAAAAGATAAGTCTAAATAAAGATTCGACAAAAAAAACTTTTCAAGAAATTCCGTGACGTTATTACTTATTAAAGAAAACTGATTTCATGCATAACTCTCGCTACACCCTTTCCTGAAGGATTGTAAGAAATTGAAGTTGCTGTCAAGGTCGAAAAATAACTTTTAAAAAAGTAAGAATTTGTGCACAGTGTGCACGCAAAAAAATCAGCTGTTTCTTTTTTGCTTCAATGCTTTCCAATATTTCTTTAAATTAAGCTAAACTTTCAGCCATTACTTTATTTGCCAAGTGCGTATGTCAGAAAGAAAACCCTGATGCTGTAGATGTTGCTTATCAGCATGTTTCTTTTCCCTAAATGTTTTCAAATTATTCCTTATCGTGGACATCAAAACAAATTGATATTGATATTTCGGAAAGTGTTAACCGAGTTTTAAAGTTCTTTTGGTATATAGGAATCCCCTGCAAATAATACAAGACGACTCTACGTATTAGTAAATAACTTAGTACGACGAACTTTACAGCATTCGATTTCACAATTAAGTATTGGTATTGGCACCGTCAAAGCAAATGTGACCTTATAGGAAGTGCGAAAAATATAGACCCTAGTCAGTCTGTGCATTCCGCGCAGTCAGACTAGGGCGGTCACTTTTCACTTTTATGTAATTTTCTAAATCCAGAATGTTTTCCCTATCTTACTATATGTTCATTTTTCGCACACGGGATCTGGTTGACCTGTGCTGAGTCTGACAAGTTTGTAAAAATTTGGAGGGGCGGATTTTATGCAGTGGCAACGCGCTGGACTTGTAAAACAAGGGTCGGAGGTTCGATCCCCCGCCTCTCCAGTCTTTCGGATGAGACTTTAAACCGAGGTCCCGTCTCCATATGACCTTAGTAGTTGAGTGGGACGTAAAACTCCATTAGCCGACTGGTGTAAAAAATTTGGATTTTTGGAGTTCCGATTAGGTACTCCACTTCGTCAATGTTTTCTTAGGACGTTATGCGATATTTCTGAAAAAAAAAAACCAAAACAGGAAAATTCTTTTCAACTAACGGACATTCCACACAAAAAGATAAGTAGTCCCGGATTAATGTTGCTGGACTATACCTATAGTGTACCAATATTAAACCGAGACAACTTTCTATTCGTCCACAAAGTTTACTTGTTGTGTACGACTACAAAACATTTCCGAAATGCGATCATTGCAATTACGTGCATGTCCTGTGTTGTAATCAGCCCGTAGGAACACTCACCCCCTTCCCCCAAAGTTGGCCAAAAATGCCAATTTTCCTTATTTTACATTGAAAGCAGGGGAAATCCAATTTAGTCCCCCGATATTCAGACACAGGCCCGGACAGGGGTTGAAGCCCCCCCCCCCCCCACACACACACACCCTATTCGCTAATATAAAATTGCTTCTACGGGCCTGATAATTCACACTTTGATAATGAGACATAATTGCACTTTTAGCTTTTGACTCTTCCAGCCGTGCACGCTCTCTTTAAGGTAGTCTACACCTCATGAGATTCGCCCGACGTCGAAATTATTCGGGTGACGTTGAAAACATCGTTTTAGGAATTTCGAAATGGCCACGTTGCATGTATTCATTTTTCAGTTCACCCGCTCATTTGGACCCGCCTGTCAGGTTTTCAGTTCATCTATATTCATGTTTGTGCACCCTATATGCTTATCTGTAGGTAGTCAGGCTAAACTGACATGAGACATACGATCTGCTATGGTCTATTCTTCGAGACAACACTATCTTTACTGATTGTAGCGTAGTGGGCCAACATAAATATTGAACGAGTTTCTATGCGTGGATTGTGTTATGTGTCATGTTTTAGTCTTAAACCCGTTTCTATAAACATCTGATATTGGTGTCCTTGTTGGAAAGTTTGTATTAAAGATGCATTCTCACTCAGTTTAGGGGTGATCATCTTTTAAAAAAAATATCTTTGCATAATTAAAATATGGCCCATTATTTTTCTGTTTGTCAGCTTCGTCTGACCTGTGGCGTCGATCACGGCGGATATAAAACGCATTTGAATTCGGTTTGTAAATATTTGTAAACACGGTTTAATATTTAATATTATTTTTAGATAGTTACATGATTATCGATTTATGCCATTTTCAGTATTTATCTTACATGTATTTTGTGTGATCTGAGATCTATAAACAGCCAAACAAAATGCTAAAAGCAAAATTTTGTGGTGACTTTTTAACAGGCATGGGAATGACATTGGATCTTTAAGTATCTATGTCTTGTTTATGCAATACCAATAACCATGCCGCAGTCGCTACAAACACGATAAATGGAACAATTATTAGCTGTAAAATAGCAAAACAAATTTAGCACGCAACTTGATCTAACTACAGTAATATGATCACCTAACGACAGAAGTCTGATCTGTGCCGCTACTCTAAGTGTACAATGATCAGATAAGATACTTATATACAAGGTAGTGACAGTGCTGAAATGAGCATGTGTAAGTAAATTCATGCCGACACGCAATGCATTTTGTAGGTGGTACTATGTTGTGACATTACGTTTTAGAAATCTTCTCACCTACTACCATAATTCACACATCATGATTGTATATTGTACAAAGCCATGCTATTACTTCAAAATGACGTTTAACCCCAAAACGGTTAACTTTCCGAATTTTCTTTTCGAATTATACAATCTTTGAAGCATTTAACCCTCTCCCAAACAATGTGACATTTTTGATAAAGAAGAAATTGTGAAAGAATTATGAAAAAGCACAAAATGGTGATAAAAGCTATTTTTATTTGTTTCTGTCTCATTTAGCTTTGATCTTTATCAGGGTGGATCATCACGTGATCAAAATGGGTACATACACGGACGCAAGATGGCGGAAAATTAGCGATTTTCGGTAGATTTCCCCTAAATTGGTAAGTACTGCTCCATTCGTTTGACTTACCATATTGCACAGTCTATGCGCATTTCCGAGTGCTTTTCAGTGATGTCTGTCTCGTCTCTAGGCTTCATGTAGTTTCTGAGATACCCTCGAGGTTTTGAGCCGAATCGGAACGATTTTTGAGGGAAATTGAGTATGGTACGTTACACGTTCCCCGTTTTTTTTCATCAAAAATAGCGTTTTCTCTCAAAAATTCATACTTGTTTCGATTCAATACTAAGGTCCTTCATGTGCAACAATCATACGTACTTTGCTTCAGCCTGTTCTTTCTTAAATTCACGAAAAACGGGGAAATTGTAGAAACGGTACAGAACACGTACATGATACGCAACACGTGATGATTATTTGCAATAATGGTACGCACCACGTAAATATTTCAAATCCAACATAACTACAAAACGAACTCTCGGAACATAATTTTACAGTTTACTCATCCGTATTCATGTGACTATTTTTAATGGGAACCCCGGTCTCCACATTTTTCTCTTCTGCAAAGACTTGAAAACTAAGTAAGTAGGCTAGATCTATGTAATAAAATACGGCACAAAAATCTCCTCATATAGACTAAATAGGACTAATCTATAAAAAAAAGTTTAACCTAACGATGAAATGCAGAAATTCCACACCCAAAGTAAACAAGACTAAACAAGACTAAACTCAATCACATTTTACATTGCAATCTTTTATACAGCAACATTCATTTTATGATTTGTCACAAACTATATTTAATCACAGGGGTTGGGCATATCTAATCATAATGACACGGTAACACGATCAAAGGTCTATATTCTTTAATCCTTTTCCCACAAAAAAGGCACACAAATAACTAACATTGAATAGTAAGATACGACGATGTCGTTGTGGCAAGAATTCATAATTGTGAGCCGCCACATGAAAACGAGTCTTATGCAATTTACAACACCATGCTCAAATCAAAACGAGAGAAAACCTTTAGTTGGCATATCAAGAAATTTATATAATATAATTGTTTTTCGTTTGAAATACACATATTCATATAATTTTAAGGACTGTAATATACCATAGGTACCGAACAGTTTGTGCAATTTCGTGCATCATCCGTAGCAACGAAAAAAGACCATGGTATACCCACGTCATCTTCCGGGCGTAATCGATGGCAACAGAATATGATGATGATACCCTCGTCAATTCCCGTTGGCATAGATGACCCCCAGAGTTACACGGAGTGTTCTGGTATCTACTGGTGGGTAGACTGAACATATTTATTATCAACAGTGTCTCATTTAGTTTCGACTCAAGTCAGATGGCGCGGTTTTCGCGATGACATGACAAAACTCAAACATTTTTGGTAATCTTGTTGACAACTGGCACGTGCGCAATCTGTAAGGAACTTCCGGTACAAAGTCTCGTTAGAAATACCCTCCCATAATATTTACTATAGAGTTGCGGTTTACGCAAGGAACACATGAATCTGTGTGAAGCTTATTGTGGTGATACGAGTTGATGATCACAGAAAGATCAAATTAATCGTTATCCTTTTCTTCATATGAAGCATTTTGAAATCGTTGAAATAGCAAGCAATGGTTTTTTACAGATTCGTGAACATTTAGAGCGGGTCGATATGAACCTGATCCCAAACATTGCTCATTTTGACGACTTCAATCATAAAAAAATCTTGAGAAGCGCAGATAAAAACAGTGATATTATTGCTCACACAATATGTTTTAGGCTGTTAAGCATTATACATAATAATATGTTAGATAATAATTATTTTGTTGTCGTCAACATTTTTATGTTCAGATAAACGTCTTGTTTGGGAAAGGGTTATTAATACATTACAGAAACTATCTGGGTTATCATCATTTTCTTCATTTGCCTCAAAGGTTTTTTCCCCAAAATACCATAAAAAATTAAGCTTCATTGCCAGGAAATGTTGTCTGTAACATCTTGGAATATGAATCCGTAAATATTTTGCCATGTGGTAATGGGTTAGATAAAGAAGAGGGACGTCTTCTCTTTTCAAGTTATTAATTCGGCCTCAGATCTACCATGTGAATCCCATTGCGGTCTGTAAGATTATCATTTTTTACTTGTACTTATTTGTGTTCTTTTGTTAAAGTAAGGGATTTAATAAATCATAACAAAGAGAGAAGACGATGCGGGTTTTTAAGTTTCGTTTGATACACCCAGATTATAATATTATTTAATCAACGATCTATTTTATGTTCCCTTCTTACGTGCAAGATCATTTTTGAAATGACATGTGCCTTAAATCGTCCGTTTATGTGCAATGGGGCCTTCTGGATGTCCGTGTACTTGGCAGACCAGTAGAGTAGCAAAGTAGCTGCTACTCTGCTACTTTTCCTTTCGTTTGACTTTCCATATGTAGACATATAATCAAACACAATGCAACCCTATCTTTGCAAATATCTCTTTTTTGTTTTACCCCATTTTAAATTACATTACTAAATATAAACCGCCATCTAACTGGTTCAAATGTACTATCGCGTGTATAGCAAGCAACATTGCCATTAATTTAGCTCGTGTTTGTTGTAAAGCCTTATGTAATTAAAAAAAATCAAAATCCATCAGACAATATCGAAGCTCATTGGTCTTATTCTCATTTTTAAGTTAATTTACTGAGTTTCTATGAAGTCATTCCCCAAAAGAAAAGATGTCAAATGATCAAATAATTTATTTTTTATTCGTAAATAACGTTTCTTTTTGTATTGAAAGTGGTAGATGGTATGGGCCGGAAAGACTTTTGTAGATTATTAATTTGTTGGGTATAATCCCCGGTTCGCCCAGATGATCATAAGACATGTCTCTGCTTTTCAAAGAAAACCTCGTAACTGCAGCTTGAAATAAGCTGCAGTTACGAGGTTTTCGTTGAAAAGCGAGGATATTTTGAAAGGATAGGACAATCTTATAACACCTGGGATACTGGGGCAGATGTACATGGCGCGAGAAAATGAAGTTCTGTTGGCCCTTGATTTTTTTTACTTCTATTTTTGTATTTTCGCATGAATTTTGAAAGTATTTTGGTCATTTTTGCAGCGACCAGAGCAATACTTGTATTTCTCCTACCAATAGTACCAGCCTACATGACTTAAAGACTGGCGCATAACTAAAGTACGACACGCACACCAACTTTATGGAAGACCCATATACGTCTATGGCTTTAAAGCGGGAAGCGTCTTAGGAACCATTACTTCTCAAAAGGGACTGGACTGTTCTTTTAAGAAAGAACTTTCATTAGATGAAATGAGAAAAACTTAGATCCTTGCTAAGCACATAGGTCTCGATAAAGACTTGATAGCTAGAGATGCTCTGCCAGGTCATTTCTCGATATCTATTCCAAAGTCGAAGGTTTTCGAAGCTTTTTATTTTCCGATGGCGTGACACTAGTAAGCGGCATCTTTTCACGTCCCCGATTGATTTACTGTTCATGGATAATGAGCCGAAGCAATTGATAGACTCGTAGTTGAGAAAGTATCAGACACTCTTCAATGAATTAAAATCGATGTAGATCATTAAATTCAGAATCATCCTTACCCATGGTTTACCACAGATGTATCGTTTAGAGGACGAACACTAATTCGGTTTTCATTGAGGAACTGTTGACAGCTCGAAAATATCGGTCACAAAATTTTTTTACCATTCAATGAATATATTTCAGAACTTGTATTGGTATATTTTTTCTTAGGATTCAGACATATTTCCCAGAGGGGCCGTGTTTTCCAGAGAGGTCTGACTTCATTTACGCATGAACAAATTCCTCTAAAAATCACTTTGACAAGCATTCTTTTTACAACATTCGAGAGGGAGCATGTCTGGATCTGCGCTTGCAGGTCCTATTACCATCAAGCTTTATTTCGTCGTATGTTGCATCTTAAGGATAGGAACTGTCCATTTTCGTCGCTTGGATTAAGGGAAGGGGATGTAGACTGATGGGTTAATATGAAATTTATTGATCTACCGCTACTTTTGACAAAATACCGCTCATTTAATTCGACATCAAATATCCCATCTCAACAGGTTTAGATCAAACTCAAATTCCTTTCATCCTTGGTTAACTTTAATCCACCAGACCAAAAAGCATCCACCTGCAAATATCAAAACGGTCAAGAGCTTATGTCGCTGTTGGTTACAGGCCCGTAGGAAGCAATTTCATATTGGGGTGACTGAAGCCCCTGTGTCTGAATATTGTCCAGAGGGGTAGGGCTAGATTTGATTTTCCCTAAATTTTCAGTGTAAAATATGGACAATTCGGCATGTGTGGCCAACTTTGGGGTAGGGTTAGCCCCCTAACCCCCAACCCCTGTTCCTACGGGCCTGGGTAATATCTATATCTATATCATTACGCAATCTATGTTTCCTTTTTGTGACAATTCAAATAAGTTTCTTACATCATAGGGTTTGGATTTAAAATAACAATTAAAGTGACATTTCACATTTATTTTTCATAAATTTTACTTTATTCTTATCTGAAAGAGCACATTTTCTCATGAACATTCTGAAATGTTCAAGCCAAAATATTGCACCGTTTACGAGAAATATTTATTTTTGTGCTAAAATCAAACAAATTGTTGTGGACAACAGTTCAGATTTAAATGGAATTCGTCATATCTATCTCAACTTTAAAGGATTGTTTTTTTGCTTATCAGCAACAACTTCAAAAAAAAAAAAAATGATTGCATTTATGCTCGTTAGAATAACCAATCTTGGCATCAAGACATACTTGAAAAAATTGAAATGAGAATGAAATGTCCCTTTAAGTATATAGAATGTCTTAAGCCCCCCTTTTCTATTACTCTGTTTATATCACACGATAACATACACGTAGTGGTTGGTGTATGGTAACATAACTTCTGCTGTCTGCAACGTCTCTGAAATATGACATTTTTTTATTATTATCAACAGGATAAGGTTTAAAGGCGAGACGCATCACATATTGATATGTGTAATCCGAAAAAAAAAATGAAATAGAATTTAAAACGAAATTGATTTAATGTCAATAAAACCGTTTTGAATCAAACAATTAACGACAGAAAAGAAAGTTAACACAATTAATCGACAGTTGAAGTCAGATCAATTGAAAGATGAAAATATAAAATGGGAAGATTAAATGCAACCTTTCTGTTTAAAGTGGTCCTTTTACAACCGATGCGCTAGGGTGTTAACTGGGCGTGTTTACTTGCCGCTTTCAATCCTTTCCCAAATGACTAATATTTGGGCAATTCCTATTTAGAAGCTGCTGCAAACAACAAACTGTATGTTGATAAAGATAGGATTTCAGTATGATATATGCGCAAAAGAAGAGACTGCTGATTTTTAAATGTTTAGAATTTTATCCTTAGAATAACTAAGCCTTCTCCACTTGTAACCATTTTAAAGTCGGTCACCTATTAACAGAATTATTGAAGACTTTTCTGCAATTGTTGTTGTTTTTTGTTGTTGTTGCGTCACGTGTTTCCCCGCCTCCTTCTATGGGTCCTCTTAAATGTTATGTTCTACCATTTACATCAATGTTTTGTTTCGCTGAATCATTAACCCTTTCCCCTACAATACATTCTATGAGCATTGTTCCAATTCCATGCGAAAATACGTAACAAATAAATATTTGTACATAAAATTGTGTCACTGAAGGGTTAAATGCGTAATGTGTCAAAGTTGTTGACTTACATCTATTGTACCCCAAGGTCACTCGGCCATACAATAGAGATCTTCGGGCTCGATTTGGGCTCATATTTAGGGTGTGGACCATGGGACAATAAACTGTTACTTTAAACACTATAGATTAGATACTAGTACTAGGCCATGGCGCGGCATCTGAAAGAGATTAAATGAGCAGTTCCAAAATAATCTAATTTCAATGTTTGAGAGACGGTTAATATGGTAATGCTTACATAAAAGGTAAAGCCCGCAGTGGTTGGTATGGCTGGTATGTCCGGATTTTAAAGAACACGTTCTCTTTTCTTCTCTGTCTGTTTTTTGTCTACAATTATTCCTAGTCGTTCTTTTCCCTTCTGCTCCTTCGTATGGTTAGGAGACATAGCCGAATGTAATGTTTACCTGTAATGAACGGGAATATTAGACGTACATCTTAACCCTTTCCCAAACAAGACCTGGTTTGACGTCCCAAATAGAAGAAGTTTGGGGAAACATCGAGACAAAAGAGACAAAAAAAGAAACTGCTGATAACCAGAAGTTTCTCTTTTTGCCTCAAAGTTTTCTGTGCCATATTGCACACAAACCCTTTCCTTTTTAACATGAATTTTGTCGTCTGGAGCAGCTTTCCGATTGGATCACCCTAAAATTGCGTCGTTTGCGAAAGGGTTGAAACTATAAACAGTACACATATACGTCGGTGGAATTACGCGCTGAAGACGATGAAGCCGCTCCTGATTATTAACCCTTTCCCAAACGACAAAATTGTAGGGTGATCCACTTCAAAAACTGCCGCAAATGACAAAATGGATGTTATTAAAATATAGGACTTGTATGAAATATGGCACAGAAAATATTGAGACAAAAGGAGAAACTGTTGGTTATCAGCAGTTTCTTCTTTTGTTTCAATGTTTTCCCAAGTCTCTTCTATTAGGGACGTCAAAATCAGGTCTTGTTTGGGAAAGGGTTAAGTCCTTCAGGGTGGCTGCGAATTCTTCCTTGGTATCAATGGCATTTATGGATGTCAATTTCAGGCTACTATTCTGAAAACCACTGTTGGTTAGCTGTTTGAACTGTGCAGGCTGACCTATGTTACCAAATTTGGCCGGAACCTCGGAAAGGACCATAATAAATGATTGTTGCATACATGTACATAGATGTAGATCAGATGACACTTGATCCACTTTAATCTCAAATACAATCCTGGTCAAATTCCAACATCTAACTTCGTTTAGTAATTTCACGAAGTACAGTCCACATAATGGAAAAAAAAAAGATTATTTTTATTTACTCCTGCAATTAAGTCATTTGTCTTGAACATCTGTGATATACGCAATTTGAGCATGCGTGTGAAAATTTGCGTGAATTCGCTGGAACGGAATAATACGCAAATCTGCAAAGAGCAATGGGCTAAGTATGCCGCCTATTATATTTCTTTAATTACAAGTAAACATGTAATAAATTATCAGAAAAAATAACGTTTTTGTGAAAATATAATTACAAACCGTATACAACTGATTTAACAATGATAGATTTGGTTATGTTAAATATGCGACAAGTTTTAATTTATCTTGCCGAACCACACCCTAATTCTTCCCTTTAACAACGGAATTGGAATTCTTTATAATATTTCATCATAACAGTAATTGTTTCGAGGAGAATTGAAAGACAAAATATCGAAAGATCTATTTCGGAAGGTGAAATGTGTCTTTATGTTTTAACTGTCTTTGTTTTATGTCAATTAACACAGAATAAGCATAGAACATTAGAATACCCAAACTGTATCAAGGATGAAGTTATGCCAATATTCATTTTTAGCACATCTTTTCCAATACAAATATTCATCAATCACCAATCATCATTTTATCAATATAACTGTAAAATATAAAAGACATTCGAAACTATTTAATTTAAATATTCGTTTATTTACAAACATTTGTTCGACAATCGGCTTTTGCTTATGTCAGAGAAAAAAGTTTACCTTGTCTGAAAATCAATATAATGCCTTTTGACTGACGGACCATTTTCATTTTTTTTTTTTCAAAAACATCATTTTCTATCAGAAAACTGCTATAGATGACACTTTAGTCTGCGTCTAATCTCAATTTGGGTAACATTTTGGTGTCTAACTAAAGATGTATAAGGAACAATGCATAGTGTGTTTTCGACGTTTAGTTAAATCTAGAGTTTGAATCGGCTGATCGTGTAACAAAACATCAATCTAAAAAACATCAACCACCAAGAAAATTGTGAAATTAACGTTTCCTGTGCATATTTATTCACGGTGTATAATCATGTGACTCTGAATTTCCGATAATCTTCAATATCTTTTTTTATACTTGACCAATTTGAATTTGGTTTGAAGCAGAGAAAGTGGGAATATGCCAGGAATAAGCTGAACGTGTTGGATTTTTGAAAAATCAACTGATAAAAGAGTTATTGAAGATAAACCAAAAATTTGGTTTATCTTCAATAACTTTTAATCAGTTGATTTTTTCAAAAGTCAACCACATCCATCTAATGCTTGACGTCTGTCCACATTCTCTGCTTCAAACAGTATTCAAATCGGTCCAGTAATTACAAAATTATTGAAGATTTTTCTGAAAATATTGTATCACATGATTATCCACCGTGTTATTGGTTATGAAACTGGCGCGTGTTTGTGGTCACGTAATCCCATAAAGTACCCGACATGCACTGCGTAACATACAATCCACTTCCGGTGGGCTTGTAAACCCTTTCTTTTTCACACATAGCAGGTTCAGTACCCGTATGGGAGGATTGAAGCATTGCAGGATTGTGCTATTAAAATGCAATTTAAGTTTGTAAACAAAAATACTTTAAAAGTACGCTGTCATTCCCGCTTGTATTTGCCTTCATGTATTTGGTATGTCAAACCTCTCCTATATCACTTTCCCGAACACGACTTTGTTTTGATATATCCAGTACAAAATGCTTTCTAAGACAGAAGGAGACACGAGGGGAAAATTGTTATATTATTGCTCTTTTACAAAAATATCGTAAATACTTTAAATAAGTTGTGTTTGTAAGGTTTCTTAGAAAATAATTGGTATCTAGATCCCACACGTAGAATAGGAAGCATGTTTACAGACTGGTTAGGGTCTGATGGTACTCACAATTTGGAGGTGGGTCTATATTGCACGATTAGGTGTTTATTTTACATTCCAAAAAGGATTACCCTCCATTAAAGTTATTAATGCAATATTGCACCTGTGATTCTTTCATATTTTCTTTTGATGTCGAGTATGGCATTTACCCCCATCCCCATGGAGTATCAATACAAGTATTAGAGGACAATATTAAGCATGTTAAGGTTAACCAAACGACAAAACTCCATATGGTTTTTAATTGTAAGTAACATAACTAGTCTAATGAAATGCCGTATTTGTACATGTTTAAGCCTAGAAACCCTGCGCATGTTTTAGAATGAGTTAAAATATTACACATCAGTACATTTAAGGATCTAGAGGGGGTCGGGGGTCCGGACCCCCTTGGCATTGGTCGAAAATTAAATTTTGAATTTTTTAAATTTTGGTTCTGTGCAACGGATTTAACCCAAAGTTTACACATATTTAGTTATATTATATAAGACCATGTTCACAAAATATCATGTCAATTCATACAAAAACAAAGGTTGTAGAGATAGTTTCGTAAAGTTAGTACATAAGAAATAAGCAAAATCTGAGATTGACAAAAGGACGAATACAGAAAATCAACAAACTGATATAGCCTACATGATTGATTATTCCAGAAATCTTTTGACCTTAGTAGATTGAAAGTACGTGCAAAATTTCAATTCGATCTGATCTATACAGAAAAAGTTATTTAACTTCAAAGTAAAAATTTGCTTCTCATGTCAATTTAACCCACCCACTTTGTCAGCCAATATCTCCAAAAATAAGCCCTCATCAGATTTTTTACACATACAAATTAAAGATATTATGTGACCCTATCAATTCACAGAATTTAAAGAAAATCCATTTTTGAACCCTTGTTGCAACCCATCCTTTGGGCTTGGAACCATGCGGAAAAAAATCTTGGGCGTGGACCCCCCCCCCCCCCGAAAGAAAATCCTGTCTCCGCCCTAACAGTATTTTCCATCCAGTAACCTTTGCAATTCCAGATCGCATTCAAACTTTCTTTTAGATTTTTCATAATTATATAAGAAGGAAAAAATGAATCTGTCATAAACTAATAAACACCACTTCATCACATTTCATACACTGAAAAGGGAAAATAATGACGGATTTCTGGGCTTAATCGGGGCTAGGCATGAATCTGTTTTCATTGCGATTATTTGTGAATTGTCACCGGTTGCGATGAAAACCACTTCAAAGCGTTCAAAACTACCCAGCCGTACATTTGGTGGTGTTTTTGATATTCTTTAATAATTTACCGTAACCCCGAAACGTATTGTTTCCGCAGCGATTTACACCTGTTAAATGTTTCGGGAGCCTCTTATGTGGAAACCACTGATTTACATCCAACCCTTTTATGATATGATAATTCATAATCCTTATCCATCCTTATGTTTCGAACGAGTAAATATATTACGTATCTTTGTTCTTTTTTCTCTTAATTGTGATTTTTTTCTTTTGGTATTCCATATTGACTTATAATTTTAATTTGAATTGAAATGTGATACTCCGATTATTTTAAGCATTATCATGGTGGGGAATCAAATAGCACAACAATTGCAAAAAAACTTCTATAACTTTGTTAATACTTGACCAATTTGCTTTAGATTGGAGCATCATCACGGTGGGGAATCAAATGGCACAACAATTGAAAAAAAACTTCTATAACTTTGTTAATTCTTGTCCAATTTGCGTTAGATTGGAGCAGAGAATGTGGATATATGCACGGAATTTGCTGGAAGTGGTAAATAGTTAAAAAATCAGCTGACAAAAAAAATATTGACGACCAAGTGAAAGGCCAAAGGTACAATTTTGTTGTGTCTGGAATGTCGTCCATTTCGGTTCACCGCTTTTGCCGGACCTTTCAAAAATTGAGCGAAAATGCCAATATGGCTTCTGAAACTGGGACATGGGCCATCATACTCTCCAAAGCCGAGGTCTATTGATTAACTATCAAATATGACCTCTGCCGTTTTACGTACACAAACAGCCTATTTGGTCGTCTTAATCTAATTATAGCACATCATTTGAATTATCGAATCAAAATCATTCAGTTTTATCTTGCATGATGATTACGTATACATTACGTCGATTCTATTTTTGGCTGAATCCGGTAATATTTGAATTATCGAATCAAAATCATTAAAGTTTTATCTTGTTTGATTACGTATAGGATGGTCCTCTTGGGTACCACGGTACTTAATGGCGTCCGGAAAAATCAATAATGAATAAGGACATGAAAACATTCCATGATTTTTCTTTCTAAAGTAAATCAAAAGCAGTCGAAATTATAATAAAAGTAATCACCGAAGATTGGAGTAAATGATTTTGATTTTAGTTTTGCTAATGCACGCAGTTGGTAGGCGATACTTCGTCCGCAAATGAACACTGTTTTGAATACAGCGGTACCGTGAAAGACGCGGTAACGAAGGGGACTACTATACATTACGTCGCTTCTATTTTTGGCTGAAGCCGGTAATTTTAAGCGTCATCCAATGAAAGATTGTATCAGCTTTTTAAATTGTTTTGTTGAGTAAATCCAACGATTGGATACCGAAATCCCGCCAAGGCCCCGAGATTAGACGTGAAATGACCCCGCAGGAACAGAGCATCATTGTATTATAATGGCATGAAGAGAGAATGTGCTCTGTTCTTAAGAGAGTAGGGCCACCACAGAGAACAGACTATCTTCTCTAATTTTGGCAGCTCTATGATTGTTTCAAAACCAACATTCCATTGGACACCAGCATATTCCCAATCAAATATGTAGGCAACCGGCATAATGTCGACTAAATGCTTGATGTTCCTTAACATACTGAAAAAAGAGACAATGAGAAACCGCTGTTTAGAAGGGGAAACAATTTTTATATTTAGTAGTAATTACTAGCAATTCCTTTTGTTACATCTTCAGTAATTTAAATGAACATCTGTTTTGTCACCTGTAACACCCTTTAAATGGACCGATCTGCAATTTCGTGGTCATGGGAATGGATGATTAGACGAAATATATTTTAGGTGTAATTAATTGTATATTTTTAAAAATTATGGACCACAGAACCACGATATGGCAGATTGTAGATTGGATATAGATTGAAGCTCCCTATTCTTCCCTGTTCTGGTGCCATTCTATGCTGGTGGTCTGTTGAAAATTCCGTACGTCAATATTCGGACAATTCCGTAACTCTATTGAATGTTGATATCCCGAAATTTGCCGATATGTACATTTTTTCAGAATGTGAGGTCCCCCGTCTAGACCCGATATTTTGCATGCTTTGTCTTTGCGGTTTTCGTTTGACAATTTGTAGATATTAACACAAACGAACGAAAGATACTATCACTATAATCTGCAGTTTTTATGTAATTTTGATATTTTGATGTCAATAGTTATCGTTAATCATTATTTTAGTGATTGATGAATTTGGTTTCATTTTTTGTTAGCTTTGTTTGATCCCCTTTGTTCTTTATGGACAGGAGTGGTATTCACAAGGATAGCTAGGCCTACATGTAGGAGTTGCACTTCTAGCACTTTGACCTTGAGGCATCACGACGCAATTTTACAACAACAACAAAAACCCTATTCCAAACGGGGAATATAGGATTCTCTAAACACAAATACATGGAAATTTGGAAAATAATTTATGTATCGCAGAGCTCTAAAACGATTTTGAAAAAGTGAAAAGTGTCTCCATGGTTTCCATAGCATTTTCCACGATAAGCTTTAGAACATATGATTGCTTAGATAAGGATTAATCCTTTCTCAAACAATGCCTACTTTTGACGTCCCTAACAGAAAAAGCGTGGGAAAATACTGAGGCAAAATGCATCATGCTGAAATCAATAATTTCTCAAATATCCAATATTTTATGCACAAATCTATTGTTTTATAACTTTTGTTTTGTCGTCTGCGACAGCTTTCAAATTCAATCGCCCTAAAATTCATTGTTTGGACAAAGGTTCATTAATAAAGTGACCACTAGCCATTTATAACAGGGTGTTAAAAGCAAACATATTTTGAGCCTACACAATAATTTCATTGATTGACCACAAACCCATATTACGTCACAAAATACTGTGTGGGATATTGTCCCTCGGGGTATTAAAATGTTGAGCCCAGAAAAGGGTGGACATGCAGTCACTAATCACGTGACTAACCCTTCCCAAATGTCAAAACTTTAAAGTTATCCCAATTTGAATATCGCTTAACCCTTTCCCAAAAAAGACCTGGTTTAGACGTCCCTAATAGAAAAGGCATGAGAAAATATTTTTTATGTCATATTTTACACAAATCCTATCTTTAATAACACCCATTTTGTCATTTGTGTCAGTTTTTGAAGAGGATCACCCTAAAATCTTGTCGTTTGGGAATTTCAAAGGGTTAAGGTATTCCACCCCATAATGAAATTCACGAGACGTCGGAATCATATGGGCGACATCGTAACTACTCGGCGGTGGAATAGAACGTTCCACAATGTTTACGACGTCCCACAAAAAATTCTGACGTCACGTAAATCTAATTAGGGGCGGACAACCTTCAGACGAGAAAATGGATGTCGATATGGAAAGGCATACAAATGTTATATGTAGCATAGCACAGATAATATTGAGGCAATAGATGAAAGGGCTGACCATCAGCATTATCTCCCTTCGTTTAAATATTTTCCCATGGCACGTATCTCAATATTGAATGTTAAGTATTTGATTTAGAATTCGAAAATAATGTATACATATCAAGTGTTTTTATTTACAAAAGTTAGGAAAACATATCATAACAAGGTCACGTGATTGCCGCCTGTGAATATGGCGGTTGTTGGGACGGATGTTCTTCTGGCATATTCACTGGTGGTGAACTCGGCCAAAGCGTTGGACGTTTTTTCGCGATTATAGTATTCAGTCGGTGTTGTTATAAAATATCGTAACTACGGCTTCGATTAAGCCGTAGTTGCGAGATTTTATAACAACACAGACGGTTTGTCAATACATATCGCAACACCCGGTCTATTTTTAGAACAAATTCATTGTTATTAGATAAACTATCCAATCAGATCTTTAAACTCACATTTAAACGCAAAATAGCTGTACCTTGTATTCGCGAAAAACGTCCCTCGCTTTGGCTGAGTTCACCACCAGTGATATTTTCCGTTTTATATTCCTTCAGTTTCATCTTTTGCACGTTTCTTCAAGCCATTTCTCTCTTCAAAATTACATCGTTTGGAAAAGGGTTGAAGAGTACCAAAGCACCGTTTAACCCTTTCCCAAACGACAAAATTTTATGCTGGTCCACTTTGAAAACTACTGAAGACGACACAATGGATCCTGATAAAGACATGGCGTGTGTAAAACTTAGTACAGAAAATATTGAGGCAAAAGGAGAAAATGCTGATTATCAGCATTTTCTTCTTTTGTCTCAACATTTTCCCAAGCATTTCCTTTTTTGGGACGTCAAAACCAGGTATTCTTTGGGAAACGGTTAAATGATCATTGACTGCAATTAATATGTAGACCGATTAGAAAGGAAGTGAAACAAATCCTATTAGACACTACTAGTTAAATCGGGCCGATCATTGACCTTCTTAATTAAATGCAGACCAATTATTAATGTACCGAGTGAAAGGTTAATATATCTGCACAACAAAAAAGTTTAAAGAGAATTAAACATACGTAATATATGTTTTTTCATAACTTCGAGTAATGCAAATGCATGTATGGTGTGCCTATCATATGGTGTCACTCCTTTACAAAATGTGCCTATTAAATACATAGCAAAATAGGGCCATTTGGCAGATTCTAGCTTCTCTCAACCTTTTCGGTGGGATCGTGCAATTAGTCTGTTTGGTAGATCGTTCCTTGGTCTTTAATTTACTACTAAGAAAGTGATATCAATAGCACCGAAATATTCATCTACGCTTGCGGTAACATAAACACTACTGAAATGTGTCATCCCTTTTGGACCCGGCATGTGACATACCCTAAATGAAAGGTCACGACCTGACAAAAAGTAGTTCCTGAAAAGATTCATTAACCCATTACCACACAGTGACTCCTTTTGACTACTCATAATATAATGGCTTTGGAAAACATTGCTTGTGACAAACAATTTCTTCATTTCCCACAACATTTTCTACCCAAAATGCTATAAAATTTCAAAATTTCATCACATTGAAATGTTGTCTGCATCTTCTTTCAAATTGGACTACCCCAAAATTTTGTCGTTTGGTAATGGGTTAAACCTTTCCAAAACGACAATAATTTAGGGCGGTCCACTTCAAAAGCTTCTGCAGATGGTGAAATGGTTGTCAATTAAAAATAAATTTGTGTACGATATAGCCAAGAAAATATTGAGACAAAAGGAGAAACTGCTGGTTATCAGCAGTTTCTTCTTTTGTTTCAATGTTTTCCCAAACCTTTTCTATTAGGGATGTGAAAAACAGGTCTTGTTTGGGAGAGGGTTAAAACATAGCTTTAAATAGCAGTACACTGATTGTCTACCAATGTGCAGAACCATATCTCATGCATCGGTCTTTTTATAGACACAAAATCATTGCAATGAAAGAGGGGATACATTTTTGAAGGAACTGTTTTGTGTACTACGATCCGGAAGCATTTTCCCTACACTTAGGTCTCAATTATTCATTCGAACGATACATGTATATGGTACTACATGTAAACTAAAGGAAATGTTCGTTTAGTACACTTTCAATTACTACAACTTGGCCAACATCAATAACAACAGGCAATAACAAAATGCCTGTAGTATCACTGGTAATGAACTAAAACAATTTTCGCTACAACAAGGTATAGATATTTTGCGTCAACTTAATAGATTTTAGTTTATAGATTTTTTTTCTAATGACAATGAACTTGTTCTAAAACAGACCGGGTTATCCGTTTTGTATGGACAACTGTCGGTGTTGTTATAAAATCTCGTAACTACGCTCTAGTTACGATATTTTACAACAACACTGACGGAATACATTGTTCGCGAAAAAACGTCCCTCGCTTTGGCCGAGTTCCCCACCAGTGAGTATAGGGTGGTTTGAAGTCATTTTGGACCTATGTCTTTCGTACAGAAGGCCGATTCGTCAGATAATCTCCATCCCCGGCAAATAAAAATATCAGTATCGGAGGTTTTTGGAGCCATGTGGTCGAATGAGTAGTTTAGGTCATCACGAACCTCCCTCGCCAGTGAAACTGTCTGAATCCGCTCTTGATTCCTATTACACGGTGCAAGTTCAAGTTCGTACCATACCGCCAGTTATGCTCTAAAATGTCGATACTATAGCTTATTCAGTCTGCAATTACGACATTTGTAACGTAACCAAATATATCGTCAATATTTATTGGTTATCAAATATTCTGCTTCATCAGACCATGTTTCTCTAGGTCATTGTGAGCATAAACAAGGAATTGTTCTGTTTCTCTTTAAATCAAATCTCACATCAATTAAACGCCTTTTAACCATCGGAATGTTACTTGCTCGTTGAATCGGACAATTCTAAAGTAGCCAAGAATGCCTTTAATTCCTTTCCCAAACGATAAAGAATTGGTCTATTCTAATTCGACTGCCACTACTGACAACAAAATGGATGTTGATAAAGATAGGACTTGGACACGATATAACACAGAAAATATTTGGACAAAAGGAGAAAATGCTGATCATCAGCATTTTCTCCTTTTAACCAAATGTTTTCGCAAGTATTGTCTGAAAGAGACGCCTTGTTTGGGAAAAGGTTAAGTAACCGGACACCGTTAACAAAATGTTTAACAATCCATAAATTACCGCTTGAAAGTATCTAAATCAATAAATTTGATTTTCATCTCACTTCACACCTTTGAGTACTTTGATTGTAACACGACCACGTGACAAAGATTGCAATCATGGCGGCGACTCATCCTGCATTTTTTACATAAATCAACAACATTTTGTCTGTTGTGGGTTGAAATAAAAAAATGTATTGCAAGATTGTCGTAGCAGCATATGTATATTGTATATGTCTTTAAAACAGTATTGCATTGACATCTTCACATTTTATCTAAGTCAGTGGGAAAAGTGTTTTGGAAAAGAAAACAATATCAAATTCAAATTCAAACGTTTGAAGATTTGTAAATTTATGTGTTTATGATTAAAGGGACAAATTCTTTGTTGTATACTTATAATATGACTTTATGTCTTTCATAACGTAAAAAAATATACAATAAATGAGATTTTGCAAAAGTGCATCTGATCAGCCCTTGTTCTTTACGTATTAAAATATTTATGGTAAACTTGTAATTTTAGCAGCGACTGGCTTTTGTCTACTGCTTTGTATGATTAGTTTATACTTTGGTAATTACTTTCGTTTCATTTGTGATATGTATCTTGTAAAAAAGTGAGTTTTTGTCTCAATGGGAAATGTTGGTTTCATAAGATGCAGTTATTTTGTATAATATATATCTGATAATAGTTTTGGAAGAAACATAATAGGCCTTTGATAAATTATTAAACTCAGTGTCTGAATCCGCCATGGTTACACGTTCTTTATTTTCCCTTTCCCAAAAAAATGTTTTGACGTTTGAAGGAGAAATAATTTGAGTTACAATGTAAGAAAGAAGAAAACATGTTCTGTATATATATTGTAAATACGTACATAAACCTCATCTTGCAATATTCAGATCCTGACACCCCCCCGCACACACACACGTGCCTGCAAAGTAATATTTATATTGCATCATTTGTTACATGTGCATTATTATTTTCTAGGATTATCCTAGACATATCCTTGACATACATCAAACGGACTAAAATTTGGTCCAGAGATATGTAGAATATGCACAAAAATATGACAAAATTATTTCTAAGAAACAGATCAAATGTGTAATTTATGGTGATAAAAGTAAAAGCTTCGACATGTATATTGACTCGAGCAACACCATACTTCTGATAAAATGCTCAAACAAAAGAACAAAATGATACTTCTGTGCAGCTAAGCAGCAATTTCTCCTTTTAACTCTGTGCCCTCCTAAGTTTTTTAACCGTAACACTATACCCATGTCTTGTTTGAAAAGAGTTTAAAACGTACATGACGATCGAAAGGTTACTCTTGACGTTAGTCAAAAGACCAATGCATCGATGGCATTTTCTTAAATTTCAGACTTGTTAATCAAATTTACAGAGTAATCGCCATATTGAGACGAGGATGGGTGGTATAAGAATAAGCGCTAATCAGTGAAATGTCAGACATGTATGAGCCATTAGCATTCATTTAAACCATTTCCCAAAACGACACAAGTTTAGGGGGTCCAATTAAGAGATGCTGCATGCGACTACATTAATGTTACTTTGGGGAAAAGGAATGAGTGCTGTTTATCAGCGTTTCGCTTGTTTTGTCTCATTTTTTCCAAAGCCATTTATTAGAGACGGCAAAATCATGGACCGAATTCACCAACATTTCTATACCGATTTACCAAAGAAAAACTACATTATAATCCACCTGGTTGGGTGAAACGTATGTCTCGGCCAATCGGATGGATTGTTGCAAAGTAATATTGCATCATTTGGTACATGTACATTATTATTTTCTAGAATTATCCGATCAACAGAAACGTTTAAAATCATGACCACGGCCTCATTTATTCTACCGCGTGAGTGTGGTATGAGGCTCCGTGTTTAAGTAGGCACAAGGAATATGATATATTGTTTTCTTTGATCATGACCACCCAAACATAGGGTTAATGTAGCGTACCCTATATACAATGCACCATTCTTTTCTCTTAATATCAACGATGAGAGTCTGTGTTTTATAACATAGACATATTCTGGGAAGAAGAGAAATGGACAGACTGATCAGTGCCGTTTCTTTCGAAAGGTTGCGTAAATGAGTCCGATCTTTAAATTTGAATACGTAAATAAGTGGGATGTTAAAAATAGTGTCCACGTGGCATAAAGCACTATAGAACTAGAAAGCCTACTCCCAAGATCCATCTTTTCATGATTTAAGCTGAGCTGATAGCTGCTTACCATTTTTACAGGTAACGAAGGAGCTAAAAAGAGAACAACATGGATCTTGATCAGACTGCGCGTGAGCAAGATCCGTGTTGTTCTCAAATACCATTGTGAAGTGCGCTCTTTTCCATATTTCTGCTCAAATAATAGCATTGTTAACCCTTTTCAAAACAAGACCTGGTTTTGACGTCCCTTATAGAAAAGGTCTGGGAAAACATTGAGACCAAAGGAGAAACTGCTGAAAACCAGCAGTTTCTCCTTTTGCCCCAATATTTTCTTGACCACATCACACACAATTCCAATCTCTATTATCATCCATTTTGTAGTTTGCACCAGCATTTGAATTGGACAACCCTAAAATTTTGTCGTTTGGGAAAGGGTTAAATGAGAGATACGTAGTAAATTTGTATCTGAATCATTCATTCATAAAACCCATTTAAATTGTTAAATATTTAAATATTGTGGTTAAATTTAATTTCAACCACAGTTTACGAGATCGTATGTTTGAACTCTACTTACAAAAACTTTCCCTATTATGTCTTTGTTAACCCCCCTTTCCCAAAATAAGATACTGTTCTGACATTCATAAAAGATATAGCTTGTGAAAAACATTGAGACAAAAGAAGAAAAATGCAGATAACCAACATTTTATCCCTTTTTCTCAATATTTTCTGTACTTTGAAATACACAATTCCATACCAATTTACACCAATTTTGTTGGCTGCAACAGCTTTCAAATTGAAACAGTCATGAATTCTGTCATTTGGGAAAGGGTTATTATGTTTCATAAAGTGAGCCACACATTGTGAAAACAAGAAAAAAAAGTTTGTGGTGCAGATCTGAAGGTTCGTTTGAAGTCTTAGTAATTCTAAACGGGGATTCAACAGAGAATAAAGTTTCGATTGCAAGAAAAAGTATGAGTCAATTGACCTCATACAGAAAACATGTTCTCATAACATTTGAGATTGATTGAAAGTGGTTTAACGCCTTTTTCAACTGACGTGGTCATATCGCGACGGCTGGATCACCTAACCATGGGTTCCTGTTGTTTCTCATACCAGTACGACCTTAACGTTCTTACCGAGCTCCCAGCTGCTCCTCCACATAGGTTGGTATCAAACTAATGGTGTATGACAATCTGTAATAGTGTTTTTTTTGCCGCAGCGGTCTGGGATCGAATCCGATACTTCATGATTAAAAGGCAGATGTGGTCTATAGCATTTGATACTAGCATGGATCCAGATCAGCATACGTTGACACGCAGTTTGATCTTAAGCAACAATAAATTGGCGGCATGCGTCCTTATTTAAAGTGGCATTTCACATTTATTTCATTTTTTAAAAGTATGTCTTGATGCAAAGATTGTTTATTCTAATGCATAGAAATGATATCAGTTTATTGAAGTTGTTATATATAAGCGCAAAATACGCCTTTAAAGTTGATACAGAAATGACAAATTCTATATAAACCTGAACTGTTGTCCACAACAATTTAAAAGCAAAATTTATGTAAAAATAATTGTGAAATGTCATTTCAACTGCATTTAGACACATGCTGATTCCGAAACATGGTAGCCTCAAATGTTAAAGGGACCTATTTCTGCATGGACTGGCTTTTTTATTTGTTTTACCAATTGAATATAAAATATCACTAAAATGAGAATGTCTGACTAATTGGCTCAGTACTTGAAAGGAACAAAACTCAGAAATGTCAGTAAAAGGCACAGGAATTTTCGACGGTTTTCGGCAAACTTGTTGTCTCCCTTCAACCTTTGCTGAAACGGCTAAAAATGGACCTTTCAGATTTTATATAATTATGCTGAAGGTAAAAGATAAAGATAATGTGCGTCTATAACGGGTTTCATTTGACCTGGCACTGACCTTCATGCAATACATTGTCATATTTGGCATTGGCAAATAGCTTGACATAGGGCCTACATCAAACAGACTAAAATTAAGCCCAGAGATAATTATGTAGAATATGCACGAAAATATGACAAAATTATTTCTAAGAAACACATCAAATTTGTAATTTATGGTGATAAAAGTAAAAGCATGTATATTGACTCGAGTAATACCATAATATATCTGATAAAATGCTCAATAAAAAGAACAAAATGATACTTCTGTGCAGATAACCAGCATTTTCTCCTTTTAACTCGTGCCCTCCTAAGTTTTTTTTAACCGGAACACCATACACATGTCTTGTTTGAAAAGGGTTTAAAACGGATATGACGATCGAACGGTTACTTTTGACGTTAGTCAAAGGACCAGCGCATCGATGGCATTTCCTTAAATTCCAGTCTTGTTAATCAGATTTACCGAGTAATCGCCACATTAAGACGAGAATGGATGCTATAAGAATAAGCGCTAATCAGTGAAATGTCAGACATGCATGAGTCATTAGCATTCATTTAAACCATTTTTCAAAACGACACAAGTTTAGGGGTGTCCAATTTAAGAGATGTTGCAGGTGATTACTTGAATGCTACTTTGAGGCAAAAGGAGAGAATGCTGTGTATTAGCGTTTTGATTGTTTTGTGTCAAAGTTTCCAAGCCCTTTTTTTTCAGGGACCGTATTTATATCAAGATTTCTAAACCGATTTACTAGAGAAAAGCTACATTATAATGCACCTGTTTGGACGAGACGTATGTCTCGGCCAATCGTATGGATTGATGTGTAATTCTAAAGGCATAGGATGAGTTACAACAAGGGGGTCAATAATATATTTTCTTTAAATTCTATTAATTTAAAGGGTGTATATCATATCAAACTGAAATTTTGCATGCTTGCTTACTATTTGTTTACTATATAGTAGAGAAAGCATAGAGACAAAACGCAAAAAGAATTCTTTATCAGCATTTTTTTCCTTTTTGCTGCTTCAATGTTAACCCAAGCTTTCCTGATAGCGGTCGTTAAAACCAGGGGCCCGTATTATCAACGGTCTTACGACCACGTTTTTCTTACTTCTTACTTGTTGTACGGACCATAGGTAAGCCCCAGACTTCTTTCGGTCCTCCTGTTTTCTTCGTTGTTTGTTGTTTCTCCGGGTTGCATGTAGCAGCGCGGGCTAAACTTGAACGGGTGGTTTTTCCAGTGACTGTTTAGATTACTTTTGAAAGAATTAACACTGTTGGCATTCACTACATTGTATGACAAATTATTCCATGTGTCTACTATTCGCACACTAAAGCTTTGTTTCCTTTTTTCTGAGCGAGCAGCTATTTTCTTTAATTTCAGGTTATGACCTCTCGTTCTATTATATGTGCTGAACTGCAGTAGGTTTGGATTTGATGTTTTGTCCAAATTATTAGCTAATTTAAAGACTTGTATCATATCAGCTCTTGTTCTTCTGTATTCTAGGGATGGGATGCCGAGTTGTTTTAGGCGCTCGTTGTATGGAAGATGACTAATATTTTTTAGTAGTTTAGTTGCTCTTCGTTGGACGTTTTCTATTCTGACGCAGTGTTTCTTTATATGGTGACCAGACAGGACTTGCGTACTCTAAATGTGGTCTGACCATGGATTTATATAAGTGTAGGAATATGGTCTTGTCCATGTAGCTAAAGGATCTATTGATTATTCCGAGATTTCTATTGATTTTTGTTGAAATGTGTTGCTCGAAGGTCAGTTTTTCGTCAATTATTACGCCTAAATCTTTCTCGTGGGTGACATTTTCAATTTGTACTCGTTCCCCGTCAGCTGATTTCATGAAGTAGTTTTCGTTTGTTTCATGTTTACCTATGTGGAGTCTTTTGCACTTCTCAGCATTGAAGTCCATACACCATTGATGTGACCAGTCACAGAATTGATCTGTTGTCTGTTGGAGTTTGTTATAATCTTCTGGTACATTAATTTCTGTGTATGTTTTTGTGTCATCCGCAAATAGTTTGACAACTGTACTGGCCATCTCCGGAAGATCATTTATAAATATCAGAAAAAGCGTCGGCCCCAGAACACTACCTTGCGGTACTCCACTAAGAACACCTTGTTGACTTGAATGTGTGTTGTTTATTACCACTTCTTGTGTTCTGTATGTGAGGAAGTCCTTTATCCAAGTCAAAAGTTTGCCACAGATGCCATATGATTCTAATTTTAAGAGTAATTTGTTGTGGGATATTGTGTCGAATGCTTTTTTGAAATCGTAAAAGATGATGTCTGTGTCTAAGCCGTTGTCTAGGGATGCTGTCCAGTCTTCAAGAGATTCTAGTAACTGAAGTTGGCATGATCTTCCCTTGATGAATCCAAATTGGTCATTTGTGAAGAGATTATTGTTAGTCATATGTTCCATTATCTGTCTTTTATTATCCTCTGCATTATATTAGAGCAAATAGGACCTATACTGATTGGTCTGTAGTTCTTTGGATAGTGCTTATCACCAGATTTGAAAATGGGTGTCACTAATGAATTTTTTCAATCTAACGGTATTTTCCCGGTTTCTAGTGATTATTGTAGAGGATTTTTAAGGGTTTGATGAGCTGTTCCTTGCATTCTATTATAACTTTTGGATGAATTCCATCTGATCCACAAGATTTGTTTGGATGTAGCTTTTGGATGGCTTTTGATACATCTTCTTCTGTTATGTTTATGTCTGATAGTGTTTCATCTGTTCTTCTGGGAATGTTTTGTACAGATTCGTTTGTGTCAATTTTGAATACACTGCCAAAATATTTATTAAGTAAGTCTGCTCTATCTCGATCATCATTGATTGCATCACCATTTTCATTGTATAGGGTACCTATTCTGGCATTTGTTTTGTATTTGGACCTAACAAATTTCCAGAACAGTTTGTTTTTTTGATTGATGTTAATTGCTAGATTTTTTTCATAATTATACTTGGCTCTTTTGTGGCTGTTGTTGCGTTGTTTCTTAGCATTTTGTACTTGTCATAGTTTCTTGCCGTTTTACAATGTAGATAGCTTTTCCAGGCTTGTTTTTTCTTTCGGATCGCCTTTTTTGTTTCTGCGTCTATGTACGGAATTCTGCTGTTGAACTTCGGATTACCTTTGCACACTGGTATATGTTCTTTTATTAATCTTTTAAGTTTATCAGCAAAGGAAGTCCACGATTCTTCTACAGTTTTCGTACGATAAGGATCCCAGTTGACAAGCCTAAGGTTGTTGTTAATGCTGTAGTAGTCACCTTTACAGTAGTTTAATCTTTCACTATGTTTGTTGTTTACCCTTTCAGTATAGCAGATGTAGTCAAATTCTAGGATTTCATGGTCGCTCTTACCAGGACCTGGTTTGTGGTCTACTTTTTCAATCATATTTTCCTCGTTTGTGAATACGAGGTCTAAAATAGTGGGTGTAGTGCCTTCCCTGTATCTAGTCGGTTCTAAAACATGTTGAGTTAAAAAGTGGTCCTTTACAGTTTCTAAAAACATGCTTGATGGATGAATTCCATTTACTTTTGTGTCACAACTTCTCTGGACAGTTTATTTCTTTAAAGTTGAAGTCCCCTACTATACAGAGGTGCGAGTAGCCACAATTTTTAGTTTCGTTTAAGAGTTCCTTTAATTCTTGAATACAGTTTGCATCTAGGTTAGGACTTCTATATACGCATCCAAAGAGTAAAAAGTCATTTGAGGTTAGTTGAATCTTTAGCCAGACTGATTCAATATCTTTGGAATGAAAGTTCATATTTGTGTAGATCAAATTTTCTTTGATGTAGATTATAACTCCACGACCCTTTTCTTTTGAGCTTTTGAACATTGTATATCCGTCGAGATTAAAGATTGACTCATCGAACGGTAGCCATTGATGTTTCGGGTTAGTTTCTGTAATTGCAATAATGTCAATAGGCCTATCTGATATTTGTGCTTTTAACTCATCCATCTTGTTGGTTAAAATATCTGCATTCGTATAAAATATTTTCAATGCATCTTTTTTATTTACATGGTTAAAAATAAAACTTTCTTCCTATGTTCTGCTTACTTCTGGTGATGTTGGTTCTTGATTTTGTGTAGTTTCTGAGTTTCCCTGAAGTGTTGTTTCTGCATTGATGAAGGTTGTTGTTGTTTCGTTCAGTTCATTGGTGAAAGTATCTTCCATCTCATTGGAGAATTCATGAATATTATCCTCTTTTTGTTGTTGGTGTTCATTAGTTGTTTTGTTTTTTGTATGTGTTTTTTGTTTTGTCGTTTGTTTTCCATGCTTTTCTACTTCTTTGGAGTCTGAGTTTGGAATTATAATTTTGCCGTCTCTTATTTTTGCATTCTTGTTCGATTCTCTGGCTTTCTCTAGTTGTTAATAATTCTTTCCTTTCTTCACGTTGTGTCGGAGTCATATCTGTAGTGATTACTACCTTTTTTAGATGAGGGGGTGCATTGAATTTGATTGTTTTTGCCTGGTCTAGTATGTTTCTTCTTTGTTTTTTACTGTCGACTATAATCTTCAATGGTCGAATCTTTCCCTCATTTCTTGTGCCTATGCGGAAATCCTTAAATTCCCCTATTTCTGTACCAAGGCTTTGTGCTAATTCATTAATCAATACTGTGTCAAACTTCTTTCGTTCTTCTAGGTTATCACTTTCACTTTCAGGAAGGTTGTATATCATTAAGTTTTGACTACGTGTTTTCCTCATGTCCATTTCTCTAATGCGGGCATCTATTTTGTCATTTAGGTCGGAAGTAACTAATTCTAAAACATCCGATTTGAGATTTTCTGTTTTTTGTTCAATTTTCTCTTCTAATTTCAAATCGATCTCGGCGACATCTAGTTCTAGTTTGGTTAATCTTTCATTATTCGATTTTTTAATTTCAGTGAGAGAACTATCAAGACGCAGTAAAGTCGGCAAGGTATATTTGCAAGTAGGACAAGTCCATGAAAGATTTAAGCCAGCTATGGTGATTAATGTGAATTGCTCTTTTGTAATGTTTGTGCATTTTCTACAAAAACTAAGTCCACAGTGTATGCACACTAAATGTTCTGTGTTTTCGTCGATAAATGTTTCACATTGGGGGCACATATCACAATCAGACCCTGGTCGAAGTCTTTTTCTGTTATTTTCACCTGTTTTAGTTTTAGGTGTGCTAGTGTTTTTGGAATGCAGCAAGTTTTTTAAGCTATGATTGTTTGATTCTGCCATATTTATCCCATAGAATGATTTATTTTTGTTCCTGATTGTATTTAACCATACTGCTTTGCGTTGTTTTGTTGTGTATCGTTTTTGCGAAAACCGTATTGTTGTATGTATATAAGGAGGTTGGGCGTCCCTACTCTCCCTGTACATACATCATTTTGTTGTAATTTGATAGTTTGTACTGTTGTTGTTGTTGTAGTTGTAATTGTTGATGTAGAAATTAGAATACACTCAAAGTTTCTTGGTTGTAATTGACTAAGATAGAGGTTGGGCGTCCCTACTCTCTATCTATCTTCAATCTATGTTTATTTTAAATGTATGGAGGTTGGGCGTCCCTACTCTCCATGTATTCACAATGTTATAGTGTGTTATTGCGTTATTGATTCAATTGTTTTGAAAATTCTTAACATCCACAATTCACTCAAGTCTTTACCCGGATGTACACCATCTGTTAGCAAGTTGAAGTTACGAAATTTTTTTTCATGTTACATGGTCTTTATTCTTCTTTTTACGGCTTACTTCCAGATCTAGGGAGAACCGAGGAGATATAATACTGGTATTTTCGCTATTGAAGTTCCTGATTAGATGATTTACAGCATCTATTTGATTATTTATGTATCCGCTGTTTATCTCCACTGTTTTATCATCAGATTTTAATATATTCCAATTTTCCAGGCTAATGGGAGGAATTTCTAACATAATTATTTTATGATGACTGTTTATCACAATATTGTTTAATCTCCCGAACAGTTCATGAAAGAAACTACAGGCCTCACCTATGGATATGAATGACGGAGTCAAATGTTTTGTTTCTCGGTTCAGATTTGTAAAGTCACAAGTTCCGTACCATAAGAAAATGATTTTTGGCCCTTTTATGCTATATATTTTACGTTGTAGGTAGTTAATCTCTGAGGAGGTTGTTGACCCACTTTTAACATGCCATGTTATTTTCAAGTCTGAAGATCGTCGCGAACGGTCGCTTGAGTCAAATTCCCTTATGTAGCGTCCCTTACTATCACTGAACACGTGAACTGCCTAATTTTTCCATTCTTCCGGACATGGCTGCAGTTGACGAATAGCTTTTTGGTATTTATTGATGCTCATGTCGGACTAGCGGCGTCGTAGCAACCATCTTCATTTCCGAGTGTAATTGATGTTTAACAGACATAAAACATTCAGAAAAGTTTATTTTCCATAAATTTAAATGAAATCTATAGTACTTATCGTCATTTACTGCAATTTACTACTAAATTGTCACTCGCTTCGAAGAATTTCCAATATGGCGGATCACAGCTTGAATCGGTGGGTGGGGTACCCTTCCGTCACGATTATCACTTTGGAAAGTTAATTCAGCAACTGGTCAATAAATCAGCCGACTCGAAATGTGCTCCATCCATCCAGCGATCGTTTCGTATTTACATATACATTTTTAGATACATTTGCCCACTATTTTATCACTGATTGAATTTTATTTTTCTTAGCGTTCGGAAAAGATGTTTCTCTTCGCGCATGCGCAACCAAATTTGTGTAAATAAGGTTATTTCATCTAAGACCCCCCCCGCACACAACAGCCTCCGAAAGTCGTCCTTGGAGTCTTAAAACGCCGCCCAAACGTTTAGTATTTGTTATTTTTAGTAACATACTTTCAATCCCAAAGCGTTTTGGTAACAATACTCTCGAACCCAAAGCGTTTTAATGTTGAATGCACGTGCTCTTTATCGCGTTATATTAAATGCACGTGCGTCGTCATTGCTTTCTCCACATACTTAGGGAGCCTCGTGTTGATAATGTCGATTTGTGACTATTTTTAGTAATAACTTTCATGTATACAATGTTGATTTCCCATCAACCCATCGTCTTTGCCCCCGGAAGTGTGTTCTGTGGGAATAGACTAAAACATAAGTGAAAGGACCTTATTGTGTAAGAACACATCTGAATGAGAATCATATCGGGCCAATCAGGTTTGTTGTTACAATCAACTACGCAAAAATTATAAGTACGACCGTTGATAATACGGATCCTAGATCTATTTTGAGAAGTAGTTAATTTATTAATTGAAAATGTAATTTACTAACGAGTATAAAAAAAGAACTACGGATCCCCGCGTTGTTAGTAAGTCACGTGCTCCAGTTGATCACATGGAATTCACAATAGTAGGATTTCTCGAAAAAGAGGGGATAAATGAAGTGTGAAACGTATAGACAATGACTAAGATCGAAACTTTTCGCACTTAGATGATTTTCTGTGTCTAATATATTTTGGATCTTACTAAAAGTTTCGTTTTCAAACTGCGACATCAGGGCTCCGTTTTACTAACGAAAGTACGATTCACTTTACTTTTTTACTTTAAGATTAATTTTGTCTAATTACATGTAACAACAAATCTGATTGGCTCAACCTGTTTTTTCGCAAAATCATATGTCTTGTTACACAGTTTACACAAAAACATGATCGAAAGATCGTTAGCAAAAAAGTGGCTCTGGTTTTCCTCCCTTCTAAGCCCGATCTATTTTTCATGCACTGGCTCTGCCGCCTTCACTCTTTAGCCTAAAAAGTCACAAATATACAGGGTAACCTTGATTTCTTTTCTATCTATTATGTCACGAGACGTCATTCATTATTGTGATGGAAATAGTATAAATGGTTATTCATCAAAATACATAATGGATATCTCTTTGTTATTACTATCGGTGCTAAATTATTTCATTGATCGATTGAATGGGATTTAACGCCATTTAAATCAAAATTTCATATCATATCCTGGCGGCTGCAGCACCAACTCGTTTATCTCACCCGTATTATTACATCATCCTTCCTGAGCCTCCACCTCAGCTGCTCTTCTCACTTATAGTCCAGTCATAAAGTGAATGTTACCTTTGTAAACAAAGGATATCCGTTCTTAATTTTGAATACAATTTTCATATGCTGATTCAAATTTTACAGCTGTAAGACTCCTACAAGATACAAACCACCAGATGCAAACTTAAAAGTAATTAAGAGTTTGATTTTTGTCGTTGTTTACACAGATTTGTGTAAATTGTGTAAGCGTTTGCCATTCTGTCATGATATCGCGGCCGGAACATAGGTAATAGATACTTTATCTTACAATTACAAACAGTGTATAGCCTTTTCTTGACCATTCGGATTATGTTTGTAAGATACTTTATCTTACAATTACAAAGAGTGTACATAGCCTTTTCTTGACCATTCGAATTATGTTTGTAAGATACTTTATCTTACAATTACAAAGAGTGTACATAGCATTTTCTTGACCATTCGAATTATGTTTGTAAGATACTTTATCTTACAATTACAAAGAGTGTACATAGCCTTTTCTTGACCATTCGAATTATGTTTGTAAGATATTTTATCTTACAATTACAAAGAGTATACATAACCTTTTCTTGACCATTCGAATTATGTTTGTAAGAAACTTTATCTTACAATTACAAAGAGTGTACATAGCCTTTTCTTGACCATTCGAATTATGTTTGAAATACTAGTGAGCTTAAAGTGCTGATGACGCATGACTTCTTCTCTAAATGACCGAGTTTGATGCCACCCTAACAAAAAGGTTTAGGAAATATTTGAGACAAAAGAAGCTTATGTTCATAACCAGCGTTTTCTCATTTTTCAATATTTTATGCTATATAAATACTCAAATCACATCTTTACCAACACCCATTATTTCGTCGCGAGAGCTTTCAAATTGGACCACTCTAAATCTTTGTCTCATAAAGGATCGTAATGTACCATTTAATTGCATTTTAATTGCATTACGTAATTTACTAACGAATAAAAAACCTATCAATTCTGACTTTAAGGTCACACGTTTTGATTATTAATGCACATGCATACAAATATAAATAGTGACATTGACCTTGATTTCTGTACCATCATACAGTTTACGAGGCGTCATCCGTTAGTCGGATGAAAATAGAATAAAGGGCCATGCATCAAAATGAGCCGGGATCTGGAAAACGGCCCCTAAACCGTTTGTGACAACCACGGATTTAGACAAGTCTGTGCTTAAGTTAAGTCCGATCAGGATCCATGTTGTTATCTTACAGTTGTTTAATATCACAAAGCAGTTATTGGAGATCAACATTGATCCTGGTCAGACTGTGTGTATACGCAGGCTGATCAGGGTCCGTGTTGGTCTCAAATGCAACATTGAACCTTTTTTTCAAATCCCCGCTCAAATACGAAATACGATACGTATATATCCATTGCTCATTAGTATCATCGATGCCTTACTTCGTAATCATAAATAATACTTCAGTAAAATTATAATCGAAATGGATTTGAACTGCATAATTCAAAACAATTGTTTATTTACTTAGTTGTATGATCAAAGTTGAGAACTTACCAAGTGTTGAATGGATATGTAACGACTGTAATCGAATTGTGCATTGTTCATGAATTCAAGAATTTTCCCAATTCGCTTCACTTTAGATCCTTAAAACAAAAAGAACAAAGAGACATTCGTGTACCAAATAGCACGGAGACTCCTAAAGGGACCGATACTATTGCGTCGAATTGCAAACAGGTGATAGATCTACTGTGAATAAGAAATATCTTATGAATCAGTCAGCACTGCTCAAAATCTAATGGCAAATCATTTCTGTCCGAGAGAAATTTGGCACCAAGTTCATTTAGGCCCTTCTAATTCAAGTCGATATACGTTTGACATGTCTTTTTTTCTTTGTTTTTTAACAAAGGGTTTAGGAAGTTGATTCTCCAATCTCCTTCGCAGTGATCTCCACTGAATCAGAAATGTCCATCAAGGACATTATGTATCAAAATTTTTGCGGAACTTTTTTTGATATTTATTTCAAGAAGTAAACACGTTTTTGCTAGCGTTCTAAGATCGTTGTGGGTTTCATGTGGTTCTGAAAAAAAAAAGATAATCTTAGAAACAAATATTTTGAAAGTATGCTTTAGCATTCGTCATAAATAAGTGGTAATATGGTCATCGTCCCTTGATTTAAAGGGGGCAGTGATTACCTGCTGCAGGGATAATCGTTGTTTGGAGTTTTACCTGATTCTCGATTTTTAAAAAAAGTTTGTAATTGCGTCGTAATAGTTTTTTCTAACCTTTATGTGGTGTATCAAACAACAGAAAACTCTGAAACTGCCTCTGCATTGCTTTTACGCATAGATAACTTGTACGCGTCCCTCTTAAATATACAAGTAATATTAATTTTAATGACGCAAAATATCTAGTTACCTCGTGGTCTTTATTATTATAAACAATCATTCAGGATATGTTATTAATACATGTACAGCTATCTACTGTATATGACTCCAAAAAAAGTTTTATCAAATGATCGGCTAAAATGGGATGTTTCATTGTGAAAGCAGCTACAAACATGTAAACCAATAACGCAACAAAACACAGGAAATATTTATATGGAAGTCGAATACAAATATTTCTTCTTTTGCCTTTAAGTTTTCCCATGCTTAACTGATAAAAACTGGACGTCAAAACTATGTCTTAAGAGAGCCTGACACGAACCATCAAGCTTTTTTGGAAACTCAAAATTTTTCGATATTCATTTTTTTACTTTAAACTGACCACAGCAATGAAACTAGACATATGATGCCATTCGTTTTCATTTTTTCCCTTTTTTCTATTTTTTGGGGATTTTTTTTGTTGTTGCCATGGATACTGAGGAAATGAAATGATTTTTCACGATTTTGAAGTAGATTTTATTTACATTTACAAATATACAATATACTTCAATACATTATATCATAATTCAATAACATATCAAATTTCACAAAAGAATGTTTTTAAAACTTTAAACCTTATATTTATGTTGCTATGGTTACCAAAAGTTGACCTACTTTTCAATAATTCACAATTTTGAAAAAATGCCCTCAAATAAAATCGTTTTTTTAAAAATCTGCAACCAGATACACATAAACCACACAGTGTGTATAATTAAGGAAGATTTCCTTTACAAGAATCATTAATAAAATTTTGAGGCACTCTGAAGGGAAATGTGTAAAAAATGCCCAAAAATCACAAATTTTGGAAACAATGAGAAATACCATGAATAGATTTAACCGTAAACATATGCACAGTTTTGATCATTTTACCTCAAAAATAGCATAAAAACAATTTATTAGGTTGAGAAACATGTTATAAGTACTTGGACATTTCCATAGCAACCGTTTTTATTCCCTAGCAACCGTTTCTTTTCCTTAGCAACAACATGAAAAATGGAATTTTAAGTAAAAAAATGTTTCATTCTGATATATAAAATAGGTAATCTTGAAAATAAAATGACAAGATTGATAATCTATAATGTATGAAATTTCACCACTGAAACATTTCAAAGGTTTACAACATACAGGTATGTTGCTATGGAGACCATAAACAACACATATTCAGACTTTCTCGAATTTGAGAAAAAAACACTTGTATTATGACGATTATTTTTCAAAACTGCAACTAGATGAACATGAAATACTTAGTGTTTTATATTGAGGATAAGTATATTTACAAAAATCATCAATATAAATTTGAAGCATTTTTGGGAAAAAAGTGGAAAAATTGCATGAAATATCGTGATTTTTGGGAAAATCATAAATATCAATACTGGAGTTAAACTCAATCATATGCACAATTGTGAACTAATGTACTTCAAAAACAACAATTAAACAAATAATTATGTTGAGGAACAAGTTATAACTACTTTTGCATTACCATAGCAACCATTTCTATTCCTTAGCAACCGTTTCTTTCCCTAAGCAACATCATGAAAAACGGAATTTTTACGTGACAAAATATTTCATTCTGACATATAAAATAGGTAACCTTGAAAATAAAATAAAAAAATATAGGGTTAAGAAACATTTTAAAAGTACTAAGGAATTACCAGAGCAACCATTTTCATTCCTTAGCAACCGTTTATTTCCCCAAGCAACAGATTAAAAATACGAATTTTGATTAAAAATTAGCTTTATTTCTGAGCATGAAAATTGAAATGTAAACTTTGGATTTGTTGTCTTTCTACCATAAAATATTTTTTTAAAAAAAAAATTTGAAAAAAATGAAATTAATGGTTGCTGTGGTAACCCAAAGTTGGCACTCTTTCCAATAAATCTTAAATTTAAAAAAAAACTGATTTAGAACTCTTTTTTCATATCTGCATTTAGGTATACATTAAATGTTTACAAAGGAACAGTCCCATTACAAGAATCACAAATATAACTGTTAACATTTTTTTGCTAAAAAATTTGAAAAGAATGTAATCATGAAAGATTCTAAATTTTTGGAAAAATGATAAATATCAATAATACTAGTTAAAGGTTATCATGAGCTCCGCATTGTTAATTTCATTGCAAAAGAAACAAATAAACAAATTATTATGTTGATAAACAATAAACACTTACATCTTTATTACCATAGCAACTGATTTTATTCCTTAGCAACAGTTTTTCTCTCTTAGCAACAGCATTAAAACATATTTTCAAGTAACAAAACACTTCATTTTTAACAAGAAAAGTTTGATTAGCTTTTGAATGTTCATACAGTATCTACATACTTGATTTCATATACAATATTCTTGAATTCATCACAAAAATATTTCAACAAGAGCCGTCAGAGACGGACAATGCTCCCCGATTAAGGCATTGTCACAATAAATGTATGCCATGCAGAGCTAAGATTCAGCTAACAAACGTTAAACCCCCTTTTTCCATGACATACTTTTTATACGCAAATTTAAAGTAGTTTCTTGTCAAGGGCATCTGATTTGCTACTCAAATATGAAATTTCATCAAATTCTGACCATTAGACTATGAGAAATTAGAGAAAAAGTGTATTTGACTTTTTGTCCCCTTTTCCCATGATGAGGCCTCAAATCCAAAAACTGGGAAAAGTACATCGGCATTATGTCATAGGGAGTTCATATGGTAAGTTTCATTTGATTTGGCCCAAGGGTTATAGAGAAATCGCTCCGGACGGACGGACGGACGGACGGAATGACGGACGGACGGACGGACGGACAGACGAAGCGGCGACTATATGCTCTCCCTTCGGGGAGCATAAAAATTTATAACTTAAACATATGTTGACAAGGTAACCATGCGTTAAACCCCTCCCCCTTTCCAAAAGTTAGCAATTTTAAAAATACCCTTGTCTTATGTCCATTTTATCAAAATTTGTTACAGGATAAACAAAACATTTATATAAACAAAAATAAATACTCTGCAGTTCTGATTCATTGATATGTCCCTTTTTCAAAAGGCAGAAAATTTATAGCAAACCAATTTAAAAAAAAATCTATTGTTATATAGGCCTAATTATGATTGTGAATATTACATGCAAACAAAGTTCTGCACTGAAATGTTTCGTCTTTGTAGCGTTATTTACGGTTTTAACAGTTTTCACTTTTTTCAAAATAACCTTTATTTTGATTGTTGCAAAGAGAAGTCACAGAAAGTTACCCCTAATGGGTGGGTCTCAGATGTTACTGAAAAGTTAACATCATGTTTTAATGAGATTGTACATTTTGATGTCTTTTTGTAGATAACAATGAGAATTTTCAATATCATGTTAAGTCTGAAAATCCTCACTGTAGTTTTTTTCCAAATCATAATCATCATAAATGTTGTTATATACTAGGCAAAAAAAGAAACGCAACTTCCTTTTCAATTCCTTCTTACGCAAAGACAACAAATCAGATTTGAACAAAATGTAATACATCTAAAGCATTAACATTTCACCTTATTAATTCCACAAAATCTTGTTTGTAGTAAATTCCATTAATAAGAAAACACCCAGTTTACACCGGGCGTCAACACAGTTTGACAAAAAAAAGTGTATGTAGGTCGAAAAACACATTCTCTTTCGTTCAGTTTGGACCGATTTTCGAATGTTGTGAAGTCCATGCGATTTATTAGCGGTCTCCATTGCATTCTTAAACATATCCCGTAGCTGGCGTTACCCTGATGATACGGTTCTGCCTAGACCACGGTGGATAATCACGTGATGCAACAATTTCAGAAAATCTTTAACAACTTTGTTAAAAATTGACCGATTTGAATTCGGTTTGAAGCAGAGAAGGTGGACAGCCGTCACGCATTAGATGAGCGTGAAAACCGTTAAACTTATAAAAAAAATATTGAAGATAAACCAAATTTTGTGTTTATCTTCAATAACTTTTTCATCAGTTGATTTTTCAAAAATCCACGTTTCCAGGTTATTCCTGACATTTTCCCGCCTTCTCTGCTTTAAACCGAATTCAAATTGGTCAAGTATTGACAAAGTTATCGAATATTACCGGAAATTCTAAGTCACGTGATTATACACCGTGCAGACGTCATATCTCTTGCACGTCCGTTCTGTGCTCGTTCAGTTGTGGTCCCATTGAGAGCCAACAACGTAAACATTCGAAAATGTGTCGATTTGTTGCCCCATCAATGCTTTGCAACAACATTTTGACTTTTTCAAACAAACAAAATCCGTACTGCAGACTGGCGCTGATTTTGGAACAGCCGTGCTATGCGTAGGGTAGTGAGAAGTCTATGAACGCTTTGGCATCTTCTTGGTCTATGTTTTAGCTTGTGTTTGAAGAAAATTTGTTATGATAGTAGTCATTTAGAAACCACGACAGGGGGAAATCAGTTTTTAACAATTTACTATGAATCACGTGATGAATTTACGACATCTGAAAAAAATGACACAATATCTATGCGTATGGATGCAGGTATATTAAAAATGTACTCAATATCCATTAAAAACATATTTTGTCGAAAATATTACGAAAAAATGGGGTTGCGTATCTTTTTTGTTCTAGTATATATAGCCTTTTTCAAAACAAAAAAATGGTTTTGACATCCCTAATTGAAAAGGCTTGGAAAAGTTTTAGACAAAATCAGGAATTGTCTATTATCAGCTTTTTCTCCTTTTGACTTCATTTTTATATGGGTTGTAGTGTCTAAACATTCTATGTTAATCAATATACAATAAAATCTTCTGTAGAAGCTATAAATTTTCTGCCGTTTGAAAAAGGGACATATCATATTTCTGCCGTTTGAAAAAGGGACATATCATATTTGTTTCTTTTGCAATGAAATTAACAATGCTGAGCTCATGATGACATTTAACTAGTAGTATTGATATTTATCATTTTTCCAAAAATTTAGAATCTTTCATGACATTCTTTTCAAATTTTTTAGCAAAAAAATGTTTACAGTTAAATTTGTGATTCTTGTAATGGGACTGTTCCTTTGTAAACATTTAATGTATACCTAAATGCAGATATGAAAAAAGAGTTCTAAATCAGTTTTTTTTTTTATCTAAAGTGACATTTCAGAATTTTTTGTCATAAATTTTACTTTTATTTTTATCTGAAAGAGCATATTTCCTTATGAAAATTCTGAAAATTTCAAGCCAAAATATTGCGCCATTTACGAGAAATATATATTTTTGTGTTAAAATTAAACAAATTGTTGTGGACAACAGTTCGGATTTATATAGAATTTATCGATTTTGTCTCAAATTTAAATGTGAGTTTCTCGCCTATCAACAACAACTTCAAAAAACTAATAGCATTTATACTCATTAGAATAACTAATCTTGGCATCAAGACATAGTTTAAAAAATTGAAATGGAAATGAAATGTCCCTTTAAGATTTATTGGAAAGAGTGTCAACTTTGGGTTACCACAGCAACAATTAATTTCATTTTTTTCAATATTTTTTTTAAAAAAATATTTTATGGTAGAAAGACAAGCAATCCAAAGTTTACATTTCAGTTTTCATGCTCAGAAATGAAGCTAATTTTTAATTAAAACTCGTATTTTAAAGCTGTTGCTAAGGGAATGAAACGGTTGCTAAGGAATGAAAATGGTTGCTATGGTAATTCCTTAGTACTTTTAACATGTTTCATAACCCTATAATTTTTTATTTTATTTTCAAGGTTACCTATTTTATATGTCAGAATGAAATATTTTGTCGCGTAAAAATTCCGTTTTTCATGACGTTGCTTAGGGAAAGAAACGGTTGCTAAGGAATAAAAATGAGTTTGATTCCAGTATTGATACATGTATTTATGATTTCCCAAAAATCGCGATATTTCATGCAATTTTTCCACTTTTTTCCCAAAAATGCTTCAAATTTATATTGATGAATTTTGTAAATATACTTATCCCCAATATAAAACACTAAGTGTTTCATGTTCATCTAGTTGCAGTTTTGAAAAATAAATGTCATAATACCAGTGTTTTTTTTTCTTCAATTCGAGAAACTCTGCGTACGTGTTGTTTGTGGTCTCCATAGCAACATACATGCATGATGTAAACCTTTGAAATGTTTCAATTGTGAAATTTCATACATCATAGATTACTCATCCTGTCATTTTATTTTCAAGATTACCTATTTTATATGTCAGAATGAAATGTTTTGTCACGTAAAAATTCCGTTTTTCATGATGTTGCTTAGGGAAAGAAACGGTTGCTAAGGAATAAAAATGGTTGCTATGGTAATGCAAAAGTAGTTATAACTTGTTTCTCAACATAATTATTTGTTTAATTGTTGTTTTTGAAGTACATTAGTTCACAGTTGTGCATATGATTGAGTTTAACTCCAGTATTGATATTTATGATTTTTTCCCAAAAATCGCGATATTTCATGCAATTTTTCCACTTTTTTCCCAAAAATGCTTCAAATTTATATTGATGAATTTTGTAAATATACTTATCCTCAATATAAAACACTAAGTATTTCATGTTCATCTAGTTGCAGTTTTGAAAAATAATCGTCATAATACAAGTGGTTTATTTCTCAAATTCGAGAAAGTCTGAATATGTGTTGTTTATGGTCTCCATAGCAACATACCTGTATGTTGTAAACCTTTGAAATGTTTCAGTGGTGAAATTTCATACATTATAGATTATCAATCTTGTCATTTTATTTTCAAGATTACCTATTTTATATATCAGAATGAAACATTTTTTACTTAAAATTCCATTTTTCATGTTGTTTCTAAGGAAAAGAAACGGTTGCTAGGGAATAAAAACGGTTGCTATTGAAATGTCCAAGTACTTATAACATGTTTTTCAACCTAATAAATTGTTTTTATACTATTTTTGTGGTAAAATGATCAAAACTGTGCATATGTTTACGGTTAAATCTATTCATGGTATTTCTCATTATTTCCAAAATTTGTGATTTTTGGGCATTTTTTACACATTTCCCTTCAGAGTGCCTCAAAATTTTATTAATGATTCTTGTAAAGGAAATCTTCCTTAATTATAGACACTGTGTGGTTTATGTGTATCTGGTTGCAGATTTTTAAAAAACGATTTTATTTGAGGGCATTTTTTCAAAATTGTGAATTATTGAAAAGTAGGTCAACTTTTGGTAACCATAGCAACATAAATATAAGGTTTAAAGTTTTAAAAACATTCTTTTGTGAAATTTGATATGTTATTGAATTATGATATAATGTATTGAAGTATATTGTACATTTGTAAATGTAAATAAAATCTACTTCAAAATCGTGAAAAATCATTTCATTTCCTCAGTATCCATGGCAACAACAAAAAAATCCCAAAAAAAATAGAAAAAAGGAAAAAAAATGAAAACGAATGGCATCATATGTCTAGTTTCATTGCTGTGGTCAGTTTAAAGTAAAAAAAAATGAATATCGAAAATTTTTGAGTTTCCAAAAAAGCTTGATGGTTCGTGTCAGGCTCTCTTAATTGTTTCAGGAAACAGCGCCGCATTCAAAAATCAATTAAAATTAATAAGAATAAAATCTAGATCAATATAAACTGAGAGGCAAAAGAAAGTATACACTTTTTGTTTTTCGATATCTCTCTTAATTTCCATCATTTTGACTCAAAATTTTGTACAAATTATTCCTACTTATAAACCAACAATACAATGTAGTTAAATTTCACACAAAATTGTTTGAATACACATACTCTAGCTACATGCTAATTTTGTAAATTTTGCACGTGCGACTTAGTGGAGCATCAAATATTGCTTTTAATTCGTATTCAATTTCTTTATTATTTGTCACAACAAATCACAGCGTTAAAATTTCTCTAACACTATAACACAATATTCACGGCTGGTAGAATTTGATCAATATGCCCCTTTTGCCATTAAGGCCCATTTTTCTATGGCGCAGCATAATACGAAAGAAACGTGACACTATAAAAGAAAGTGTACACTTAGTCGTGTAGCATAGGAACATTCTGTGCAAATTTCATCAAACCTCGCCCATAAATTCAGAAGGAGTTATGCCAGATAACTTGTTTACTTCAAGCCCCCTTTTGCCATGACGCATCGTAATATGGAAAATCACTTACAATGCACGTATGGTCCTAGGTGACTAGGCACTTTCTGTGAAAAAATATCTAAATTCCTTCATAAATGTAGGGATTGTGTCAATGGGAATTCTTGCATTAATTAATTGATTAAATCCCCCCTTTTCGATGACGCTGTGCCATGTGAAAAAACCTTCGCAACGGAAGGAAGGACGTATAAACGGTAGGCCAAGAAGTTTACATCAAACAAACGACAACGTTTCAGTGGCGTTTAAAAATCATAATAATCTTTAAATCGTTTTCTCAGAAAACGTTGAAGAACTAGGGTGTTTACTTATTTTTGCCTCTCAGTATATATTCCATATCGTCGCTTTTCAACTAAAACCTCATAACTTCAGCTTGTTTTAAGCTGCAGTTACGAGGTTTTTGTTGAAAAGTTGCGATATATCAGAGCTAATTTGCATTTGTCTTATTTTGTCTGATCAATGACTAGACAGATCATTTACAAACCATTTAACCCTGTCCTAAACAGCAATCACTAAGACAGATCAAAACTGAACGCCATTAATGCGGGCAAGGTCGAAATAGATGTTTATATAGGTGATGTTTTCACAAATATAGCACGTAAAAACATCGACACTAAAGAAGAGAATGCTGACTTTCAGCATTTTCTTCTTTTGACTCGATGTTTTCCAATACCATTTCAACAAAAGACACCAACACAGTGTGTTGTCTGGGAAATGATTAATCACATCATTCAATTATTTCTGTTTCATAGCGCTTTCAAATCACCTAATTAATTGTGTTCCACATTAAAAGATCCAAAACAAAAACAATATAAGTTCATTTTGGATACATTGCCGATTCATCAAAACTAAATGAGCCTGGAAAAAAGATCCCTTGTTGCGTTGTAGACCACCCTGGATCCAGATCAGTTTGTGCATGTGTGCTGTCTGATCAGTATCTATGTTGATTGGTCACATTTGCCACAGATAACCAAGAAGCTAGCCTATCATAGAATAGCATGAATCGAGGGCCGACTTCGACTGGGACCATTGGCTTGAGCCATTGTTTGGAACCAGCGCTCTTTTGTGTATTAGATGCACTACCATTCTGCGCCAGCCATTCAAAATCTTTGTTTACCTCGACACTGACACTGATTGGTCTGCTGATTTCATTCAGGCGTTATGGCTCGTTTTTCTGACCACAGTTTTACGGGTGGTCCGACTATTGCTGCGGATATGACGTCAAATAGCTCTAGCTATAAAGTTTTCGTTTGGAGCTATAGCTAAGCGATTTCTTGACAGTAGTCTGAAACGAAGTCGGCCAAGATTGCACAGTATACAGATGTTGATCTGGATCCACCAAGGTATCAAGTATACAGGTGTACTTTTCTAGATCATGGCTCAAATGCACAGGGAGATTTACGTAATGACGTTGATTACATCATGCTGAGTGCAAAATGTGCTCATGTAGGCTCAGGTAGGCACCGTCAGAACAGGTCAGAAAATTACTACAGACAGTGTCGGTGTTATTGCAATACCACGTAACTACAGCTTGGTTAAAGCTGTAGTTACGAGGTTTTGCAATAACACCTATAATATCTGTATCTTTTGCCACGCTAATTGATAAGTTTACTGATCTAAACGCTTGGGCAACGTTTGTGTGGTACGTCGTAATGGTTAAGCCAATAAAAGTGAAAGCATGTTACTTTTAAAAGTTCAACAAGCATTTGAAGTTGTTGATATTTACGTTTTGTGTGCATCATTAATGTTCTGAACAATTTTTCGTCAATATAAGGTATTATTTACAACAACATTAAGATTTGTAAATGTAATTCACGCAAGAAAACACGTGCGGAAAGCCCATGGAAATTGCATTTCTTTCAAACCCATCAATAGCGGGATTTATACAAACTTGAGTAACAATAGATCAACGTGACATAACGTACTCCTCAAATATAACGTTGTTTTCTTTTGCTCTGTCAAAAATTGCATGCAGAAAAGACCGTGCGTTTAGCCCATTCCATGGCACGCTACGCAATAAAGATTTCATACGAAACGAGTTAAAACTTCAAAAAGTATGATGCCTAATTATTCGTGTTTCTTTAATGTGACAAAATTTTTAAATGACAACGTTCGGAATTTTACGACATCTGTTCACGCGAAATTTGGACAGATCTTTGACAAAGGCTTTGGTGAAATGGTATATTATCATAGATAAACTATAAAACATATGCGTTTATCATTAACCCGTCACCAATTAAACTGACATTGAAAAGGCCTTATATTTAAGATCACGTGGTTATAATTATCTAACAATATTTACAGTACAGTTCTTCCATCTTACATAACTCGGTGTAAGAGTTGGGATCTAGCCATACGTTCTATTATTACTCCCATCAGAATGACACATGAATAAATACAGTCTGATCAGCATTCAGTCTGATCAGCATTCATGCTGATCAATGTTGTGAGACGGTGATAGTATAAGGAAGACAATATACGACGCCTTGTGCTGATCTAGCAGTAACCACGGCGATACCACGACGCTCAACGTTGTATGTTATTATGGCGTACCAAATGGATCAAAAGTCTATTTAGAGCGTGTACGCAAAAAATATACGCGTCTACGCGTAAATTTTATGCGTCGACGCGTGGTCACGGCTAGACCGCCATGGGACTTTGTGCATGATCGTTCATCTATCAAACAAAACAAATGTCACTCTTTCAAAAACAACAAAATAGTAGACTTGTCCAAACTGAAAAGTATTGTAGACGAACTAAAGCTTCATATTAATTTTTAGCAGCCCATTTGCACTTTTTACAATAAATAAATTCGTAACCGTTTCTACATTCACACAATGTTTCCAAAACTTTCCCTTTCGGTAATCAAACTTGGGGCTCGGATAGGAAAGAGTGTATTATAAAATGAAATTTCAATGGACATCTGGGTTTAGTCATTTGTATTTTTAATAATATACATAAACAGTGAAATGGCCTTAAAATGTGCAAATACATTCTGACACATAAAGGGGTTAATGTGTTTAAACATGAACATATTTTTAATCTTATTTTGTCAGCTTTAAAACAATGACTCTAAATTTCAGTAAAGGGCTAATTGTTTTATACGTGAATTATGATTTAATTAATAAGAATACACGTCGTAAATATACCGTAATAATCACCGAGCTGTCACTAGACGTGAATCGCATTTTCTTCTGAGAAAAACCGCTTTCTACGTAGCTTTTCAAGGCTGAACAATAAATCATAGCGCATGCTTTTTATGATTGCCTTTTTACCAGATGTTGGGATAATGATTTATAAAAGAATGTCATTGTTTCGTGCAGGACTTTTAGGTGTGATACTAGATAGCCCTTCCGTCACCAATACGAAAAGAAAATCTCCCGAATTTATTTTAAAGTACGAGTAGTCCACCCGTAATGAGATTCATGCGACGTCGGAATTACTCGTATGTATTTGGGCGACGTAGTAAACATTCGGCGGTGGAACGTTCCAACCCCAAATCTTTACGACATCGCCCGAATAGGTTCGGATGCAATAAGAATTTTAACGACGTAGCACAAAAATTCCGACGTCGTTTGAATCTCAGTCGGATTGGACTACGTTAACCGGCCTTTGACGTCCATAAAATCAATAAGTTTTGAAAATAAATCACCAAAATACCCCCATTAATTTATTCCGTGTTTAGCATAGATATATGCTTTTTGTAGCCTTTATTTTGTCATCTACAACACCTTTTAGTTAAAACTATTATGCGAGTTTGCCGTTTTGGTAAACAGCAATCAATGGTAGGACATACAATCACCAAAGACTAACTTCCGGCATACTGTTGCCATAATTAGATTTTGCATTTTCACAAACTGCAAACATTATACTGTTCCATTTTGAAAGCGGATACAAGAAAAAAGACGGGTTTCAATTATGCTAGTAAATGACTGTGTGCAATAAATGCCTAGTTCACAAAATATTTCAGCAAAAGGAAAAATGCTGATTGTTTTATGTTTGGTGGATTTTCTTTAAATTGTGGACGTACAAATCATCAAGTTCAATGAACATCCATATTGCATCAATGATAACAAATCTTAGTCAGTCCTTAATTAAGACACAATTAGTAATAGATGCAGATAAAAACTGCTTGTATAATCAATGAGAACTTAACGTCTCGACGCGACAACTTTTTTTTATAATCAATAACCTAGTTTTAACCATTCGTCATCCTTTCTTGATCGGTAACATTATACAGATTTTAGCAGTGTATGAGTACCTGATACAGCAAGAGCCACAAGTTCATGACGCACTTTTTCGAGTCACGGCTCGCTCATACATCATGTCGTCGCTATTCAACTCAAAACTCGTAACTGCAGTTTGTTTTAAGCTGCAGTTACGAGGTGTTCGTTGAAAAACATCGATATCCTTATGCATATTCCTAATCAAATTTGTCGTATACGTCTCAATTTTAAAAGCCTTGTTCTGGCTTATCAGCAGCAATTTAAAAAGAGCTGGTAGCAATATAACAAATGAGAACAACCAATCTACGCACCAAAACATACTGTACAATAGTAAAATCGGAATGGGGTGTCTCTTAAAAAGAAGTCGTGGTTACAAGGGTTCCAAGTGAAAGCGAGGCAATGTTAAAAAAAAATAATTGCCAAGATTGGTATAATCTGACGTTACCAACTGGGCTATTTGAGCCTGGCTGATAACAAGTAAGATAGGACAGAAATCAATCAAAATCGTTAATTTATCTTTCGATTTCAGTTTTAACTTTTTTAGCTTGAATATGATGGATCACACTCGTAAATTATTTAATTGACGTCAATAAATTCAGGTTTAGATGACAGTCAATTAGAATACATAAAGTAGACCCAAACTTGTATAGAGTCTCTGTATATTGTCGTTGTTATTCTAAATTCTCGTAACCACAGCTTGTCTTTTAAAAGGTAGTCCGCCCCTAATTGGATTCGCGCGATGTCGGAATTATTCGGGCGACGTCGAAAATATTCGGCGGTGAATTCCACCGCCGAATGTTTACGAACGCGCCCGAATGGGTTCGGATACGTAACGACCCCGCACAAAAATCCGATGTTTTATTAAGAGAAGGGTGATAGCATCTTTAGACAGCAAAAATTTCGAGCAGCTTCAAGTGTCATCCGTGGCAACGGAAATGGACTATGTTTAGCTTCGTCATTTTCTGGGCTTCATCCGTTATATCAGAAATCGAAGGGATAACCTCGTCAATTTTCATTTGCACGGATGACGCTTCAAGTTACAGGAAATGTTTGCAATCTAATTCTATTCTAATTCTATTCTTTACTGTTATTTGCAAGTTGTTTGTCTTTTTTGGGAGGAACTATTTTCCAAGGGTATAGTTTCGAAGTTGTGTGGTTTGCAGTACATTGGGAAGTAACGACATAAGAGAGCTATATGCTCTCCAAAATAGGGCTTGGCTGACTATCACCCAACTGTTTTCTTAACCATTTGCCAAAAGACAAATATTTAGACGGTTGGAAACTGAAAGGAGTTGCATACGACAAAACCGGGTGTGGCTGGGAATCATTCAAATGTTTCTTTATCCTTTCCAAAACAAGAAAATTTAGTTTACTCCAATTTAAACCCTGCTGCAGACGAGAAAAAATGGTGGGTATAGAAACTGGATTTTTTACATTTAAGCACAGAAAATATTGAGGCAAAGGAAGAAAATGCTGGTTAGCATCAATTTCTTCCTTTGCATCAATGCTGTTCCATTAGGGATACCAATATTAGGTCTTATTTGGGAAAAGGTTATAGAGTAGGATGGAACGCATAAGCACAAAGAGTCGACATACTAACTAAAAGAGAACAAAAAAGCAAAAGCAGGTTGCTCAGCGAAAGTAAGCGTCTAAGCATTTTGGCAATGTATTCCAAGCTTTGTATGTGGATATAAAGAGGGGTTCTTATGACTGATATGGACACAATGGATCTAGAGCAGCGTGGTCTCTGTCAAGTCTGATCGGGACCTATTTTGCTCTTGTATAGTTCATATGGACAAAATAGATTGAATAGAAGTGCGCAAACAAGACTACATGCACACGCGTGGGCTGATCTGGGTCCCTATTGGTCTCAAATTCCATAAGCAAGAAAGGCCATTTTTTTCCAGAGCCCAATTCATCGATATGACGGAAGACTTACAAAGATTATAAATCTTAAGAAAATATTTGACACGTATTAGCTAAGTACCCTCTTTAAACATCCGAGTGACAATCAAAGTGTATATTTGTGTATACTTCCGTAGCGCCATATGAAATAATGGTCCTTTTCGTGGTCTATAGATATTACAGATTTAAGACAGAAAGTAATATTACAGATTTAAGACAGAAAGTAATGTTAGTAAATACTTAACTATGATATTTGAGAAATTGTAACTTTTCAATGTAAAATGTTCATTAAACTCACAGAATTTTTTCCGGTGAGAAAATGGACGACCCTGGTCAGTCTGCGCGGACAGCGCAGACTGACCAGGATCGAATATTTTCGCAATATTTATAAATTCTATTTTTAGCATGCCGCTACAGCTATTAAAGGATAATAACAGTTCCGTTTACGTCAATTTCAAATGACTGTTTATTTCTCTGTTAAATATTGACATGTGGAATTGAAACCGCAAAATTATCGATATGATATAAATTTATTAGAGCCTTTATCTTTTTCTTTTTTTTACCACGAGACTCACAACATCAAAGACACTCGCCGAAAGTCGAGATTTGTTTGGAATTGAAAAGATTCCAAAATGGCAAAGCTTCAGGTTTGTTCTAATTAAAAGACGTTGCAGACAGCGTAGTATAATTATGTGGCGAAAAAATCATTTGTGTGCTATAATCTAGAATTGGTGGATTTGATTTGATTTTATTATGGTTTTACGCCGTTTTCAACTTCTATGGTCACATCGGTCACATGGTATTTCTCGCACCAGTACAACCACAATATCCAAACCGAGCCTCCAGCTGCTCTCTCGCATAGATGATTCACACCCATTGGTGAGAGACAAATGACTTTGTCAAATGTCAGAATGGATACTGGCCGAGCCGTAGTTCGAAATCGAGACCCCTGGATTGACAGACTGAGCTATCCGGGCTCGGCTAGAATTGGTGGAGAAATAGGTCCTAGATAATATGATGTTCGTCTTCTTTATCGATGCATTCCAACAAATCTTCGACTGAAGAAGTCAAAAACCCCAAAACCAAGAATCATTTCAGAAAGAAACTTGGTCAATGAATAAAAGCCGACGTTGGTTTTCACCAGTTTATCGGTGTATTACTCTTATTTCCATGTATAATTCTAAGATAAAATAAAAAGCAATCGCATTGGCCGGGACATATGCCCCGTCCAATCAGAAAGATTGTAATGTTAGTAGAAACAGAAAATAAATTTGAATATGTAGGTGAAACACGGCTCTAGGAGCATCATTCATTAACCACTCTAATTTTAAGTTTAACTTTTTTAAAATTACACAACAATCCATCCGATTGGCCGAGACATATGTCTCGTCCAATCAGATGGCTTGTAATGGAATTTTGATTTGGACAAGTTAGTTAAGGTAGAATACCCGTAATGTGGTAATTTTTAGATTCATAAAACATCGGATTCTTTCGAGCGGTATCGTTACGTATCCGAACCTATTCGGGCACGGTCGTAAACATTCGGCGGTGGAACGTTCCACCGCCGAATGTTTTCGACGTCGCCCGAATAATTCCGACTTCGTACGAATCTCATTTGGGGTGGACTACCTTAATACGGCACCAGAGCTGCAAATTTGCCGGGCGGGCGTGGTGGGTCTCCAGCGGGTCTGTGGCCATGGATTAGGAAGGATGAGCGAACTAGGCCAATTGTTATGACAAATAGTTAAGTCTATTTTCACTGGTATAAGTGTGACCACAATCGTATTGTAATGGATAAATCCAGGCTGTCAGGATTAGGACCAACGATCTAGGTGGAGTACTTTACTGCTACTTTTCTACTTTAATTACCCTTTTCAAAATGACAGAATTTTTTGAGTATTTTCAAATTGAAAGCGTTGGAAAATGAAAAAAAAAAAAAAAAAAAAAAAAAAAAAACGAAATTTCATTTTCTAATCAACAACGCTTCGGGGCATAGAATTAGATACACAGCCTCTCCAGTCTTTCGGATGAGACTTTAAACCGAGGTCACACCGTCTCCGTCATCATAATTATGATCTTAGATGTTAAGTGAGACGTTAATTTCATGCAATCAAATCGAAGTATAGACCTGTCTTCTTTGATAAATCACTTTATCTAAATTAGGATAATTAATATTACGCATTTCGAAGGCGCTGACATATTGAAAGTAGTTCGAAGTAGTATTACCCATAATGCCTATATCACATAGTTCGGTTTGTGGCATGCCAACTATCGAAAGATAACGTCATGCATAAGCCTAGTTCAGCCAAATATAGAAGACTCTCGCCTGAAGTGTATGTATAGCTCACGATAAATGACCTGGCAGAGTATCTCTGGCTAATTGCTAGAGATACTCTGCCAGGTCATTTATCTGAGCTATATTCAAAGTAAAGGGTATGTCTGTTTCATTCATTCATAAGATTAACTGGGTCAGTTTTACGCTAGTTGAGGATAAGATGGATTAAAACAGCTTGGTCTAAAACTTAGGCACAGTAACTTGTTTACTATCCTTCGGTCTATTAATCATAAATAATCGTGTACTAATGAATTAGTTTTACAAATTGCTTAGTTGGTTAAATACCCATGAGCCGGGATAAGATCTGAAAAAGGGTACTTATGGTACTTGAGAACAGCAAGTATCTTGATCAGACTGTACCACGGTGGAGATTTGCATGATGGGATGGATAACGAATACGGACAAATTTGCCTCGCTTCAGGTAAGAAATTGTGCAATAATTTTCTTATTTCTGCGTCAATTTTCAAGCGGTTTACCATTTCGCTTTCTTGTCGGTTGGGACAATATTTCGGAAAGGTACCATGAATTATCTAATATGTCATACATCCTATGAAATAGCTCGGTAAGGCGGGGTACATGCCAGGCCCGTAGGAAGCAATTACATATTGGGGGGCTAAAGCCATCGTCCTGAATATTGGGGGGGGGGGGGGGCTAATTTGGATTTTCCCAAAATTTTCAGTGTAAAATTAAGAAAATTTGGCAT